>BMAV01015583.1:261436-281292 GCA_019973955.1 Trichonephila inaurata madagascariensis | reverse complement strand
ATTGTGGATCATTTATTAGAAAAAATATTCTATTGTAATTATTTTTCTATTTTCTATTACTTCAAACATTTAAAAATTTATTTAAATATTTCAGGAAACATGTATAAGATTTTTCGGATAAAATATTCAAAACTATCTCTCATCTGCCTTTCCTTGTAGCTTTGTTCAAATCAGATCAAAATAAGATAACAAGAATTTATAAAAGTA
Source organism: Trichonephila inaurata madagascariensis (assembly GCA_019973955.1). NCBI lineage: Eukaryota > Metazoa > Arthropoda > Arachnida > Araneae > Nephilidae > Trichonephila > Trichonephila inaurata. The sequence goes on along the minus strand of BMAV01015583.1, from coordinate 281,085 downwards.
ATGTTACATAGAAATAAAACAAATTGTGTTATTTCTCTAAAACTTTTCCTTCATTTTTTTCATTTAAATTTCCAACGACCAAAAATAAATGCTGATAAAATGCAAAATAAAAAGTGATTCTTTCAAATTTTTAAATGTTTTGTTATATTTTTAGATACATTTCTTAAAATGTCATTTTTGATGGTCTTTTTATTCTTATTATTTACACTATTTTTACATTGCCTAAATAGGGTCCCTGAATAACGCTCTGATTTCAGCGACATTGGTAAAAAATATTTTAGTAATTAACTGGTTTCTTAAAGAATTTTAATTTTTAAAATGTCTTAAGCTTCATAATTTTGGAGATATATTACTTTTTTTATTTTATTGCATTTATTAAAATAGAGAATTCATGCAATCTGCTGGAGTTAAAAATGTAACTATTACTGACATAAAATATAATAATGAATTTATTAATCAATACTTTATATCCTTTAAGAACCAGAGTTATCTGATTGCAAGTGCAAAAATTATAAAGTAAACACATTTTTGCGAATTTTTTGAAACCTGCGAAAAACTTTTCAACTGAAATTCTATATAAAGATATTTAAAAGAATTACTAAAAGGATGGCTATAGCTCATGTTCATGATTCACGTTCATGAAAGTTTGATAGTCCAAAAATAATGTAGCAAGATGAAACTTGTGGAAGGTTTAAAGAGGGTATGGTCGTCCCTTACAGCAATGTAGCTATCCCAACGAACTCTCATGCTGTTTATGAGGCCTTGAGACAGAAAATTCTACTCTTCCACCTAGGCACTTAGCTTCGGCAATTTGGGTAGGATGCTGGCGAATTGCAATTGCTTTACCAAGTTATGGGATTCAGATTTAGAGATTTTTCTGATAGCTTCGTCTTCTGAATATCTTCAGTCTTGTGGTATTAGTCGACCAGCCCAATCATGGGTGGACGAGCTTTCTCCTCCACAAAGATGAAGTGAACGCTAACTGCCTCCTAGAAGCCCTCATACAGGGGTCTGAAATCTCATTCCTATACTTCAGAGCAATCAAAGTGCCTCCCTGAAAGAAGTGCAATTTTATACGTCCGCCCGGTCCTGAAGCTGGTCATAAATACCTCTACTACCACAGTGGTCCCATTTCCTTATGTTGGATTTATATGATACGTGTACCGAATACTCTTCATATTTAGCACGTCAAGAATCGGTGTTCATACTGAATTTCGACTGATCTGTGAAAATAATACAGGTCCACTACTCTCTTTTTTAAAGTTGATATTGCCCCATGTTATGGGGGCGCTTCTATAACCTGGAGTGACTGAAGTGTACTAGAATTAGTAGGAGAGAGCTCATTAGCGAGTTAAGTAGCTGTCATCCTACTATTGGGCCTTGTAATTAAAGCCAAGTAGCGATCATTTTATCCTCTAGTGGCTCAGACAGCCTGTAAGTGGATGTATTTATATTGTTCCAATCTTGTAGAACTGATTTCATAATGTGAAAAACACACTTTGGATATATTTACCAATCTTGCTCACCACACTTGGGATTAACATGTCTCCAATATCCAAACTACTCTCCATCGCAATCTATCTTCCAGTTGTCAAATACCTTTTCACGGATTTTTTGAAAAACCCGCGAAAATGTGTCTCTTCTGCAGGTTTTACCCACCAGCATACGAGGTTGTAATGTCCTAGTTAAACAAGTGATGAAACTTGATTGATATTTTGAGGGTTTTTTTCAAACACACAGGACAGTTCACAGAGATTGGATATTTACACTATTTATACGTTTTAAGTAAAAATCGTAGATAAGATGAGTTCATGACATTTGTAGAGAAAATAAAACAAGTCGGTGGGGAGTCCAACCCATTTGCCTCCGACAGATGCAAAAACTTCTCAAAACTCGCTTGTAGATTTTACAAATCCAAATTACGTTCGCTGGTGGAGCAAAAAAATACAATCTCTCTCGTCGAGAGGAAATCACTTTCTCCAAATCTGCACACTACGCTCACAGATGGAGCACAAAAAACTTGACCTCTCTCGTTGAGAGGTAATCGCTGAATCCAAATCTCCACACTACGCTCACTGGCACAGAGCACACAAAATCAACCACTCACGTGGAGATTTAATCACTGACTGCCGCTGGCGTGGCACTCGTGCATGCGCAGTGCTTCGGATCAGTCCGCGTTGCCTTCTAGAGTTTCAGAACGTGTCTTGAGTTCGTTACAAGGTTAACAGTTTCAGATTAATTTTCTCAAATATTTTTTTCGTGTGTACATAGTCTATTTTTTTACCAGAGCTTGAGCATATCTCACCTGTATATGAGCAAGTTAAACTAGTTAAAAAATATATTATCACGTACATATATGGTATTATGCAAACAATCCTTTTCAAAATACTTAGCAGTATCATGTAAGTGTATTCTCATTTGCATCTGTCAAAGTGTATAAAATAATAGATTTCCTTGTCATCTGTTACATCTCCCTTAAAAAAATTCATTTCTTTTTTTCTTGTTCACATGTATTTTATTCATACTGAGCAGAAGTGTTTTCATACAATTCCATTTGTCAATTACCTAATTTTAGTTTTTGGTTAGCCAGCTATTAAATCTGTTTTTGTTGGAAGAATGAAATAAATATTTAAAATATTTTCAACACGTTTTCATATTATGTGATCATGAGATAATTCATAGAATTTCGTTGGTTAAAATAAATTTCAAATTTTTATGGACAACCATCGTCTATGAAAATTTGGGGGGAAGAATTTCAGAGGGAAAAAAAGAAAGAAACCCAACTTTAGTCACGAGTGATAAAAGACATCTGTACATGATCAATGTTAGCTGTCCAGAATTATTTGACATGATTTACAAGCAAACATGATTTACAAGCATGATTACAAGCTCGCTGGTAAGACCGAAATTCATTATTGGATCTTAAACAAGCATTTGTGTAATATAAGCATCCTGTCCTTCTGAACTGTGCAACATGATTTGCAGGATATAAGTTTTGAAGACAGTCTGATCGAGTCCCCTTGATGACCCAAAATAATTAGGCTGGTCTAGCAAATCATTCTTCCAGCTGTGTCAAGCAATAGAAAATATTTCTATATGGTGCAAAATTAAAGAAACCTTGCAGAAACAAACGTATGCCTGTGTATGTCCACCATTCATACTTACTGATTTTACCTGTTCCAGTAAATACACCTCCACGGAAGTATAGAAACCATGCATTTTGGTTTCAGAGGCATTCCTTTGAGCTCAGGGCTTGAGCATTTCCACCCAATACTTCATATCTGAACGTAGTGAAGCACTGTATGATTCCTGTAAGACGCCGATGAACACATAATTGTATGAACTAGAAATACACCTACACCCTAATTATAGAACGCTCTACTAAAAATGTGGTGTTCATTGTTTGCTAGAAAATTTCTAAAAACTGTGAAGTTCGTGGTTTAATACATTTTCGGCTGTGCTCCAGGGGTGCACCTATTAAGAATTAAGCTTGTTACGGGCTACCTCGTTAGGTTTGCCTCTCAGAACTAGGAGTTGTTTGTTTTATTTCATGATTTGAACACGATTCGAAATTCTGAAATCTTTTTATGTTTTGTTCATTGTAATGTTCAAGTTGCCCTATTAAAAAGTTTCTTAACTTTTATTAATACATATTTCTAACCATTGAAATTGATTAATAAATTCATGTCTAATTCTGTTTTATGTCATTTTTGATGCAAAATATAGCACAGTTCATATAAATTTAGTACGTTTTATATGTGTATAAAACTTTTCTATGTTTAAAATTTTTAGCATATACAGGGTATTCCAAAAATAACGATCCATTTCCATGGGAAAACTAATGTATTGATTTCTTTCACTGGTGTTCGAAGAAATTAGAAGAAAGAATAGGCATCATTTCCTGGAAACTGAGTGGTAAAACCTACGAAGAGGTGCATCAGCTGTCAGTCGAAAAACAGCCTCTACCAGACTACTTGTTAACAAATTCAGGTAAAGTCTCTTGAAGGCATCGTCAGATGTTGATGGTCGCCCAGGAAGTTTTTCATCCGCCACACTACCAATTCGTCTGAATTTGTTCACAAGTAGCTTGATATTGGCTCTTGTTGGTAGCTGTTTTCGGTATTTTTGCTGGTACTGCTGAGAATCCTCTTCATACGTTTTACCATCCAGTTTTCAGGAAATGATGGCTATTCTTTCTTCTAAGAAGAACATTTCTTTAAACACCTGTGAAAGAAATCAATACATTAATGTTTTAATGAAAATGAATCGTTATTTTTGGAACATCTTGTATTTAAACATCTATCTATCAGCCAACTTGAATTCCTAAATACGCTGGTTTTATTATAAAAATGTTAATTAACTTTTAAGCATAGACTGCTATATATATTTGAGCTGAATAAATTCAAATTTTGCAGAAAATGCAAATTCTGTGGACATTGAAAATATTAACAATAAATATATTTACTTTTAAATGGTACTTATCTAAGACTTCAATTCAAGAACAATTTAAAACAAAAAAGCATTATTTAATTTGTCTTGATTGAACAAACACACAGTAAATAATCAGGGAAGTACGAAATAAAAGTTCTTTTTTTTTCAATTCCTACTATCATCTCACACTCTCTTTGTATTTATCTTTTTCAAATTTTCAATCGTTAATGAAATACATTTTAAAGCGCTCAAATGAGATGAAATTTTATATACACGATTATTTTGGATAACAATACAGTAATTTAATTATAATTAATAAAAATTCATGGATTAAAAAAAATATTCAAAGAATTATATATAGCCACTTTGGCATCATTTTTAGAGACTTAGCAACCATTTTGGCGACTTGTTGGAAGACATGGAAAGGTTTTTTTTCACATATTTTAATGAGCTCATTTGAACTGAAATTTTCTATACATTATTGTTTTGGGGGTGACAATATTATAATTTAACTATAATTAATTAAAATTAATTGACTGAAACTAATTATTTAAAGAATTACAGATACTCCCACGTCGGTTTCATTTTTGGCGACTTGGATCAAAACTTTAAATGATTTTTTTTCTCACGTTTTAAGGCATTCAGTTGGACTGAAATTTTATAGACACGATTGTTTTGGATGACAATACGATACTTTAATGGTAATTAATAAAGATTAATTTCTACTTAATGTTGTGATTCTGTCATATGTATATACATATTATATTAATTGTAACTATTTAATAAAAAGTAACTAAAATAAAATTTTTCTTTGTTGATCAAAGTAGGAATTGACTTAAAAATTTTTTTTTATATATTACTTGTTTAGTATTATCTCTCTCTCTCTCTAGTACACTTAATCAGAATTTAATAAATACTACAGTGTTTATTTTATATCAATAATAAATTCATTTAATTTATGAATATTCCCTAAAAGTAACTCTATGGCTGATTCAGATAACGCCCTCTTAATAGTTTTAAAGTGCGCCTCACTCGAAAGTTCACTCAAAACCCGACGAGATCAGTGAACACTAGAGAATGCGATCAATAAAAGCTTCTGGAAAAACCCTGTTTTAATTCCTAGGAATATAGAAAACCGAGGTCTCTGTTCTATCACTTTTTAACTTTCTCTTTCCTGTGTCACGTGATTTCGAAACGAAACAGTTCACACAATCACGCACTGTTCCCTGCTACTAATACTATCCTTAGCCATCGATTGCGAAAAATATATTTATGTCGAAGAAAAATAGAGTTTTTTCCCCCGTTCTCTCTCCAGGAATTTCGATTGCAACCATAGCAACCTATTTATTTCGTTTAGTGTAACTTTTAACTTCCTGATCAAGTGATTCACGCACATCGTATTTGTGTAGAGATAGATACTGTTTGATCAAACTGCAATAAATCTGTGAAAGTAATGGTTATTTAAGTTTAATCAGCGCTTGAAGAATGATTAATATAATTGTAGCACAGGAAATGATTATTTAAGTGATAGGCTAGTGTTAAGGAAAAATTATTAGGTGTGTTATAAGTTTGGTAAGTGTTACATGAATGATGAATTACCCAAACCTATTTCATATTATGTAATTTTTTATATTTATGATCAATTCAGGCTTCTCTTACGTATTTACTGATTGATGAAATTTTTGAAAGAAGTTATAAAGAAAAAAGTTAACCTTAATTTGTGTCTGCATTTTAAGCACAGGTAATATCATTAATAAAAGAAATGATTTTGAAATGAATTACTAGTGAAAAGTTTTACTTGATGGTGGTAAATTCTCTTCCTATATGTTTCGTGTTGTTTAACTTCTGGTTGAGGAATTTGTGCACACTATACTAATTGACTCTCGCACTTCCAAATGCTTGACAGATATCTTCCCTTTCGATGCCACTAAGTGGTACTCTGTTGCGACTCGTGGTGGCCATTTATTGGACGGTCGAAAGACGATTCTTTTTAAGCGCGGGTGTTCTTATTATTTTGATCTATACCTGTATAGGCACACACTAGCATGCAAAATTTAAATAAAATATGCATTTTTCACTATACAGGCAAGAAATTGTTAAAAAGTACTTTTATGGCCTATACAGTAAAAAGACAGCTTGGCAGAAAGATAATATGTAAGGAAATATAAGCATTATAGCATCAGAGAGGGCGCTACAATATGCAAACGCATGGAATGCGCGCTCATAGCAAAGACAGCTAATTTAAAAGAAAGGAGGAAGTGCGCATTTCCAGACATACCCTGCAGGTGAAAGGAAAATCGTATGCTTATAATGGCTACAAAAAACCCTCAGGATGTTTTTACAACTAGAAGAAGGACCGAAAAGCTTGAAAATAGCCGTAGTTTGATGAGTATTGCTTGCACAAGAGTGGAATTGACAAAAGTGTAATTTCAAGATCTTGGAAAGCCTTCCAGGGGACATCGATAAGAAAGGTTGGAAGTGGTCTACCGAAGAATAAAATGGCAAGTGATGACCGATATATCATTCTCCAGGTGAACAAAAAATGAAATTAGACTGTGACGGGCTCATCGCGCTTTCTATTAATTATCCTCTTGGGTTCTTTGGAGCCAAAAAAGGCAAATACTTTCCAACCAAATCCAGAAGCGAAGCGTGATTATGCAAATTAGGAACCTTTTAAATAGCAGAAGTTTAGCGTAAGCGGGGTGGCCTTTAGGGAAGTGATTATGCTAGACTGAGTTTAAACGTGTAAGCTGAAGTAAGCCGATATTCCAGTGTTCAGCTATCCGTGAGAGTGCGTTCAAACAAGGTGAATACCATCCCACGCGAGATAAAGAAACGACATTGAAGATTCGAGAGTGTTACTGCTTACCTAGGATATAGAGGTAGGACCGTTCAAATTAATGCTAGGAACTGCGTGTATACTGGGATTAGGAATAGGCGGTAAAGTTAAATATAGTGAGTAGGTCGCGCTTATTTGGTAGTACGTATTGTGTGTTTCTTCACCTCAGATCCTCTAAGTTAAAATATAAATATTATCATTGTGTAGTGTTTAAGTTAAGATCTTAATAAAGAAATATTAAGATTATGGCAACGCCTGTTTCTTCATTCACTCCCACACCTCTATGTCACGAAGATAACTTAGAAGGCATCACCCACAGGCGAATGCCTTACAAGACATCGGGGAACATTTTTTCGCAACTGCGCATGGTAATAACCTGACAACTGCTATCACGGTTTACTGTAGCCGGATGTCTGTATAAAGATGGCTTATTCGCCCGCGTACAATTAACAGCAAACATAGGTGGCGCCGTTTATAGTGGTATCAAGAACTTGAACTAGACATCTCCTCAATTGGAGTCACGTTCTGTTTATTTATAACTGTTGTTTCATTCTGAGAAACGATCCTCAGTGCCAATTGATATGAAGGAGAGAGGGATACGGTTTCATCCCACTGACATCAACGAAGGAGACCTTTAAGGTGGTCCTGAAGTGTTAGTGTATGGAAGCATGATGTTGGATGGAGGATTGGAGCACCATATTTTCGACAGAGGCCCAAGTATCCTAGATCGTTACTACGATGAAATTATTCCCCCACACGTACATCTATTCCGCGAATCCAGACTTTAATTTTGTGCATGTCGATGCACATTCACATAGGGCTGTCTACTGTTGAGTAGTTCCTAAAAATGAAGATCTGTAGAATGGATTGGTACTTATGTATTAGCTTCAGCGCAGCAAAATTTGCGTCACACAAATCGCTCCATGATATCAAAACGACTAAGATTCTTACGTGTTCTATTTGAAGAAAAACTATTCTCTTGGCGCAATTGGGATGCTAATTTGATACAGTAGGGCTAGGCGTCAAGTTGTTGTTTATGTTCGCCAAGATAGGCGATAATATTACAAAATGGTTTATAATGAACGCTTAAAATAGTGTAAATAATTTATATCTGGAAGTGTAATGCATTAATATTACTTTCTGTTGCATTTATTTTATGTTAAAATCTTGCCACCGTCTCTCCCTTCGAAATCTAGTTTTATTATGAAATAAAAAAATTAGTGATTACACTGATCGAAGGAATAAATGTGGAGCGCGCACTGAGGCATGGCGTAGACATAACAAAAGGGAAACGCTAGGCCGTCATCTTGGATTTCATGTAACCCAACAACAACCGCTGCTTGGCGCGATTAAGGAATCGCGCCAAAAAGCGCTTGGCGCGTTGCACTCCTATATCAAATCAGTTACACCGTCGGAGTTACGTAGTCTGATAATTAGGCCGACAATGCGTGGAATGTTTTGGACCTAGTTGCAAGATCGTATTTTGCGAAGGACTACAAATGACTGAAACGAGTGCTACTTGAAGAAACAACTCATACCTCAAGAACTGATGGACCATTTGGTATCGAGCATGAACAGAAGATGTCAGGCAGCCATTACAGCAGAGGAAGTCACATACCTTTCTACAGTTTTTCATAATTAATGTGTTTTTTTTTCTCCTTTTAGGTTTGTATGTGATGGTGTGTTTAAAATTTGTTGTATTAAATGTTAGCGTCTCAGAATGAATCGGATTTATTCTTTATTTTATTAAAAACATTAAATATCTCTTTGTTTTATTTGTAAGTTGTAAAAGGAATTTAATAACTTTAATTATTTTATAAAATAAAAAAAACTGTGTTAAACGTATAAAATACCTTTTGTCCTCTACATTTTTATGTAAATTACTGAATAATATCTTGAGGGGCTGTATTTTAAATATTTAAATTCCTTTCCTTTGTGTCTCCATGCATGTTTTAAGAAACTTTTTTCCTGCTACTCTCCCATTAAATTGGGAAACAATACATTTGTATGCATTCATAATCATAAAGTGCATTACAATCCACCGAAGTGTAACATCTCTATCAATAATATAGTATTAATTAATATTTAATTATACTAGTGACGTAAACAAACAACCTTATATAATAACTATCTTCAATAATAAATTATACAACTCTAACGACTAGAAATCAATATTAAGTATATGATGCGAAAATGTACATAGTCATAAATCATAATACTATTTAGCGACATTGTAAGTGAAAATACAAGTCTTTTCCTAATTCTACTGTCACAGATATCAGATCATAGATATCTAATGAAAGTCCTTTTTACATGTCTTCCGACTGACTGCTTTTGTTGTCTCTAATAGCTGGTCGCTCCCATTCGTAAATAAAATGTTTACTTGAGTAGATAGATTTACTGAAGGGCATCTAGTGAATTGGATTTATCTAAAAGAAAAAATAAATAAATGGTATGGGAAGAGCTAAGAGAATATTGATTTCTCCAACCGACTTCTCCAACTTCTTTTCCATTTTGTTGACGGAACCTGAATAAATGACTTACTGGAATTGTTGCTATTGAACTCTCCCGAAGAAGAACAATTCTTCCAGGCACTTGTTCCGGGATCAATAAGCGGATCTTTGATTTGTTAATTGTGTATTTTTATTTGAAGTAAAGTTTTTGGAGAATAATTATGATTTGTTTCTTAATTCTCTTCTTGTTTGAGATAGGAAGTGTATGGTTTGTGAGTATATTTGGACAATTTTTGTGGTTCTTAGTTATGAATTTTGTTGAATTATATTAGAAATTTTTCTTGCCGAAAGAAAAGAAATTATATTTCGTTATTCTGTCCATGCTTGTTTCATTGGTATGTTTATTGTTATTTATTACAAAATTCACAACGAAAGTTTTCATAATTCAATAATTAAAAAAAATAATAATAATAATCTTTTTTCATTTGTTTAGGAGGATTTATTTAATTGTTATTACAGAAATAGTTCATCTATAAGCTGAACGATTTAAAAAATAATTATAAAGTTGAATCTCAAAGTAACAGTAGCATAGTTGATTTTATAGAATTGTCAGCTGTTAGTTACTTTAATTTTTTGAAAAAAGTTACACCAGTACTTCTTAAGCTTTCAATATACGTGACCCACTATTCAATCATTTTTTTCATCGCGCCCCCCTCCATACAGTAACAATATATTGAATTCAATAATACTATACTTTGACACTAAAGTTACAATTCGACTTAAACCTCTTACGTGCCACCGACGTATAAGAACGTCTCTCTCAGCCAAAGCATTAATTTTCTGGACGTATATATGCGTCTTTCCAAGGAACTATCTTTTCTGAGCAGTGCTATCCATAAAATTATTCCGACGGCTTTGGAATGCTGTAAAAGAACCTTGATAATGTTTGCGAAGAATTTATTTATTTCAGAGGATTTGCTTCTTTCTTTCTCTTTTTCTCTCAAAAAAACGTCAAAACACGTTTATTCACGTGGTAAACGGTGGCATTGGGGAGCGAATCACGTAGCTTCTAATCGATAGTTAAGGAATTAAATATAAACCGTACAAATTATCAAGATAAGTGTTATTACAAGCCCATGGGGTCACTGATTATTATCAAACTTGTTCTTAACTTCATATTGTTAAATTAATAATAAAATATACATTGTACAGTACTGATACATTTATAACTGTATTATATCAGTGTAAATGTGTATTCTACATTTTTTTACATCAGAAAGTATTTTGTTTGTTTACTTTCCGTAAATTAATAATTTTTAAATAACCTTTTGTTTTCGACTTTTCAGTATGCTCGCGCCCCCCTTGTAGAGTTATCACGCCCCATAGTTTGAGAAACGCTGAGTTACACTCTTTTGACAGTTTATTCTACAAATACGATCTCTCTCATATTACAAAAAAAGAAGCAATTTTGTGAATTTTATTAATATTATAACATAAATGAAAGTACATGATATGCCCATTTCAAATACAGCAAAACCTGTTTTTGTGCGGTCGATAGGGACCGCATAAAAGAAATCTCCCAAAAATGTATTCGAAAATTTCATAAATACTTACATATAATAAACAATTTTGTCAACATACAAAAACTTTTTTTTATGCAGTGGAGAGGGACCGCATAAAAAAGAGTCGCACTTAAAAGATATGTCAATTTTTTACCAAATTTATGAGAAAGTACTTCCAAACAAAATAAATGATTAAATTCCACATGGAAAACATTTTTAAAACATTTAGTTTCTCATTGTATACACGGAGAAATTTTCACAAAATGCTCATACATAATTCACTGATACCAATCGTAATCCAGAGCGCGCATCTTCCTGTGATGACTTAGTTCAAACTTACTTTCGTCACTTGAAGATACAATTTCATTTGATTTATTTTTTGGCACCATAAAGTAACCGATAAGTTTTTGTGACTACGGTCAGTTAGAAAGTTTCTTGTAAAAGTCGCGATAACTAGATATGCATGATCGAGGCTCTCTTTTTGGAACTGCAAACTCCTTTCAGAATAGTATCTATTTTAAGAAAATGCTTTTCCGATTTGTTGGAAAGCTGGATCGCAGCATATTTTGTATTCGCTGTCAAAGAATCCAATTCCTTATATCCGTCTTCATAATCTATCAAATTATTGATAATGTTAAGGTGACCGACCGTCCTTCTTTAAGGAGGACAGTCCTCCTTTTATAGGTTTTGTCATTCCTCGAAAGTGTCATCCTTTTCAATATTTTAAAACTGATTTGTTAATCTCTGTATACAGAGATGAACCAAACATGTTTCCAACATGTCGAAGAATGGTCCGAAACAAATATCACAACAGTTTTCAATGGTATTTTTTGACTTTGTCACAAATAAATTGGGCAGATATAGAAAATTACGTTAAGTTTTTATCGAAAGAAATGCCTGATGTTAAAATCGATGACAATGGTCTGTTTGAAGAAGAAAGAAGACTGAATGTATAGTTAAATTATAATAAATTAGAACAATTGAAAAATCACCATGCTGAAATTGATAAAAGATGAGTGAAAATACTTAAACCATTTCAAAAATGAACTCATTCCATATGAAAATTTATTTATTCTTGTTGAATTTACGTTGTGCTTCCCTGGAACTAGTGGAACAGCTGAAAGAGCTTTTTTTCAGTTGGTAATGATTTTTGTGAAGTGACTAGTTAGGAATCAAAATTGAATGTTAATATTAGCTTCAGTGCTTACCGCAAAATTCAGTAAGACGGATATTTTTTGCCCGAACTTTCCGATATATTAGAAAATGATATGTTGACAAAAAAAATCATTCATTGGAAAAGTATTTGTTTAAGATAATAATTAAAAAAGAATGTATAAGCGTAGTTAGCGTACTTTTGTGTATGAATTAATAAATCGTTTCATATATTTAAATTGTAATTTTTTTAAAATTTTTCATTACAAAAAAAATGGTCACCTTAATAATGTCACTGTCATTAAAAGCTACGTCTTCTGTCAAGTGCGTTGAAAGAAAGCAATGAAACATGCATTGTCGAGAGACTGTTTATAACCAATGAATCAAGTGTGTGGAAATGTATGTGAGTACATTGACACAAAACAGTACGGGGGCGCCAAAACCGTTGAAATTCAAATACCGCATAAAAAAAGCTCACACAAAAAAAAAATCGTATGAAAATAAAATCGCACAAAAATAAAATTGCCTAAAAAAGGACCGCACAAAACCAGGTTCTACTGTACCTATTTCAAAATCCACGCATGTGTTTTAATATTATTCCATTATTGCACTCGAAATGTTGCTTCTTATTTACTAATACTTCTTGTTTACTTATACAATGTATTGAGAAATCTTATGTACCGGAGAATCTAATTTCTGTTTTGATCTCTATTAAAAATGTCTTATAAAGCAGTTTTTACTCGGAAGAAAGAACAAAAAATAGAACATATTAGATTCGATTGTGTTTACAAGAATTAAATACAACAATGCAATGCTTCCTTGGTGGTGCTCCTGTGAAGACACTACAGCTCCTCAAGGCGCCAAAGTATATACTTATAGCAAAAGTTTATCTTTTTTTAATATCAGTAACCATATGCTTTGACTCAGAGATGGGCGTCATGGAAAAATCTTAATTAAAAAAAAGACGCCACGAATCGGAAAAGTTTTAAGAAACATTGACAGAGTGCTTGTATATTGAAATAAATTAAGTCCACATGATTTTTGTTTATGTATACACATATAAACAAAACTTTTTTACAATGACAGTATATAAATAAAGAACCTAATATTATAAAGTTTTGATAAACATACTTGTGTTTTAGTTTGGGTAACAATCATTAAAATAAATGGGTATCTAGGATAAGCAGAATTAATGGAAAAGAATATCCTCCCATTAACTTTTTAAAAAAATCAAAGTAATAAAGTTTTGCGGATCAGCTGCATTTTTTATTGTTCGTTTTGAAAGATTGTTACTCACCAATCGAAACAGACGAATATTCTAAAAACATTGTAAACAATACGAGTGATGTTTACTTAATTGAGGACAGTTTTAATTTTTGTAGACAAAGGACTTTTGTTTCCAGTTATAAAAAACTTGAACTCTCAGCTAGAATTTTTTTTTAAAAAAAAATTGTACATTGTTAAGATTTTTCAAACGCATCTAGAAGGACTATTATATTTATTGTAGATGAGAGAGATTAGCATTGCAATTTTTTTTTTTTTATTAGTCGAATATTTTACTTAAAATGCTTACCCTAGTAAATTACTTTAAATTTTTTAAATAGTTGCTTTGAATGCATTGCATTTAATGTAATAAAATTCATCTCATACGTTAATTTGTAAATGCAATTGATTCAGATGTTCTTAATCACTGAAGAATGAGCCACTGCCTGCCCGTGGTACAAATAGAACTTGACATATCTGAAAAGTGCATCAGGTAAAAACGTCGTGATCTTCCTATTCGTATCGCTAACTTTTTTTTATATAATATCGAGTTAGCAAAAGTTCATCTAAACTCTAAAAATTCATGAAAAAAAATGGAAGAAATGATAAGAAACTGTAGTTTACAAAATAGGACTCACTAGGAAATCGAACTTTTTTAACAGCAAAAATGTATTTGTCGTCCATGCATTAATCAAAGAGGCGAGTTATCTGTAATAAACTTCATGCTCGCTTTACTGTTAATAAAGAAATTAATGTCTTACAAAATCTTGGTGGGTGTGGGTGTGGGTGTATCTTAAATACAGTTTTAATTTTATACAGTTTTAATGCAGAAAATGACGCAAACGACACCTCATAATGCACTCATTACGTTACTCTTCTATGCTATGTGGCATCCCTTTGTCAATATATTTATAAACATTCAAAATACATTTAGAGGAACCTCAAATAAAAAATAAAGTTGCATCAGCATTTGATAAGGGTTTCTTTTTACAGAGAAAAGCAATTCTCTGGTACTTCCCGGAAAATCACAAGATTTTCTTGCTTCTTGTATTCCCGGAAATACCTGGTTCTCTAGAATTACCGGGAAGGAAGAAAAGGGTGGAAAATCGAAAACCCCACTATTGATTTTAAGGGGCCTAGCTATAAACAATATGATTTCATAACAGCTCAGGTTTTAAATGAAATTTAGTTATACTCAGAATTACGTTGCAGCTTGACGCTTGATGAATGTACATGGGTTAAAAATTGACGACGTCTGTACATAAACTATTAATTTCAATGAAGGTAAACGTTAATTTAGGATTTTTAAGAATTAGTAGATTTTTTTCAGCGAAAATGGTGTTAAACCAGTGGAGGTTGTAACAACCCAGGGGTTGTTGTTGTTTCGGGGCTCGAGCAAAGATCAGCCATAGCACATTAAACATAGTTCTATTACTATCTTCACTTAAATCAACCAACACAATCAAAGGTAGGGAGAATGCACTCAATAATAAATCCGGAAGAGCAGTCGCATGGGCTTAATTTAACTAATATATAAATAAAAGTACTTAGCTGAAGACTGGAGCACTCTTGACTCCTACGCTTGAACTGTCTTTAAATATCTTGCTTAAATTATCGATCTCTGGTCGTAATCTTGTTCACAATTCAATCTCAACAATTAATCGTCAACTACCAACCATCGACCATCATCTCGTACTCTAATGCCAACGTTTAAATAGAAGTACTCATTTGCCTCAATCTCGTCTTCTTCACCGAGAAAAGTTTTCAAATGAACTTACAGCTAAAAAGAATAATTTTACCCAAGAGGATTAGTGAAAGATTCGCAGATGGACACAAGGCCGTTACAAGGCTAAACTATAGAATTTCGGAATCTCAATTAAATCCTAAGCACAAAGTTGCTTGTGTTATTGATGGTGCTAATATCATGGTTAAGTTAGAAATAATCAGCAGTGAGTACCACCTACGCTCTGCACACATCATGCGTTTAGCCGTTGTGACGTTTGAGAAAAATAAAGATAGAGTGATATTGATGAATTTAATTATTTAGTATTTACAGATTATACATTGAAGTTATTAAACTTATTAGATTGTTAGAGTCCAAGTTCTGTGGTTTGTGAGGGAGGAGTTTTTGGGGTCCGCTCTCAACGAACTTTTCAAACCATCTCCTGTTCTCTCTCTGCCCTAGCTAGGGTTTCGGGGAGGACCCCTTGTATCCTCAGATTGCATCCGGTTCGTGGGCGGAATAGGAGGTGTTCCTTGTGGTGTCAAAGTTTTTCGGGGAGATCGAAGACAAGACCGCGCAATAATTTTAGGTTGCAGATGTTTCTTGAATGTATGAATAATTAGTTTTAATCAATTAATTTTTATGAATTATTATTATATTATTGTATTGTCATCCAAATAATCATGTGTATAAAATTTCAGCTCAATTCAGAGCTTTAAAATGTATTTTATTAACGATTGAAAATTCCACCAAGATAAATAAATAAATAAATAAATATATAGAGAGAGAGTGTGAGCTAATAGTAGGAATTGAAAAATGAGATCGAAATTTAAGGGTTCGCGTTGTACACCGGATATAAAAATGATAGCTTCAAACTTTGAAAGAGATGAGTATTAACACAAATAACACAAGAAAAATTTAACTTTATTCCTACTTTGGTCAACAAAGAAAATTTTTATTCCAGTTACTTGTTATTGGTTACAATTAATATAAATATGTATACACATATGACAGAATCACAACAATATTAGGTGACAAAATAGAAAGCGATTTTCCTTGCAATTTTCCATTTTCCTTTCTGTATAGGGTGTTTTTTTTTTTTGTTTTTGTTTTTTTGCTTGTTATTATTTATTTAAATTTAATTATTCTAATAAAATATCATAGTATAAAAGAAAACACATTCTCTGAAATTAGGCCATCCCGGGTGGGATTCGAACTCACGACCTTTGGATTAGGAGACCATCGCGCTATCCGTTGCGCTACAGGAACACAATGAACACTTTTTCTTTCTATATATGCTGTTGGACTATTGTTTTTGTTTGTTATTATTTGTTCATTTTTTAATTTAATTAATGAATTAATATTTGAAAAAAACTGTATTAACATCAAATGTTATCCATTGCAGGTTTAAAAAAATATATTAGCTCTTGAATGAATGAATAGGAAGTATTTTATTAACGATTGAAAATTTGAACAAGATATATATATATATATACTAGTGGTCCCGACAGACGTTGTCCTGTACACACGTCTTAAATCCGAAAATTACAAACTTTTTTTGAATAAGTTGTAACAATCTGGACCGTTTTGCTGAAATTTTTTTATAAAGAAAGTTATTACAATACCTGACATCATCACATGTACAGTTATCACAATTCGACCAATCGATTGCGTGTGAGTATGTATTTACTATGAACTAAGTCGAATATAGAAGCTCTATTCTGAATAGAAACTTAAACTTGTTTGATTAAAGGGTAAAAAAGATAAAACTCGAGCTATTTTTAAAACAGGTATATTTTTTTAATGCACAAAAAATAAATTTATCTTAATGCCATTGTACGTACAATGTTTTTGATTAATCCTTGAGGGGTACAAACAAACAAATACGATGGTTTGCCAAACCTAGGACATGCACCATATAATTGGCCATGCGAAAAGCAAGGGTTTTCTAAATCTAAGCCACAAATTGTCATTGTTGACTTATTAATGGTTATAGCAAATACCAAGCGAATTGGAAATTGCAAACATTTGAATGGTTAGGTGAGTCTGAAAGAATCATTGAGATCTGTGGTAGAAGTACAACTTCCCCTTGAAGTTTGCCGCTCAAAATAGTGGCCTCAAGAATATTGCCCACGATTTTTTTTTATGAACAATCACGCGCCCTTACATAATTTTGGCGCATTTTTAACTAATTCCGATATCGGACCTAATTGTGAATCTAAATCATTCTCGAATCCCCTTGAACCCACACAAAAAATATCATCCAAATCGGTCCAGCCATTTAGGAGGAGTTCAGCTACATATACACAGAATAATTACTTATGTAAAGATATATGCCAAATCGCGCGCGCGTGGCGAAATGAATAATCTTTCCGATACTGTAACTATTTTTTGTCTGATTTTGAAAGAAAAATTAGATTGCAATTTTAAAAACGGCGAAAATATTGGATAATTCTCCCCTCTTCTTTCATTTTTTTTCTTGCCTTGCATTAGCAGAATAAACAGCACACAGGGGTAAAACAATTATGCGTTTTAAGGTTTTTAATTAATATCTTTTCAACTGATTGCGATATTGAACCAAATTGTGAATCTAAATCATTCTCGAATCCACTTGAACCCACACAAAAAATGTCATCAAAATCGGTCCCGCCATTTAGGAATCAATCACATACACACGCACAGAAGAATTACATATATAAAGATTATTTGAAAAGATATTAATCAAAAACGCTAAAAAGCATGATTCCTCTGCATTTTTGTAACAATAATGACCTGGTTTGGCCAGTTTGGCTGAAAATCGATTTTCGACGCCAACTTACGTCATTTTTATAACAATAACGTTGTTACAACAATGCAGGTGAATATTGAGTTGAATGTTTTTAATTAATATCTTTTTAACTAATTGCGATATCGGATCTAAACCATTCTCGAATTTACTTGAACCCACACAAAAAATTTCATCAAAATCGGTCCAGCCGTTTAGGAGTTTAGTCATGTATACATGCACAGAAGATTTTTATATATCGTCGGTCTAATTATCAGACTGCGTAACTCCGTCTGGGATGTTAATTTGATACAGTAGGGCCAGGCTCCAAGTTCTTGCTTATGTTTGCCAAAATAGGCGATAATATTACAATATGGTTTACTTTGATATTTTTATCGTGCGATAAATAATTTATATCTGGAAGTGTAATACATTAATATTACTTTCTGTTGTATTTAATTTATATTAAAATCTAGCTACCACCTCTCCCTTCGAAATTTAGTTTTATTATGAAATTAAAAAAATAGTGATTACACAGATCGAAGGAATAAATTAAAAGCGGTGCACGCACTGAGGCATGGCGTAGACAAAACAAGAGGGAGTTTTGCTTCACCGCTGCTTGGCGCGATTAAGGAATTGCGCCAAAAAGCACTTGGCGCGTTGCATTCCTATATCAAATCAGTTACACAAGTGGAGTTACGCAGTCTGATAATTAAGCCGACGATATAAAGACTAGCTAGATGACCCGGCGTTGTACGGGCTTCTTCAAGTGTACAGCTTTATAGCTTGGAAGATTCCCCTTCCTTTTCTGTGTCAGAACTTCCTGGTGTGTGTGTGATTTCTATATATGTCATTAAAATACTCTTTTTCGAAGTTTCTTCCACATTTTTGTTTTGTCGGGTGGGTCTGTTTTCTAGTCACTTAGCTTGGCATTGCAAGGGCTTTTTCCATGGGTACAATTTTATCCCCATGGAAATTTTCCCTTTCTCTCTGGACACCAGTACTTCTGTGTGTGTGTGTTACTGAGTGATGTGAGTGATTTCTACATTTATCTCATTTAAATCCCCTTTTCAGAAATTTCTTCCACTTCTTCTCTTTGTCAGACAGATTTCTTTTCCATCCGTTTAGCCCAGCGTTGCATGGGTTTTTCAAGTATAAAACCCCCTTTTTTCACCGAGGGATAAGACCTTTTTTTTTTCAAATATCTATTTTCGATTAAAAATTTACAAAGCTAATCCAGTTTTGTTCTCAAGAAAACAGACATTGTACGGATTTATTATTAAATAAATAATTTAGTAATTAATAATAAAACCCAATATAACTTTGATTCTAAAAATAATATATTAATTTATATCAATTTTCGTCAAATAATGAATTAAAAAATGTGTACCGTTAGCTATGAAACGACTGCTTTAATCTGGATTTTTGTTTTTACGATTAAACATATGTAACTGTGAAAAAA
>BMAV01015583.1:245478-261036 GCA_019973955.1 Trichonephila inaurata madagascariensis | reverse complement strand
CGTGGCGAAATGAATAATCTTTCCGATACTGTAACTATTTTTTGTCTGATTTTGAAAGAAAAATTAGATTGCAATTTTAAAAACGGCGAAAATATCGGACAATTCTCTCCTCTACTTTCTTTTTTTTTTCTTGCCGCGCATTAGCAGAATAAACAGCACACATGGGTAAAACAATTATGCATTTTAAGGATTTTAATTAATATATTTTCAACTGATTGCGATATTGGACCGAATTGCGAATCTAAATCATTCTTGAATCCACTTGAACCCACTCAAAAAATGTCATAAAAATCGGTCCAGCCGTTTAGAAGTCAGTCACATACACACGCACAGAAGAATTACATATATAAAGATTATTTGAAAAGATATTAATCAATAACGCTAAAAAGCATGATTCCTCTGCATTTTTGCAACAATAAAAATCCGGTTTGGCCAGTTTGGATGAAAACCGATTTTCGACGCCAACTTACGTCATTTTTATAACAATAACATTGTTACAACAATGCAGGTGAATATTGAATTGAATGTTTTTATAATTAACATCTTTCTAACTAATTGCGATATCGGACCGAATTGTGAATCCAAACCATTCTCGAATCCACTTGAACCCACACAAAAAATTTCATCAAAATTGGTCCAGCCGTTTAGGAGGAGTTAAGTCACATACACACGCACAGAAGATTTTTATATATAAAGATATATATAGGGATAGAGTGAATTAATAGTAAGAATTGAAAAACCGAATTAGACTTCTACATATACATGAATACTGTTTATCTGAAAGAAATAACCCGGTACATAAGG
The DNA here is from genome assembly GCA_019973955.1 of Trichonephila inaurata madagascariensis. Lineage (NCBI taxonomy): Eukaryota > Metazoa > Arthropoda > Arachnida > Araneae > Nephilidae > Trichonephila > Trichonephila inaurata. Next base: position 260,232 of record BMAV01015583.1, on the reverse strand, counting down.
AACTTAAAAGGGTTGTAATTCTAGAAGTATACTGTTTTTCAAAAGCCTGGGATAATACCTCTAATAAATGATTTCAAAACATAAGAGCATTGTACTTATACATTTCAGGTTCCCTCGTAAAAAAGAGGGTGCGTGGTATACGCCGGATTTTACGGTAGTAGCATTTTATCGCTATATTTCCCCCCACCCACCATTATTTTAAACTAAATCGATACAAAGTATGAATATTTTGTTAAATTGTCTGCATTTTCCAAAATCTTAATTCAAACTATTTAAATTAATTTTAAAATAGTATCACTGGCGTAGCTAGTCTTGAGTAAGCCCTTTATTAAAATTCCTTGGGGATCTTTTTAGGGGCCCCTTAACATTTTAGAATTTTTTGCTTATGCATGTTGGCGCCCTTGTAGTCGAAAGTCCACCATTCTTGTATCATGCTCCTTTTGATTTTCTCGATTTTCGGGAACAAAAAACAGTAAAAAACTAATTATTAAATAAATAACTAGCATTAATTAATAAAATTAATCATTAAAAATAAATATTTAACTAAATTATGTGTACTATATACTTAGAATTATAATCAATTGGTCAAAATATCATGGACTTTTTTTGGGGGGGTGGGGTCCGGACCCCTAGAACAACCCCCTTGTTTGCACCGCTGCCCCTGAATAATATCAATTTTAAAGCTTGCAGCCTATTTCTACTCTTATTAGATTTTGTCCCCCACCCCTTTTTATCTGCCATCTATTATCGGTATTTTGTATCAGACACAGCAATATTAAAATACATTTGTAAACGACCCCCGATTTTTCGGTGTAGCCGATCTCTTGAGTTGAACAGCACGGTTTGCTCTCGGGAATAATGATTGATGGCTGTGTTGCTTTAATCATCATTTGATAAGTTTCTCCTGTCTATAATCGACTTTCGCTTTTACACGCATGTAGTTTGCTCAAGACCCGTTCAAATTGTGGCTAGATTAAGCTCGACCACTCTACTTAAGATGCCCCTGGCTTGATTGCGTTGCTGCCACTGAGAGACAGAGAAAAAAAGTTTTTTAACTCTCCCAAATCCTATTTTCAAACTGGTGCTAATTGAATCAAATGCGGTAGGACTTTTTATCAGATTTTTTTTTATTATTGAAAGAAGGTAATTTTAGGATTTTCTCAGTGTCAAGTGTGAAGATTATTAGTTGTTCCCCTTACAAATGCATTGATGCGGATGAAAACATCTTAATTCAAATGACGAATTTAATTTATGATAGCTCAACACTTTAAAATTGAAAAAAAAAATTGTTTAGTAAAACATGATAAATGTTTTTGAACAGGAAAAGAATTTTGTATTGTTCGGTTAGCGGGGTGCAAATCTAAACAATCAAATACTTTTGGCGACGATACGCAAAATATTCACTGATAAAAATTACGTGTTGCTAAGTAATTTTATTGAACTACAACTAAAAACCGCCTGGAGAACGCGCGATGAAAATTTGCTTCAGTTGGCGAGAAATACTCGGTGACCTGTGGCCACATTTGGCGATTATCCTCTGCTCACCGACTAATATATAATGAGCTCTATAAATATGTTCATAGAATTCTTGTAATACAATTGCGCATTCTTGTGAGAATATTCTTAAAATTAATTTATTTTGCAATATTTTCAGCACTTGTTAGCCCGTCGACTAATAAATTGGCGAAGATTTTAAAGTATGTGCGCCAAATTTTAAATTATATAAATAACTAAATATTAATTATGTTTTCTAGTAAAGAAAAAACACCAAAAAAATTTTAAAAATTAAAAAAAAAAAATTTGGGTATTTTTTTTTTTTTTTTTTTTTTTTTTTTTTTTTTTAAATAAGTAGGATTTCTTAGAAGCTAGGTTTCAAATTTGAATCATTATTAGACAAAAAATACTAGAAAAAAAAAATAGAACAGCCTATACTCAGGATTATTGTGTACGAGCAGCGCGGAAACGTTTTTTTTTTTTTTTTAAATTTTTTTTGGCTATATATTATTGCATTTGGCGACATTTTTTAATTTGGTGAAAAAAAAGTCGACAGCCTCTATCATATTTTCCATGGAATAATTAATTATTTGTAATTGATTATTGCTTAAAAGAATACTTAAAATTAAACTTTCTAAAGCATAAATTAATTTGAACAGGAATACAAATCTATCGTTAACTTTTTATATTTTATTTCAAATCATTTAGAAATTATAAGCGAATTTCTAAAGTCATTAAGAAAAGAAATTATGCAGAAAAAATTCGAATATCAAATAATCTGAAAGCTGCTTTTCAACAAAGGAAAATATTTTCTAGTACATAAAATATAACATTCTGAATTATGTAAATATTTAAAAATAAAAAAAAATGGGTATTTATGGATTTTACCATTGACGAATTCGTCAAATGCTACGGTATACAGTGATAGTGGAAAACGGTTCTCATACTTGTACAAACGCAATAATTTTGTTCGAGCATACATGACTGCTTCGTATTGTAAAATTTTTTGTGTGTAGGGTTTTATTTAAATATCTTTTCTTTTTTTTTCAACCAAATTTTTTTTAATTGACTACTTAAATTGTACAGTGTTATAGAAAATATTTAGGTTGGAATTCTCTTCCATATTTATCGTCTGCTTTAATTCAATATATAATTCACGCAACTCTTTATTTATCTAATTACTTAATTTATTTGCTAATGTATAATCGTTTGTTAAAGTTTTTTCTAGAGTGGCACACCTTTTAAAATTATTCTAAATATTTTAGTTCAATCGTAGAAAAGAATTGTAATGCGTAATAGATGTTGGTTGATCTTAAAAATTATTACATTTTTGTGCATTTTTGAGATGTTTATCGGGAAATCTTTTTGATTATTCAAGTGATTATACGAATAAAAAACGTTTGTGGAATAAACTTTAGCTGCTGTTATTCGTGCGACGATATAAAACGCTAGGTAAGTATCATGAATGATTATAGTATATAGTAATGTTAATATTTCCTGCTATATTTGTGTAAATATTAACGAATTATTTTTTAGTAAAAAATGGTGTATTATCATTCATTATGAATTATTCTAAGGCATTCATTTAGAATAATATACAATCTGTATTTATCAAGTTATGTTAAAAAATTTCAACAATTCTCCTTCCGGAACACTTCTGATACATCATGTAAAAAAGTGATATAATTCTACTTTTTCTTATTATAATTTAGAACAAACTTTTTGTAGTTTAGCCCATATTTCGTTAAATCATTTGAAAATAATGCATAGCTAAATTTTTCTAGAATATAATAACAATGAAAAGAAAATTAGTCCTAGAAATTCTCGAGATTATGCTGTTATAAAGAAAGAATGCTCTTGATATTTTTTGTGTGTGTGATGTTGCCTTTTAATTTTAAAATGATAGTATTGATAAATTATCATTTATAAGTCTGCTTTTAATACGAATATTTTTAATTTTTTTATTTCAATGATCATCGGCATGCATTTTTGCATTACTTATCAAATAATTTTATAATCAGCCAATATGATAATACATTCGTCAAGATTAATGTAATGAAACTAATTTAATATCAGAACACTACGGACTTTTCCACCTAGTAGTTGTAAAATTTTGACAATTTGGGCTATAGCATTAGCGTGGCCGACAAAGATTTATTTGTTTTAAAGATTTGTTAGATTTTATTTATTTTAAAATTACTCCAATAAAACGAATAACGTACCGATATCAAATTAGTCCCAAAATGATTGGAGAACTTTAAAGTATGATATGAATTTTAATCAAAAAAAAATTTTATTTACCTAATTCGTTTTGATTTTAAGGAATTTCTGACATTTTTAATGCATTTATACTCGTATGACAACCTGTGATTGATTCCGAAACTTTTTGATCCATCTTTTAAACATATTATGGATACTGACGTACTATACCATCCACCAGTTTCTTCAAATAAAATGGTGTGATATCAGGCCAATAGTGGAAACTCGTTCCCCCTCAAGTTTTTAAACAATGAATACAATGACAGCATTTGGCAAAATCTTTTGAGCTTACGACTTCATTTTATTTGGCGAAATTGGTTAATGACATAATACTTAAGTACTGCATTATACAAAATTAAAAGATTTTAGGAGTACTTACGTATTATTACAACAATCTCCAACTCTATTAATAACTCGCGCAAAGTTGGCCACCCCAATTTCCTATCTGTCGTACGCGCTGAATTGGCAACCATGTGCTTCGTTTTATATAATGTCGCCAATAGGTTGCAATAATACACAAGTACCGATTTTGGGAATACACATTAAAAACAAGTAATATATAAAAAAAATTTAAGTCAATTCCTACTTAGATCAACAAAGAAAAATTTTATTTTAGCTACTTTTATTAAATAATTACAATTTCTATAAATATGTATATACATATGACAGAATCACGACATTAAATGGAAATTAATTTTTATTAATTATCATTTAAGTATCGTATTGTCATCCAAAACAGTCGTGTATATAAATTTCAGTTCAACTGAATACTTTAACACGCGAGAAAAAAACCTTTTCAAGTTTTGTCACAAGTCGCCAAAGGGGTCGCTAAGTCACCAAAAATGATGCCAACGTGGTTGTATTTGTAATTCTTTAAATGATAGTTTTAATCAATTAGTTTTTATTAATTATTATTATATTATTGTTTTGTCATCCAAAATAATCCTGTATATAAAACTTCAGCTCAATCAAGCGCTTTAAAATGTATTTTATTAACGATTGAAAATTCCATCAAGATAAATAAATAAATATTTAGAGATTATGAGCTAATAGTAGGAATTAAAAAACAATCCATTAACTGATTAAAAAATATTAAAATTCAAGTTAAGAGTTTTGTTTTGGTATCATTTGTTTGGTATAAAAGACAAAAATTCAGGGTTTTTAAGGGGGAACAAATGAAGTATTCTTTAATCATATTTCTTTATAAAACACACGCCTTCATTAATTCAGTGGACTAATTTGCATATTATGAAAATACCAGACTTTTGAATAATACGAGCTCTCTCTCTTATTAAGTAAGAACAATTCATCATTTATTGTATGGCGCACACACAAAAAATTGGATAAAACTACAAAACTAAAGTAGCATTCCAGTATTTGGCCTACAAAATGCATGAGTGCTCTCAGTTTCCCTACCACACAAAAACATCATGTTTGGATCCATTCATGGTCTAACAGCTGCAAGCCTAGGTTGAGTCTCAGCATGATCTTTTCATAGGAAAAAATGTTGTAAATAGCCCTCAAAAGCTTTTTTTTTTCCTGCTCTCCTGATATTTCTTTCTCCTCTTTCTTTCATTTTTTTATTTTTTTATTCTAGCTTGTTTACAAGGTTACTCGGTAACATAAAGAAAGTACATAACAGGCTTTCGTGAAAGTGTAAATGTAGCTTTAAAAATTGTTTCTCTATAATGAAGTAAATACGGTTAATCTCCTTCGAGAGCACACGTGGCTGCTATATTTTTTATTCAGAACATTTTGTTGAAATAGGATCTATGAAATTATGCCGTTATTTTGAATTTATTTAGATTCAAATTCAGGAGCATGCTCAGATATGAAGAGAGGATTAATGCTACAATAATGCAAAGCTTTCAGTCTTAATTTTAGAAATTTTCTACGCATTTTTTGAAATTGTCATTTATTTTGGTTGTTAAGCATTCACCTCATTTCTGAGTAATTTTATTGCTGAGGAAAATATTTTATTAATTTTCGAAAGCAATGTAGAAAAAAATTATTGCAATTTAATGCGATGGTTCAACAAGTTTCATAATTTTATGTATACTGTACTACCTAATATTTCTTCAAGCGGCATTCGGTCTAATTTCGTTTATTGACACACATCAGCCACGTATAATTAGCATTATTAAAATGTCTAAAATAAATTAAATCTCTAAGATTTGTAACAGTTTTAAAATAGTTTTTTTATTAAAAATTTTCCAACTTATTGATCATTTATAAAATACTCAACATTTTATAGTAATTTAATTTTATTATGTTTTTCAATTTTACAAGAACTTTAAAGCTCAATAACTTTGTATTTTTTGTGACTTATTTTAATAATTTCATGTTTTGTTTTAAAACTTGAAACCATACATTACGAAAACCAATTATATTAAAGTTAATAAAATTAAGTTGTGTACTAAACGAATACTGAATAATAAGGTGACTAGTTTTTTTTATCATAAAAAGGAGGACGAAAATTTTTTTTTTAAAAATTACCACGCAAATATATGGAACTTTTTATTAATTCAAACAAAAATATACTAATTATACGTACATCCCTTTTATTTATTTACTTGATTGGATTTTTTTTGTTCTCAATGTATCATTTTCTAATGCATCTGAAATTTCGGGGCAAGAAATATCTTTCATATTGAATTTTACGGTAAGCGTTGCAGCTTAAGTGTCAGCATTCAATCTTGATTTCTCACTTGTACAAAAACAAATTGAAAAAGACTTTTTCAATTGCTGCCTTGGTTCCAGGTCAATACAACGTAAATTCAACAAGAATAACTAAATATTCAAGTGGAATGTGTTCTTTTTTTGAAACGGTTAAATATTTCCACTCATTTCTTATCAATTTCAACATGATGATTTTCCCACATTGTTCTAATATATCAGAACTTTAATATACATTCAGTCTTCTAATTTCTTAAAGCAGACAACTTCAATCGATTTTAATATCAAACATTTCTTCCAAAAAAAAACAATCTATATCTTGCCCAGAAGTCAAAAAATACCATTGAAAACAGTTATTTCCAGTAATATTTGTTTCAGACCATTCTTCAACATATTAGAAACATGTTTAATAAAAATTCTGAGCTTTTTTGGTAAATTTTTCCGTTATACCCAGATTTGATTCTTCTAAGTTTGACAATTTTCTTTTATTATTAAAGGGAAAAAAAATTTCTTCAAATCGTGATTTACAGTGAAGGACAAAATCATTCAACATAAGACTAACCTCTGCAGTTGAAATAAGTTCGCCAATCTTTTGAATCATTTTGTGGAAAATAAATGCTGATTATGCACAAAATACATTAATACCTCCGAGAATTCATACTGTGCCGGCACATGATGGTTAGCAGTTCATCCTGGTATCTCTGAATACAGAGAGTAACAGATTAGTTTTTTAAAATATTGAAAAGGAGTATAAGTAGAAGGACACTTTTCGTGGAAGGACAAAACCTGTAAAAGAAGGACTCTCCTCCCTAAAGGAGGACGATTGTTCACCTTATAAATAATATCAGTTATAAAAATGATTTTTTCTTTTAAATTTAAGTAGAATTTCCATCTTAAGTACCCAGTAAATAAAATTTTGATGACAAAATTTAATTCTGGAATATTTTGAATGTCATCTACAATATCATACTTTAAAAATAGTGGTTAACTTGCATCAATTTTAACTCGCTTAAATTTCTTTACTTACTTGGTGAATTAATATTTACTCGATATTGATTTCTTATAAAATATATTATATTAAATTAAAAACTAAATGCAATTGCGTCTCTTGTTGTCTAAAAGTGACATGTTTTTGATTATCTTTATCTTTTTATTATTTATTGACAAATTTTCATTACCTTTTAACAATAACAAATCTTATATCACGATGGATTTGAATAAGCACAATTTGATAAGCAAATTTACGTGCACATTTGCATCTCTAAACAAAATATCGTCGAGTACTTAATAAATCGCCAAATAAACTATCCTAATTAAGAATAATTCATTTTATTCGTAGATATATGGTACACGAAACATAACGATGCTTCAGTCAATAATTTCTAAAATTTTTCTTTCTCAGTCATAATTCGTGAAATGTTGTTTACCATACATAGAAACGAACTTACTGTAACGATAATATTGATTCGAAAAATATCGAACATAAAAGTGTTTAGGATAACAACAATGAACCAACAAATATTCAGTTTCGCTTTTTATGTACTGCAACTCATAGATTATTTACCAAGTTCTATTATTCTCATACTTTTATTCCAAATAATAGAAAATAAAGTAGGATAAATATTTTCTCTTAACATGAAAAGTTTTCGATTTTTTCCCATCCATGAATACTTATTTTATTAAAGAACTCTTACATATTTCCTTCATAATATCTTAATATTTTAAGTACTTCGTTTTAATATTACCTAAAGTATTTCTTCTATGTAAATATAATTAGGCAGATAAAGAGAAAAGTAATTATTTTCTTCATAGTTAATCTAGAAGACAATCAAACAATTCTGTCTAACAATTTACTGTTACAAGATTATTTTATATTTTATTTTTAGTTACTTCAATTACTGTTGTTTTTTCCTTCCTTTTTCCCCCCTATTACTTGATTTTTAACGCAATGTATACCTGATTTCTGATTCACAAATGTGCCATTTTTTTCTAAAGTATGTTAAAAATCGAGTACAAAACAACATAACGTACTGAACAATAATATAAAATAATATATACGCATTTATTTTTTTAAATCAAAGGCAAATCTATCTTTCAAATTGTTTTGGGAATATTTACGTACAAGTTCTGTATTTCGTTGCAAAATAGTTTTTACATATTTTTTTTTTATTTAGATTTTTAAATTTTTCATATATTTGATCTTCAGGTGCCAGCAGGAAAAAGAAATTTCAAAAAAATACTTCGAAAACAATTCTAATTTTCAATAATACATGACTTTTTTTCTCTCATTTTTTATTTCCTTTTTAATTTTCAAAAATCATACCTCTGTCAAAATTTTAATCAAAAATAATCAAAAATATTAATAGAATATAGTTTATTTTGAAATCATAACCGCGAAACTCGAATCGCAATATGTGCCCACATTCTCATTCACCGAAGGTAAGTACGTGCTGCCCTCTACAACAAATTGAAAAACATCTGTGTCTGCTATTTCATATTTATCTATTTATAAAATTCGAATTATATTTTGAATATTAGTTAAGGTTAGCATAATTTTGTGAGACTACCGAATAGGTATGCTTTCCTTGTAGTTTTTATTAAAATGAAATACATATTTCTGTGTTAATTTAATCGATTCAAACTTTTATGTAACATAATTTCTGATATTACTGTAGTTACGCATTAATTTTTTAATACATATAAAGAATGGAAATGCAGCACGGGTTTTTCAAAAACATTTATTCTAAAATGTATTAGTATTAAAAAAAAAATGTTGATTTTTTTTATTGATATCCTTACAATATTGTAATGTCTTTGTTTCGTAATTGTTGTAATTAGTTTTGATATTTAAAAATCACTAAAAAAAGGTAATTGAAATATTCACATTGTGTTTGCTGTAGAGAAAATATTTTCACAAATAATATCTTGAAAGCTTCCCCTTCCCCTTTTTAAAGGTAAAAAATACTTTCAATACAATATCTCGTGTTAGGAAAATTTCTGTTGGATAACCTTAACATAAATTAATTTTTTTTCTTGAAAAAAATGTCGGGCATAACAGTGTGCATCATATTGCTCTCAATTCTTTCAAGGGATCTACAGGTATCTGATAGTGACGTTCACAATTCCATAATTAGCGATATTTAACTCGAATCTCTAATAGTGATATATATTTCTCCTATAACTAGTTTTGGATACGTTTTATAAAACTCATAAAAATTGAGCAATTTTTTATCAATCCAATGATGCATTACAACAATTTATATGTAATCCGAAATCAAGAAAAAACTGGATTTTTAACCGAACTATATTTATATATATATATATAAAGAATTATGCACCACGCGCGGTTATATAGTTGTCTTAATAATTTGGCTTTCTTGGCATATTTTTCGGTCAAACGATTTTTCTTCTTAAGTACGTGTAATATTTTTGTATACGTCAGCGGACTTGATGAAAGTTATTTGTTAAGTTCGCCAATATGGTAACCTTACAAAAGAAACAAAATTTTAATGGGTTGTCATGCGTAAACACAGCAAGAAAAAATATAAATTCCACAGTTTGACATAAGAAATTTATTGTTTTACGTTTTATGAAAATTAAAGTTTGAATTCATTTTTCAAAATTTTATCGCAAAGTTTTTTTTTTTTTTTTTTTAAAAAAAAAAACCCCCCCTTCCTTGGGGGCAAAAGCGGTACTTATATACCTTTGATTTCGTATAGAAATTCCGCGTATCTAAAATATAAGTAATTCTAAATTTTTAAATTTAATTTTCACAGATTTGGATGAAACCACCGCCATTAAATTTAATACCATAAGTATCAGTTCTCCAACTAGAAATGCAAGTTTTTTTCTCGAAGGCTTATCAAAATTACATGACGCTTTTTTCCTGAAATTTTGTCAAATCAAGAACAAATAATTTAAAGATTGTAATGCAAAAATGGGGCATTATTATCAAAATTCGAATTTTTTCAATTATTTTTTTTACAATTATTAGTTCTTGTTTTTATCTATTAAAAATAAATAAATTAAGGGAAGAAATAAATCATTCTCTTTTTAACACAATTCAACATTTTCAAAGGAAATATGAGAGAAAAATTCATTTTACAATTTAACATAACATAATAAGAGTTGGTAGCTATTGCATAATATAATAAAGTATATATAATTAGATAACAAAAAGTTCTTTAAATTATTAATTAAATGAAATTAATTAAATGAAATTATAATTAAATTAATTATAAATTAAAAACTATACAGTCGACCGCAAAAGTGTTCGTACACTTGCAATTTACTATCAAATTTAATGTTTTCGACAAATAAAAATGAATATATTGTAATTGTAATTTTTTTTTATGATATCTGCAACTTGTTCTTCATATAATAACATAATCTATTTTTAAAACGTAGTATAACTATTATTTAAAAAATTAATAAACAAAAAACTACTAAGAAATAAAAAGCTACAAAAGTCTTCGTACGCTTACAAAAAAAAAAATTTAAGGTAGCTTTAAATATTGTATTTCTTTGTTAATGAAGTACTCTTAGTAAGATATCTTTTAGCGTCCAAGAAAATTTTTAAACATCTTGGTATGGATTTAATCAGGTTTTTTTTTTTTTTATTTTTTGTAAATTCTTTACCGAGGTTCCTCCATTCTTCTACGATTATTGTCTGTACTTCATATTTTGTTTTTATATGTCATGTTTTCTTCTTTTAAGGGGACATGGTACGATTTACGCAAAAAATTTTAATTTAAGGATTTTTAAAATTTTTTTGGTTGCCTTCTATGTGCGTATACTATGTAAAACAGATTTTATGCTCAAACTTTCATAGAAAGCTAACCATTTAATTTTTTAAGGAAAAAACTTAAAATTTGGGAATTGATTTTAAAATGCTACTCCTCCTACAAAAATGTACGTACATGCATGAAATTTGTTTTAAAAGTACGTCAAAATATGTATAATAAAAGTTGGTATGGGTTTTGCTTTAACGTGATTGGTATTTCTACAATACTTCTTTTTATGAATGTTTATTGAAAATTCCTTAAAAAATGTATAATTTCTGAGTTCAATTATTTTTTAAAAAAAAGTATTGCTTTGATTCAAAAATTCATACCAACTTTTGTTATATATACTATTAGCAACAGGTAAAAAAAATTTCAAATCATTAGGCGCAATAGAAAAAAAGCCTTAGCATTTTAAATGAAGACAAACTCTTTTTTTTATCTTTCTGAGATAAGTCAGTTTAAAGGTTTGATTTGCCATAGGGATGTGAATAAAAACGAACGTGAAAGCTATCATAATTATGCGTTTTTTAAGTTTAGAGCTTTCAAATTTTGTGAGGTTATAGAAAAGTATATAAATAATAATTTAGGCTAAAAAAATTAAATTTGATTTTTTGACCGATTTTGGTCAATTAAATCATACTGTGTCCCCTTAAAATCATATTCTCCTCAAATATGGTCTACTAGGCTTAAATCAAGTACTTTAAGAGGTATTTTCAGAATTTGGATTCCTTTATAGAGATACCAGCCGCGTACATTGAGAGCAGTGCGTTTGGCGTCGCTGTGTTGTCAAAATTGAAGTCATCTTCAGTATGCAAATTTGAGCAGATATTTTAAAATTGTTCTTTAAAATATTTAAGTAGAGCCCATGACTCCCAATACCATCAAAAAATACCAAATTACCTAATCCTGAAGCCGATTTACTCTCCCACGCTTGAACGCCTCCACCATGCTTCACTGTTCCAACTAGATTCATGGGATTAAGTTTCAGAAAATTCAATATTCACAGCAAATTTGTTGGTATGTCAGAAAATTTAACATTTTTGATTCCGACAGGTGTATAATAGTTTGTTGAAGAAAAAATTAAGAACTTAACCCCAAGAATTTATGTGAAACACTAGAACTCCACCACACCATACTTTAGCATGGAGTTCAAGATGTTCTTGCGTGGGGTAGTAAATCGGCTTTAGGATTAGGTAATTCGGAATTTTTTGATGGTTTTGAGAATCATGAGCTCTAGTTAAATATTTTACAAAACAATTTTAAATTATCCGGCCAAAATCTGGATACTGGAGGCGCGACTTTATTTGTTAACGAAATAATGACGCCAAGCGCACTGTTGTCTCAATGTACACCACTGGTGTCTCTATAACTGTCCCCAAAGTCTGAAAAAATCTCCTAAATCATTTGATTTAAGCCTAGTTAATATATGTGGTGAGAAAATTTGATTTAAAAAAAAAAGGAAACACGAAATATAAAAACAAAATGTGAAGTATAAACAATTACAGAAAAATGGAGAAACATCGATGAAGAAATAACAAAAAACCACAAAAGTCTTCGAACACTAATTAAATCTATACCAAGACTCTTAAAAGTTGTTGTGGACACTAAAAGATATCCTACTAAGTACTAAATTAAGAAAGAAACACAATATTTAGAGCTAAGTTGAGATTTTTGTTAAGTGTACGAAGACTTTTGTGGCGTAATTTTTTAGAAGCTTTTTTATTATTAATTTTTTTAAAAAAATAGTTATACTATTTTTAAAAAATTGACTATGTTATTCCATTAAGCACAAATTGCAGATATCGTAAAAAATTACAGTTACGATGTATTAATTTTATTAGTCGAAAACATTAAACTTTATAGGGAATTGTAAGTGTACGAACACTTTTGTGGTCCATTGTAAGAGATTGATTCAATTCTTGTTAAATCTTAATTAAAAAAACATAGTTTTTAAAATAAAACTTGCCACAAATTGTTTTGTAAGAAAAATTCTTTTCATAAGACATTTGTTGATTACTGAAAAAGTCTCTTTGATATGTTGATTGTTCATAACATAAATAATCTAATTAAATCTGAATGAAAATGATTTCTATATCAAATATTTTTGAGAAAATACTGTACCTGAAAAAAATACTTAGCTGAGTGGATGAAAATTGTAACGTTTTAAAAACCGAATTTCTTTCCTAGAATATTTTTTTTCTTAATTCTTTCTTATTTATATTAATGCCGGAATATGATTCAAATAATCATAATTAACATGCTTTAAAGTGTTTAATTTTTTTAATATAAAATGAGAAAATAGGTAAATTAAAGTATGAAGTCATGCCTTGAAATGAATGATGATTGTAATTTTGATGTCGGTTAAGATTTTTGTGTTATCATTATTTATTATGTTCTAAGTATGAAATCATTAATTTGAAGATAAGTTTTACATGGAAATACGTAATGTTTCTGTGGTTTGAAAAAGAATTCAAACTAGGTCTCAGGAATAATTGTTAGCGAAGATGGTAATCTCTTGTTTAAAGCCTTTTCTAATTTATATTTGGGAGGTTTTTCTATTTAACTCCGTTTAATTTGTTTTCTGGTCGTTGTTCTACTAAACCAAATAATGCATGATGTTTCCGAAACCCCAAAGCCGCATAATAAAATAAAATGTAATTATGCTTTCAGCTTTTGTGAAATTACTTCTGTGTTTATATTGTAAGGTGAAGATATGAAAGTAAAGATAGTGAACAGGTTTTTTCTATAATAATACGCGTAAGTCGTGAAAGATTGTGTACTTTTGAGTTGTTATTTAAAATAACAAACTTAAATTCTTCAATTTTTGAATACAAAGTTGGGCAAGTATTTTTGAAGTAATGAAACTAAATGCATGTGATTTTTCCCATAAAAATAAAGGAAGTTCGAAATTTGTATAAAAAATAAGGAAATAGATTTGAAAGAATAAAATAGGGCGATACGATTGAAAAACAGCCTCTTAATGCCTATTTATTATAAAATGTATTCTTTTTCATTATAATTATCAACAGTATTTCAATTATTTCTACAAATATAAAATTTCTTAGCACCTTAATGTTTGCATTAAGTTTGCAAATTACGTCAGTGTTTATGTTAATCTCTTCATAAAACCCTTGTACAGTACTGCTGTACACCTGCTTTAAACACCTTGTACAGTAATTTCAGTAATTTTTTACTATAAGTAAATTTGAAAATACTTTATTTAAATTCTTTACTTTATTTTTTTCAAGATTGAACATGTATTTTAAAAAATTAAGCTTAAATTATCATGCGTAATATACAGGATGTCCCCAGTTAAAGGGTTACAAACTTCCACGCAAGAGAGATGGAGTACATAGAGACGACTTCGAATCACAAAACGTTGCCGAATAGCAAGCGCCTTCTTGATGCAGTAATATAGACATATAGGACAAAAATAGAAAGGTAACAAAGTTGGAGAAAAAGTGTTTTTATTACGCATTGTATACAAACATAAAAACAAAGTAAGTAGTAACTAAAGAGAAGTACATGTGATTTCAAACAA
>BMAV01015583.1:212384-245468 GCA_019973955.1 Trichonephila inaurata madagascariensis | reverse complement strand
AACAAAGTAAGTAGTAACTAAAGAGAAGTACATGTGATTTCAAACAATGGGTTCGAATTGACGATACCAAATTGTGATGCAGACCTCATATCTACGGTTCATGGAAATTTGGACATTCGTGAAGATTCTAGGCATGTGCCGGACTTTCACGGAAGCTGCTCGAATGCTTGGAATAAGGTCATCGATATAATCAACGAGGGTTTTATCATTCGAGTTATTTGATAAACCCCCAGAAAGAGAAGACAAAACGTGATAGGTTCGGTGATCGGAGTAGTCAATTTATCGGATCAACTCAGCCGATCTACCATATAAGTCTAATGTTACACACAAATAATTCTGAACTGCAACTTTTAATTCGGTGGTTTGCTATGTCATACTGCTGTACTGGTACCGCAAAGAAAAACACATGTGCAATGTCCAATAGTTGTGGTAAACATGTGCTCCGGGACATTCAGGTAATCTACAATTGTAAGACGATTAGGAAACAGATAACGCTATAAATGAGATTTTATTACTCTCTTTCTCTTACCCCTACAATGCTGGCCCATACTATAGCCCTAAAATCAAGGGCGTAGCTACCACCATATCAGCCGTATCAATGATACGGGGCCCCCAACATGTGCAACTACAGTCCCACTAACAGGGCTTCCATATCTAAAAAATAGCCTCGAAGGATTTTGACACAGGGCCCCCTTGGAGCTAGCTACGCCAGTGCCTGAAATGTATTTGTGCAACTTGAGTACTTGTCGTATGTGGGTTCTCATGGCTGCTACAGGGTTGTTGTAGATTCCCTCCAGTGTAAAATATGTGAATCTGTGGCGAGTTTCTGGAAATATGGTACAAAAACCAACCGAAATCACCTTTATCAAGTAATTGCAAGTTCTGTATGTGATACGGATGCATATCGTTTTCATTCAAGATCTTCCAGATGCTATTTTTGGAAATCCCGACATGTACTATTACTGAACACGCTGTCTACCAGTATTTCCTTCGTTCGCCTGCACTCTATCACGATTCCGTGTTGTTCCGACGGAAGAACCGCTGGTGCAGATACGGGAACATGTTATTGTTGAAATCTCTCTTCATCGGATATGTTTGGACCAGTGGCGCCCACAAGGGGGGTGCCCTAGGGGTCCGCCCCCCAAAGCCCTTGATTTTTTTTCGATTGACTATAATTTTAAGTATACATAAAATTTAATTAAATATTTGGAAATAATGATTAATTTTATTAATTAATACTAATTATTTATTCAATAATTAGTTTTTTACTGTTTTTTGTTTCCAAAAGAAAGAAGCAAACAAAATCATAAGAAGCATGATACAAGAATGGTGGACTTTCGACCCTGGACCCTCCCCCCTTGGAAAATTCCTGTGTGCGCTACTGGTTTGGACGTAAAACCTCTGTAAGGCTTTGCAAAAGCCTTTCGTTGCATCAGATGCCAGTATCTGTTCCGTTAATTCCGTGCCATCTGCTATCCTACTATCGCTACATCCTCTCGTGCGAAATAAAGAACGTTTGAAATGCCTGCGTTCCTGACACGCCATCTGTCCCTTCAGGAATGCATCTCTGATTCGGATTGTTATGTGATTCGGTGTCGCGCGCGCGCGTCTTTGTTTACTTAACCTCTAATGTGGGAATTTGTAAACATTTAGTTGTAATGGCCAAGGTATAAAAGGGCTATTCAATCGATACTTGTTGAAAAAAGTTCGAAAAAAAAATTATTAACATATTTAGGCCTCCAAATAGGTTATAACAATGTGTCCTTTAATGATTTATGCAATTTAAAAAGTTAAAATTTTGTTTTTAAGAAAAAATTAATTGAATTTTTAAATTTTTTTTAAAACATTGAAAAAACATATATTTTGAAAACATCCTAAACATATATTAATCATATTTTGACAAAAAAAATTTCTTTTAATATTTTTGGTAATATAGACTAGTTTTAAATGAAATACATCATTATCGTTTCAATTTTCGCTAAGTTTCTTAGAAATTTTAAAAAGAAAGTAATTAAAAGTGTATTGGCAAAGCAATATGAGAGTTTATTAATAATGACCCGGTAATGTTCCCGTTTCAGTTTTATTCGCTTAATGTGCTCTTTACTTTTTACTTAAGATAGATCCTAACTGCGCATTGTTAAAGACGAATTTTAGTTAATTAATAATTCGAGAGAAAAAAGAGCGTTAGTTAATATCATAAACCTAAAAACTTAATTTATGTTATTTGTTTTATTAAAATGTTTCTTATCTTGACTCCGTCATTTATTTTGTTCAAAATTTTCTTAAAAATTTTTTCATAGTTTTATTTCTTTATTTTTCTTTCTGTTTTACATTGAATTTGAAAATATCTGGATTCTTACTTGATAATGTATCATATTTTCATTGACACGTCACAAATATTGCTTACTTGTATTGAATCATTGTAATAGTTTTAAGATCTTTTTAATTCTTTAATCATTGTTTCTAATTTTAGGAATTTTTGTATGGTTTTTTGGCATTTTTTTTCTTTTTAAAAATTTGCTAATCAGAGTATTTTGTTTAATGTTACAATGCCAAATAAGTTCAATAATTTTTTAGAGAACTATCATTATAAATTTATACACTTAATTGTACTTTAAATGCTATCTTTGAATTCCTTTTTTATTCGTCTCTTAACGATGTTTTCTCTAGAATATTTTAAACAATTTTTAAGTTGTTACAATCAGTAATATGTTTGGAATTCATATATACAGTGGGCCACAAGTGTTCGTACACTTGCAATTTCTTATAAAATTTAATGTTTTCGACTAGTAAAAATAGATATATTGTAATTGTAATTTTTTTATGATATCTGCAACTTGTTCTTAATGGAATGACATAATTAATTTTTTAAAAATAGTATAACGATTTTTTAAAAGAATTAATAATCAAAAAGCTACTAAAAAATTAAGCCACAAAAGTCTTCGTACACTTAACAAAAATCTCAACTTAGCTCTAAATATTGTATTTCTTTCTTAATTTAGTACTTAGTAGGATATCTTTTAGTGTCCACAACAACTTTTAAGAGTCTTGGTATAGATTTAATCAGTTTTTTGTAATTTCTGCATTGATTTTCCACCATTCTTCTGTGATTAATGTTTTTACTTCACATTTTGTCTTTATTTGTTATGTTTTCTCTTTTTTTACATTAAAATCTCACCAAATATATTATACTGGGCTAAATAAAGGGATTGATGAGGTGTTTTCATAATTTTGGGACAGTTATAGAGACACCAGTGGCATACATTGAGAGCAGTGCACTTGGCATCATTACCCTGTTAAAAAATTAAGTCGTCTCCAATATCCAAATTTCGGGCAGATAATTTAAAATTTCTCTATAAAATATTTAAATAGAAATCATGATTCACAATACCCACAAAAAATACCAAATTACCTAATTCTGAGGCCAATTTACACCCTCACGCCAGAACACCTTCATTTCTATGCTGAAGCATGGAGGTGGAGGAGTTCTTGTTCCACATATATTCATGGAATTAAGCTCCTTATTTTTTCATTTACAAGCTATTATAAGCCCATCGGAACCAAAAACGTTGAATTATCTGCCATCCTAATCAATTTGCTGTCAATTTTGAATTTTCTGAAACTTGATCCCAAGAATCTAGTTGGATCAATAAAACATGGAGGTGGAAGTGTTCTTGCGTGGGGGTGTAAATTGTGGCCACAGAATTAGGTAATTTGGTATTTTTTGTCGATATTGTGAATCATGAGCTCTATTTAAATATTTTAAAGGGAAATTTTAAATTATCCGCCCAAAATTTGGATATTGGAAACGGTTTCATTTTTTAACAGGATAATGACGCCAAGCGCACTGCTCTCAATGTACGCCACTGGTGTCTCTATAACTTTCCCCAAATTATGAAAACACCTCCTCAATCCCTTTATTTAGCCCGGTAGAACATATTTGGTGAGATTTTGATGTTAAAAAAGAGAAAACATGACAAATAAAGGCAAAATGTGAAGTAAAAACAATAATCACAGAAGAATGGAGGAAAATCGATACAGAAATTACAAAAAACTGATTAAATCTATACCAAGACGCTTAAAAGTTGTTGTGGACACTAAAAGATATCCTACTAAGAGTACTAAATTAAGAAAGAAATGCAATATTTAAAGCTAAGTTGATAATCTTGTTAAGTGTACGAAGACTTTTGTGGCGTAATTTTTTAATAGCTTTTTGATTATTAATTTTTTTTAAAAATAGTTATACTATTTTTAAAAAATTAATTATGTCATTCCATTAAGAACAAGTTGCAGATATCATAAAAAAAATTACAATTACAATATATTAATTTTTACTAGTCGAAAACATTAAATTTTATAAGAAATTGCAAGTGTACGAACACTTTTGTGGTCCACTGTATATAGGATTATTGTTTAAAAAACATACGACGAAAATTTATCATGAACTATAATAAGTGTTTTCTTTTTATGTCGTCATTAAAGTTAAAAAGAAAATTGTATTAATTATTAATATTTTTTAAGCTATTGAGAACGCAAAATTCTCTTAAATATGTATCCTCTTATTATTAAAAAAATGTATTTAAAATTTGTAATTACTTTTTACTGCTTATCAAGTATTCTACAAAAATAAATTCTTTGACATTCGTAAAATATCGATCGATTGCATAGTTTCAAATAAAATTAAAAAATTAATCAGGTTTCTTATTTAAAATTTTCGATGCATTTTCATAATTATTAGATGAAGAGATCAAAATTCTTTGTTAACTATTGTCAAAAATGAGAGCGGAATAAAATTATTCAGAGAGCAAAATCCATTACGACTTTTTATGCATTCATTTTGTTTATTTATGCTTTTCTCAACGACTTCTCATTTATATATTTGGAGGGGGGAAAAGAATTCTTTTAAAAATCAACCAATTCCCATGTTAGAAAATAAATTCAGAAAAGACGTGTTTAAAATAAAAATATTTCTTTTCATTTTCAATCCTCACGAGAAATAAATGCTTCTTTTTTTTCCTATCTCCTCGAATACATTTTCTTCGCCTAATTTTAATCATCATTTAAATATTTGCTGTTAAATAAACCATTTCAAACAAAGAGTTTGAATGTAATGTACATGTATAATTTCTTGATTACAGACGACTTTTATGTCTCGAAAGGATTTTTTTTTTCTTCAGACGATATTCATTTGCATGGTTTTCATTTCTGTTCCCATGAGTCAAAGAAGAAACTTTTAAGGTTTGAATAAATAACGAATGAAAGACTAGTTTTTGTTATTCAGAAATGATTTCTGAATTTTAGCAATTATTACCTTAAAATTTAAAAAATAATATTGTTTAAAAAGGTATTTATATCAAGGGAATTATGTGATATATTTCAAATGAGTAGTGTGTATGGGGGAGGGATATGTTTATACTCGGAGGAGAGAGCGTTATTTTTTCTCAATATTCTTTTTTCATTACATGAACTAGAAAGTTTATTTGCTTTAATTTTTGTTTCTATATGTCAAAAATATTTCTTTTGTAATTTTATTTGTTATATATTTTTTTCCTGATTTTGTTTTTGTTTTCTTTTGTAGGTTTATTGAAGTGAAGAAAAAGAGTTGTTAGAAGTTGAAATATATAAGTAGCTATAGAAAGTATTGACTGGAGGCTACTTGTGCCCACTGCATTACAGGTATTGTACAGCTTTAATACAATCTGTATCTTATTTACAATTACAGAGAACTAGCTGATGAAATAGATGTTTCCAAGAATTAATTGAACATGAAATTTTACATTCCAAGGGTTAGAGGAATTACATTCCAAGTGCTTGGAACTGTATAGGGTACCCGAAAAATATGGCTGTATTTTCAAAAATGAATTAAAAACAAACAAATATTTTCACTTGTGGTTTTTTTTATGTTCCATAAAGAAAATATTAAAGTTTCTGTTTAATGAAATGCAAACTAGGTGGCGCAACATCCACGCTTTTCAACATTTTCGTTTCAAAATAGCTTCACCATTAGAACAAGTGCAAGTTGTAGAATAGTTCATCGAATTTAAATCTGCAACACATTTACAGCGTCATGGGGTATCACCACACATGAGTTTGGAAGTCTCAGACAAGTTCTAGATAAAAAGTTCACCGAGCGATGAATGGGAAGAGGAGTTCCAATATCGTGGCCACCTAGCTCTCTTTATTTTAGACCTTTGGACTTCTGGTGGGGATACGTAAAAGCATTGTGTATCATCAGTCTGTAATTCGTAACACTGATGAATTCAAAGGTCTAGTTACAGCGGCCAATCAAAGTGCTGGTCCTGCAATGCTTCATACTCGTAGAACGTGGATAGAAATCTCATATAGACTCGATATATAACTCTCAACTTTTAATGCGCGCATTGAAATTGTTCAATAAAACATCGTAAAAATACTTCCTTCAGTACTTTCTTTATGGAGTATAAAAGTCGCGAATGAATATATTTGCTTATTTATTTGTAATTAATGTTTAAAAGTGTAACCATACTTTTCGGCCGTCCGGTATTTATTTGAATTCTCATATTACATTTAAGAATTAATGTTATCAGTAGTATAAAAAAGAATGATAGTTTTCTAATTGTAATTTTCATATTTTGGTCGTTGTACCCTTCTGTTAGATGTATCTTTCAGGAAAGATAGATTTGCTTTGAAAACCCTTACATGTCCTTTGAGCTTTGCATAAATCACACTTGAAGAAACACTAGTTTACTAAAAATAAAAATTGATATCTGCTGTAATTTATATTGATAAAAAAAAAAAGTTTGTGAGTGGATGTATGTATGCGTGCGTGTGCTCCATGCTCTTGCGATACAAACAAAACGAAAGGAATCCAATGTGTGTAAAATTTGATGTTGAACGTATAAGTGCAAAATATTCTTCATGTAATTTTTTGGAGATCGCATATTTTCACTACCTTTATATTTACTTATCTCTCTCTTTGTATTTATTCATTTATTTGTTATTTGAAGCAGAATTATAATTGTTTTTTGAAGGAGACATCGTAAAGAAAGTAATCTTTCAATTACTACATTTTAATTATGGGAATACGGTTTTGTATTTACAGTTCTACTTCTGCTTTTTGAATGCAGCTCGTAAACTAAGTCTATTTTCAGTAATCCTAAGCTAAATTTTAATTCAGTTTATATATTTTAAGCAGTTTTTCATAAATTAATGTTAATTCTATGATTTTTCTATTTTAGTTCATACCTGCGAGCTGTTAATAGTAGTTTGATCGAAATTAATCCACAATAGTATTTTTTTAGAATGATTTGTTTTTTACTTAAGTCAATGCTGTAATTTCTCATTCAATTCATGACTCATATTTATTGATTACTGATTGTTACTTTAGTTTTTAATGGTTTTATGGGATATATATAGTAAAAAAGAGTATATATTTTTTCTTTGATTATTTTATGAGCTGATCTGTCATGTATTGTTATGTTTGTAGTTTGAATATTTATTGCTTAAATCAGAGTGGTTCTCAAACTTTCGATCACCGAATCCCCCTTTACGTACCAGCCTAACATTGCGGAACCCCAAGATTTTGAACATCCTCCTTGACTCTCAATACATGGCTGAGTAATTCAAAGATTCCTCAATAATCCTAAGACTGCCTCTGCTACTTATAAAGGCATTTTGTGATGGGGCTTTCATCGCGTTTTCTTTTAACAGTCCTCTTGGGTTTCTTTGGGGCCGAAATGGCAATTATTTCCAACCAACTCTAGAAGAAGAACGTGGGTAGGTAAATTAGGAATCATATATATAGTAGAAGTTAAGCGTTCGCGGTGTGGCCAGGCGAGGTCTATGTCTATGCTTAGAAGTGATTGAGTAAAAGATAAATACCAAGTCCAAGATTCAACCTACCGGTACCTATATAATCAAGTTAAAGGTGGATCCGTGACCACAAGGATTAGAGACAGATTGAAGCCACGTCTGTTAGGACAAACAAGGTAGCTGTTTACTTAGGATATAGTGGTAAGCACCTTTGATTAAACTATAAGGAAAGTGCGTGTATTAGTGAGATTAGAATTAAGCTGTGAAGTTAGATATAGTGGTCAATTACGCGATTATTTGGTAATACGAGTTGTGTCTTCTCATTCCAGATCTACTTACTTTAATTATTATTATTATTGTGTATTTTGATTAATTTAAAATCGTAATAAACAGATATTAAGATGAACGATTTGCGCGATTCTTCGTTATTCCCTACAGAAACAGGTCGCGTAGATAATGGAGAATAGGGGCACCCACGGGAGGGTGCTCACAATTTTTAGCACTTCCTTTTTTCTTCCTTTAAGAAAACAGTAAACATCTAATTATAAAACGTTACGTAGTTGCAAGCAAAAAAACTAAATTAATATTCTTGATCTAAATACATGTTCTAATAGAATTTTTTTCATTTGTGGGTAATTGAGTAATATAGTCTAGGATGGCACATCTTTCAATTTTCCTATGGGGCCTTTCAGAATTTCGTAAAAGAGAGAAATCTTAACATTAAATGACACCCTTTCTCGGACCCTCAAATAAATAGATGCCGGGAACCCCGGGAGCTGCAGACTACAGTTTAAGAACCGCTGGCTCAGATGGCATGGTTTGCTTAGTTCAAATTAGTAAAAATAAGAATTTGTCGCAGGATAGCGTAGCGCTAAGACGAAAAGGCCCAGTATAGGTACGACAGATTATAAGTGCTCTGAAGGTGTTAACTTAGAAACAAGTTTTTTAAAATCAACTTTGGTTTTTATTTATTTTTGTACCTACCCAAAATTCGCCCTTTTTTTTGAAAATTTTCGAAAATTCTTTTATGCTTTTTTTTATAGCCCATACATTTAAGATTTAAAGAACACTCTATTTTTGTCTCTACGATATTTAGAAGCAAAGTTATAGCATAATTAGAAAACCTGAAACGGAGTTTATAACACCGGAAGTAGATCCCTACTCAAAATATTTTTAAGATATCGAATTGAAATTTTTAGAACATGTTTTATTTAGTTTTATCTGTGTTACGAATCAAAATCTAACCTCTGTGTAAGTATTTATGTACTTAATTGCTTTTTTATGAAAAAAAAATCATTAATTTTTTAAAAATCGTGTTTTTACATAAAATTTGGCATATTTAAAAAAACTTTCAAAAGTATTACAAATCTTTTAATTCCTAACACATATAAAGATATCATTCACGTACTGTATAAATATTATTTGAAT
Source organism: Trichonephila inaurata madagascariensis (assembly GCA_019973955.1). Taxonomy (NCBI): domain Eukaryota; kingdom Metazoa; phylum Arthropoda; class Arachnida; order Araneae; family Nephilidae; genus Trichonephila; species Trichonephila inaurata. The sequence goes on along the minus strand of BMAV01015583.1, from coordinate 236,249 downwards.
ACATTTATTAGAATTTTGCGTAACTGCAATTTTTCATCAAAATTTCACTGAAAACGATAATTATAATAGTCTTTAAAACTCTTCAGAAAACAGCAAAAGGTCAAGAAAAGTCAGAATTAGTTAAACATGAAGCTAAAGAGATATACACATATAAGTATGGAGAGTTTAAAAAATGTACAATGAATAGAATTTTTTTAATACTTTATTAAAATCTTTAAATGCATTTTCTGAGAAACTATGTTTTTCAATTTTTTGCTTCACCGTTAAGTTCACTACAGATTTTCTTTTTAAGATATTGAATTAAAGTTTTCAAAAAATGTTTTATTTAGTTTCATCTGCAATCTAAACTATTATCTAATCTCTGTGTATATATTTATGTATTTTATTGAACTTTTTGTGAAAATAACATTAGTTTTTTGTAAAAAATTGAGTTATTGCATAAAAAATGGCATATTTCAAAAACTTTAAAAAGTATTGGAAATCTTATAGAATGAATTATTTCACCCATATTTCGTCACATGATTTCATAGTCTATATTTGGAAATCTTTGTATTTATCTATCTGTATTTTGCAGCGAAATTACGATTCTTTATCGAATGTATCATCACACACACACACACACATAAAAACATATTCTTTCAGGATTTCATTAACATTTATTCAGAAATTAATTAAAGGATAGACCACTACTTAAAAAAATATTTTATATATATATATATATATATATATATTTCAATTTTCATTTTGCATTGGGTTGGATATGAGTCCTCGTTAAAATTAATTCTTTGCAAGTTATTAGAGACTAGTGAGTTCTATTTTTAAAATGCCTCTATGCGAAGAACGGGTACTCTAGCTAGTCAAAATACAGAAATTTTTATTGCAATATTATTTTTATAAGGCATCACGCTAATGTAATATTTGATTGGCTGGAGAGAGATATAGCTTTGTTTTCTATTTACGTAGTATTTATTCTGCAGTATCTGAGTTGAGTTGAGTTGAGTTTGGTGTTTTATGGCGCAACAGCCAGTTTTGGCTATACTGCGCCAAACATTAATAGATCTGTAGTCTGGACAAGAAAAGAAGAAAAGAAGAAATTGGATGACAAGATGGAGGGTCGAAAATAGAGAAGGATCACTGGGGTACCCCGGGGTCGTGGTACCCGTGTTTACCAAAGATAGTAAACCCCTTCGGAAAAGGAAAAGATCACTAGGGCACCTCGGGATTGTGACACCCGTACCCACCTAAAGAAGGTGAGCCCCCTGAGGGGCTTCAGTATCTGAGCGATGATATTCTAAATCTGATTAAAATTGCGGTGTTTTTACGTAGTGGTGCCTGGTTTCGGAATTTTGAGTTTTGCAGTTGAAGATCCGAAAGTTTTGGATCAGGTTCCAACGCATGTACACATATGCCTTACGTTTTTCTGGAGAAAAAATATCCAGTATTCTACTATAAAGTTGTTCACAATGAAAATATTTATAGAAGCATTATTTTGTATTTGTTTTGTTTTATTTAATTATCATTAGTTTTATGAAGATATTGTGAAAAATAATGATAATATGAAAAGTATCTACTATGATTGAACTGTGAGAATATTTAAATTTTTTTCATTTCCCTTTTTTCTTTAAAGCAATTCTGTAAAATAGTTTTTAAATCTAAAGCTGTATCATGTTAAAAAGATGATAAACAATAATATAGTTTTTAGAAATCTCGCGAATTTTGTGTGGAAATATAAATAAGTCCTCCTCAATCCAAATTGATAAGCTCCTCTTTTTTTAACCTTTTGGAAAAATTTTATCATTTAAGTGCTGTATTTAATCTTAACTTTTATGGTATTCTTTTAGTCTTTATTTCTTTAAAATCTTTACAAAAACATTTATTGGTGTTACTGCGTTAGAAATACGTTTTTGATGTTTTTACTTATACAATTCTTCACTTTTTTCTGTTATTTCTTACTTAACCTGTTAATGCACATTTTATTTCACGTTAACTGTTATAAATAAAAACTTTCCTAACTATTTGTTTAACAAAACCAGAAACCAAGATTTATTTTCAGTACTTAAGAAAGCACTTCTCTGGTGAGGAAAATAAAATTTACGAACAAATTTGAGAAGAAAAATATAAAAAATCTATTTTTGAATGAATATTTTTGGAAAACAGATTTTCTGTGAAAATCTTATGTAAAAAAAAAGCAAAGGAAAGAGCTACTCTTACCTTCCATAAGTAAAACAAATATTTTAAAATAAATTTTAAAAAATCTCATGAAATTTAAACTCATTATTATGAAATAAAAGTATATGTTGTTGAAATAATTAACAACACGTTCTTGAGCTAGAATATAACTGACCAAAACCTTTGGTAGCCAAAGAACAACGATGGTTATTGGATTTGTTGTTGTGGCTGATGCCACCTGTTTGACGTAGTCAGAACGAGGCCCACAAAATTCATTGTGGCAAGGGGCTAGACGTGCACCTGTTGTTGGCCTTGACTACTATACAGGTGACAGTACGAATTAGCTCGGTGAAATTCCCCGAAGGTACGATAGATGGCGACACCACTTATCTCCACTTCCACAATTTAGACATGGAATTGAAGGGGAAGGAAATATTCTCCAGTCCCCTGCACTCGTGATTCAGCCTACAAGACTTTCGGACCCACTGATTTAACGAGCACGCATTCCGTGTGTACTCGAATGGTATTTGGCGGCATCGGGCATCGAACCCAGGCCTGCTGGTCTGGAGTCCGATGCTCTAACCACTAGGCTACCTACGGCCTGTTATCGGATTTAATAAACATAAACGTAAAGATCTTCTCTTGGAAATGGTGGGGGGACTAATACATTAAACAGTTCAAATATTTGCTGGGGCTTGAGAAAAGCAAAGAAAATTTTGGACTATTGGTAAATATGTCCAAAAAATAGTTGTACGGAACTCTGGAACTGTCTGATTCATCAATGTCCAAAGTATATCAACAATGGATTCTTTTTGCATACTAGTCAGATCTCTAAATATTATCGTAGCAACAAAAAATATAATTAATTTCATTAGAAATGAATTAAAAACTGCTTAAAACAACAACGATAAAAATAACTTCAACTCATTTTATTCGATATTTCTTTGTGATAGTAAAAGGGGAGGGGGAATAGCTTTTGCTGTGTATGGTTGATACACACATATAACTCACTGTATTAATTCCTTTTCTTTGTTCTTACATTCGCGCCAAAATAAAAGAGATTAAAAAAGTAAGTTATAATTTTAAAAAATTGATATTTTATTTTACTGAGGAAAAATTAAATTGGTGTCGTTACGATATATGTCACTAACGTATTATATATACCGTTGACCAATTTCTTCAAATAAAAATCGCCAAATGCCATGATATGCATCCTTTGTTGAAATACCGTTCTCATGCATATTTCAAAACAATAATAACGATAACAGCATTTATAGCACCATCTTTTGAATTGGCGACATTATTTTATTTGACGAAATTGATCGACAGTAAAATGCATGAGTAACATATGTGTGCGGGCGTTGGTGTACTTTTCTTACCTCCCTGATATTTTACATAAATTTTTTAAGTGCCCTTTCATGACTTCAGGAAATTGTTAAGTTCAAAAATTTTTAGTAAAGATTCACAAATATTCGTCAAAATGGCAGTTTATCTGTAAGAAGTGCCGAAAGTAATCATGATTCGCGTTTTAATCATCCTTTTCATTTGCAAATTAGGTATAGTTAAAGGAGAAAATATTATTGTAGAATGTATATGTAATTGGACCATTTAGCATAATTTATTTTCTCATCTTCATTCATTCAAAAAAAGAATTTCAAATTAGTAATCTTAACGTGAGTCTCTCTATTACTTCCGCTCACGATAAAAACTTACAGAACTCTTAAGTGAATTCAAAAGTAAGCGGTGGCATTAGATCATAAGACCTGTAATAGAGGTTAATCATATGATTACCTAATGGTAGGTGATGATGCTGTGCTTTTCATGGAACGCTTAAGATAATTGGTAATTCATGAAATCAGTCTACATGTGGACAAAGTTCATGCTATTCAAAACATAATTTATGTGTTGAAAAACAAGAATATGCATATGATATTGTCTAGTATCCTCAGTACGTTGGGTTTGATTTATATAACTTTTTTTCACTCTTAGATGTTTCTTATGAATTATTGGCGACGATTTGAGTGACAACAATGACATCTGTAATTAGCCACCGCGGAGGATATTGTTTTAGTCACTTAAACACTTTTCAACACTTGAACATTTTTAGAAATTTATTTTTCAATTCTTACTATTAGAGTTCACACTCTCCCTATATATATATGTGTGCGTATATATATATATATATATATATATATATATATATAAGAGTATATTATTGTACTACTGTGCCTATAATATTTCCTATCTTGAATAGTTGTACTTAGGTTCTATAACTCTCTGTATATATATATATATAGAGAGAGAGAGAGAGAGAGAGAGATATCTTGTACAAATTTTCAATCGTTAATAAAATACCTTTTATTCCTCCCCTTAAGCCCAAATACATTTTTTTAACTTGTAGTGGATGATACTGGATGTAAATACAGTTTTTTCAAATATTAATTCATTAATTAAATTTTATTTTTTAATTTTAATTTTATTCTGCGTTATTTCTGAGGAAGTAAGAACTAACTACAACAGATGGTGCCACTCAAGTTCAAACATATTTTTTTAACTTATAGTGGATAACACAATGCATTAATACAGTTTTTTCAAATATTAGTTCATTAATTAAATTTAAGTAACTAAAATAAAAAATTTCTTTATTGACCAAGTAGGAATTGACTTTAAAAAAATATTTTTATATCACACACACTTGTTAAAAATTAAGTTTATTATTGATGAAAAAGAATTATTATTATTATTATTATTGATTTGAACTGGGTTTTAATAAATTGTCTTAATTCTCATGTGACATTGTTACATAACTGCTATCACGAGTTTCAAGCCAATCAGTTAATGCACTTAACTGTTGTCATTTTTTGCTTTGTACAGAAACTTCCTTTTAAAAAGCACAACAATAATTACGCACAAGGGTAAAAAAAAATGTACTTGATTTAAAAATACATGTATAACATGAGAATTTTTTTCTAACTCTTTGAAGAATCTTAATGCTTGAACACCTTTACCAAATTTAAAATTTTATTTAAATTTTAGTACAATAAGAACAATATTAACAACAATAAGTAAACAGAACAATAAGTAAAAGTCTAAAGTCAGTTTTGAATCAATGAAAAACACGTGATTGCTTTTATCATGTGGCTGTCATGATTTTAGCCTATCAATTAAATAAAGTACTTGTTTTTCGGAAATTCAAATTAATTCTAGTAATTAAATTATTAAATGTTTTGCTCGTGAGGAGCAGGGTTGTTGTTGTTGTTTTTTGTTTTTGTTTTGTTTTTTTAAACCGGGGGAAAAAGTTATTTGTTCAATTAAAGCTTCAAGTTTAAAGCAATATAAAGTGTAACTGTGTTTGGCCTTTTTTGCTTTTAAGAGACGTTTATCTATGTAACAATGTATATATCAGATTATGTGTGTGTGTGGTTTGATAGTATATAATACAATATAGTTATTAAAATGTAATTTTTAGTTGAACTGATATCAGAGAAACTTGGCGAGCAGAGTTTCTTAGAAGTTTGTTTTATGTTTGAGCTTCTTTTTTTAATTCTTAGTGTACTCCAATTTGGAAGTTGAGAGTTTGTTAAAATATTGTCGTTTGTCTCCGTTGTTGCATCTACGTTTTAGTTGTACCCTGTTCAACTAAAGGCATTAGTTGGAGACTTTTCTTAGTTATATTCAATCGGAGCATGAAATCCTCAAATAAAAGGGTGTAGAATGGTAAAACTAGGGGGCTAGAACAAATTAAGCTCACATTTTAGCAATGTTTAAAGTTACGAGTTTATTGACAGGTGATGTCCTGATGTCGTCTTGATTTCACTCAAGATCGTTATGAGGAATAACTTGTTAAATGCAACTGGATTTCAAATTATCCTTTAACTGTTGTTTCATGATTTTATATACCCTAACACCAGAATGTTTAAGCATTCTTCTTATCACTCTTTTTTACCCCAAAAATTAAACATCGAAATAAAATAGGATTTATTTTTAAAAAAAACCTATTTAGAGTATAATTTAGCCATTTTTCTTAAAGTATCCGACTACGTTCGGAACCGTGATTTTAAAAAAGTGCATAAATGGATAATTTTTCTGATATTTAGTATCACTTAGATTAGAATACATGTATAAAATTGTTTTAAGGACATTATGACAAAAAAAAATATTTAAATACAATATTTTGGCAAAAAAATTAGTTTAAAATAACCTTTTTTCAAAACGTTCTCCTTTTATAAAAAATGCTTCTATAACAATAATATTTTGCTTAATAAAGTAAAGACTTCTCCAGAAAGTCTCAACTAGGATTTTTGAAAAATTCATATTATTTTCAAAGTTATCACCCATTGAAATAATTATCGGCGTTTTCTTCTTGAAATTTCTACCCTCTGTTGTAGTAAAATGTGGATAAATCCACTTCTAAGTAATATGTTCCAAAAATTCTCTATTTGAGCCTCTGAACAGAGGTCTAAGCTATATACAGACAAAATATTATTATAATAGAAGCATTTTTCATAAAAGGAGAATGTTTTGAAAATGGGTCATTCAATGTTAATTTTTTGTCAAAATATTTTACTTAAATAATTTTTTATTGTAATAATATACTTAAAACAATTTTATATACGTTTTCTAATCTAAGTGACACTAAATATCATAAATATTATCCATTTATACGCTTTTGCAAAATCACGGTTCCGAACATAGTCGGATACCTTAATGAAATTTAATAACTCGATTATCAGTTTTTATACCTTATCGCAAACAGTATTTTATACCACACCACTGGAGAGTTGTGTGGTTAAATCCATTAACAAAGGTTAAAGTTTATGAGAGATATCTACAAGCCTCAGATGCGTCTGTCATCACTTTGCCCTGTTTCAAGATTACGTATAACTTCTCTAGGAACACTGTGGTACTTAAACAGGTACATTAAACATTTAAATGAAACATTTAATAACATTTAAATGAAGCACTTAATAACATTTAAATGAAACATTTAATAACATTTAAGTGAAAATGTAAATCCGATTACTTTCTTTCCGTTGGATGTGAAATCGCCACATTGTCAAAAGATTAATTGTTTATTAACGTCACACCCATTAGCACCAATAGGACTGTTGGCGACGCACTCCGTAATTCTGAACCTCATGATGAGGATGACACCTGAGTTGGCACTCTATTATCTCCAAATTTCCATACCACGTCAATTTGTGGATTTTTAGTCTAGATAGTCTATAGTGTTCATCAGCCCTTCTACACATTTTGTCCTATAATAACCTTATAGCAGAAGAATAAAAGTGGACAATTAATCGAAATTTCTATTAATTTTATATGACAATGTTTAAACAGTTGTATACCGCATATTTCATAAAAATATTGTTAGGAATTTTGTGTAAAATGATGTAAATAATTTGTATTTGAATGTATAATGCATTTATATTACTCTATGTTATATTTATTATATGTTAAAATTGCAATATTCGCAAGTAATGCCGTCCTTTACGTTATAATAGCGATTCAATGGGAACTTGGCGATAGAGCCAAGTTGGCATCCTTTTTAGCGACCAAGTTGGAGACTTGGCGACCATTTTTGGCGAGTTTGGGACCCTATGGATTCTTCTAGAAATTAGTGGAGAAATAAACTAATTTCACGATCTATGACGCAGCGGATCGTTCTCGAAGGATCTGCGAGGCATATAAATAGGGAGACGCTCGCCGAAACTGAATCAGTATTGTTTTCACTAGTGATCAGTAGTCTTGCCTTGACCATTGAAGAGTCGACCAGTGATAAGTGGCTGCTGAGTAGAACGAATGGTGCTTGTGAATAATCTTTTATATACGTGTATTTTAGACACTGGTAGCTGTGTCTGAGCGCTGTTGAAGATGTGAAGACCTTCTGAGATTTATTTTTGCGAGTTTCGCTGTGTATCCTGTATTTCAAGGATTGTTTTCTTGATAACAAATTTACATTGCTCTTAAAGAACTGTCTTGTTCTTTGCGACTTATTTGCATGAAATCCTCGAACACCCGATCAACGTAACAAAATAATTACGTATCAAAAATATTGGATATTTTTGATTTGATGAAAAATCCATGTATTCTCTTTGCACCTGGAGAGTTTATTTTTGAATTTTATCAAAGTGATATGTAATATTAATTTTTGTTCGTTACGTGTACACGTCCGATTGGAAGATGATAGCTATTCAAACATTCGCATTAAATCGTATTAATGAGGATGAGGTGTGAGATTTTGTCATCATCACGAAATTAAGAGAACATCGATATATGACTTCGATCGAATATGACTTCAATGTAAAACAAAAGTGAAATCAAACATTCATCTCTAAAAGTTCAGAAAAATTCTTAGTTTAAGAATAAACTTAAATTGTGGAACTGTTTAAATAAGATGTAGATAATAATGTTTTTTTTAAAAAAAATAGTAAAGGAATCTGTTAACTAGTTTTGGAATAGTTAGTAAAATATATTTCAATAGTCGTCCTTGGTATTGTTTCCGCAATATATAATGTCTAGAATAAAATTTATTATCACACAAGAAACTCATAGTTTCTATATTCTGTAATTTCTTCTGAAAATTATAGAAAAGTTAAGAATAATCAATTTCAGACTTTGATAAATACTTCATTAGGTATAGAATTTACCATGTCTATCTTTTCAGGGCAAATACAGTCAGCTACAAAGGTAGGCATACATTTATAAAATAAAGATATATTAGAAATTTTAAACAGTTTTAAAAACTTCAACGCATAACAACGTTACATTTTGTAAATTAAATAATATTTTGTAAAAATGAGTGAGATGAAAATCAAACTACATATCCAGAATACTTAAAAAAGAAAAGAAAAAATGCTATAAAATTTGCATCACCAAAATCTACATTCTAGCGCTGTTCTTTTAGAATGTCTAGAAAATTCTCTGGTCAGTTTATACGGCGAATATCCTATACAAGAAAACTGTCATCAATGTGAAATATGTGTGCCCTGTCATTATCGTCCAGAAAAGGAAATCCTGCTACACCCAGAAAAAATTTCACATAGTCTTATTTTTGGTCTTTGAACCTCATCCCTACAGAGGAGTGCGGTGACACCATACGCATCAAGGGCGTTTACATTCTATTGCGGGCCGTGGGTTGCCTAGTGGTTAGAGAATCGGACTCCAGACCGGAAGGCGTGGGTCCGATGCCCTTACCGCCTAATACCCTCCAAGTACACACAGAGTACGTGCTCGTTAAATCAGTGGGTCCGAAAGTCTTGTGGGCTGAATCACGAGGCATGGAACTGAAGTGGAGGGAAATTTTCTCCAGGTCCCTGCCTATCGTAATGTTCTATAGTCATTTCGGGAATTTCACCGAGCTAAGTCGTACTGTCATTTGTATGGTGCTCGAGGCTAAGGCCAACGACAGGCGTACATCTAGCCCATTGCCACGATGAATTTCGTGGGCCTCGATCTGACTATGTCAGACAGGTGGCATGAGCAACAACAACATTCCATTGCCCCACATGAGGCTGCCCTAGACGAGAATTCATCTGCCATCGAAATGGTTATTTCTCTTACGTTGGAGGTATGATGTCGAACTTCACGGTTACTCTAAATAAAAACTTGTCAAGAATCATTCTGTGTGCTGAATTTCGACTCATAAATAAAAAGAACATGCCTTTATATTATTTGTCAGAAGATTCTTTTTCCAAGCGAATTATCAAAGCAGTGGCGTAAAGGAGAATTCAGTCCCTCCCCTGCAAAGTCAGGTTTTGGACCCCAAACCGAATCTTACAAAGGAGAACAAACAACACTTACTTGAATTCAGCAAGGTTTTGGGCCTCCTAGAATTCTAGGCCCTCCCGCGATGCTGGGGTTGTGAGGGTGTACGTAATGCCACTGTGTCAAAGTCATGAGAAAATCCTGTAGCTGTTGCCTAGCTGTGTTAACACACATTTAATGCCAAACAGATATTCTATGTATGCCGTCACTCTTGGATAGCATTGGCGGACCTTTCTGGTAATAATACCTTTTCTTTACAATTAATTTCACAACCTGATTACCTTTTTTCTGTGCTACTTATATGCCTATCCATCCCCACTTGAGACTACCCAACTTCAAGCCTGTTAAATGGCCCTCCATCTCATTGAATCATGTAAGCGATTATGAGACTCACTGTAAATACGACGTTAAATTTATTAGTTAAAACACACAATATTCACAATAATGCAGAAAAAAATCTCAGGTGATTAACAGGGCAAATTCCGTGTCGTGCTACAAAATCAAAACTATAAGTATGATTTATTCTGCACTAAAGGCTAACGTACTACCTGTTTCTTAAAGTGAATTTTATCAATTTCAGTGATGCCAGTTTTGAATTATTGTAAAAAAACGTGTTTGTGAGCCTTATTTTGGATACCAGTACATATCAGGATTGTGGAAATATATTACAAATTTAACAGGTTCGTAGAATATATTCTGAGATTAATATGGCAACAGCATATATTTAATTAATATGGTAACAGCATATATTTAATTAATATGGTAACAGCATATATTTAAAAATGATAACAATTTCAAATATAATAGTTTAATGGTAACATTAAAAAAATAATAAGATTTTGGGACCTATTACCACATTGAAACTAATATGCCGAAACTTATCATTTTAAAAGTAACAGTTTGTCACATTTCTTACGTGCTGAGATGTGAAGGCAGTTATACAGATTTCTTGTCGTACAAACCTTATATAAAAACTTATGCAAAATTTCCTTACATACATATATAGAAATAAAATGTGGCGTCGTGATCCCTTTAAATTACTTTATAACATGGTAGCTCGAGGGATCACACAGCTATTTACCAAAAAGGCATTTTATTCCAGGTTAAATAAGCATAACTGCATATTCATTATTAAATTGATTAAGTCGATAGCCTTTCACTGTAGAAATGTTCTAGTTCAAATTTAGTTCGTTCCAGCCATTGTTCCACTGACTCCGACATTCCATCTTTCATAAATCTGCGAGGTTCAGCTTCCCCCGCAAACTCTAACGAGAAACCAAAACTGAACAGCGAAGGGATTCCCAAGATTAAAAGAGATCGAGAGCCTTGTCAATTTGTGAGTCGACCTTTTAAACTCCCTGGGCGGGCCATTTTCACGCCCTCAATCACCTTTGATTGGTAACAGATCGGGACGCGGCTCTCCTCTGTTTAGTCCCACTCCATTGATTCTTGGAGACAATAGGCTGGCACGTCTGATTCCAACTCCGACACTGTATCTGGCTCACTATCTGGACGGCTATAAATTGCCCTGTCACATTGACATTGAGGATGTGTCTTCGTCACGATAGGCCGACATTCCTCTTCATTCAAATCGGTTGCGGCCCACATGTGTGAGGGGAACCCAATCCAATGAATGCTGTTCACCAGAGCTTCCTTCCTATAGAAAGTTGAGACTAAAGATCGTCTGAATGTCGCAGAAAGAAAAGGTATGGTGACATCAAAGCTGTTTTCCGAATCGACTCACATGTGTTATCCTCAGGCATAAGAGAGGAATAGCCGGTCTTTTTTGGGAGATACAATGTCCCATCTGAACAGCTTGGTCACCCCGTACTTCAATCTTGGCAAGTATTGTTAAGGAGTGTTCTACTAATGAGTCGACGTTACAACATACAAAAAGTTAAAAAGGAGAGAAAAAAGATCGGCTTAGTTATTCGTTTAATCAAAGTAAGAATAAAGAAGATTATGGAGTCTATGCAGAAGTTTAAAAAAATAACCTTTATGGAATCCCAGAAATACGTTACCTGCTTTTACCACAGATTTTTAAACATTCTAGGAATAGTGGTCATACTTAATGAAAAAAGGTACTACGATTTTTGGAAAGTAGCGTATTAGTTCAGGTATTGTTATTGTCACCTTACATTAAATTTGCATAAATTTTTCACCGATAGAATGTGATAAGACGCTGCGGTTATATGCATTATCAATAAATATGTAGGAAAAATAGAATTTTCAATAAACATTAATTTGTACAAAAATATAAATGAGTTCATCATTTTGCCTTTATCTGGCGAATAATATTAAATCAAAGTTTTTCTACTTATAGAGAAAGAAAGAAAGAGTGTGAAAAAATAAAGATCGAAATAGTGAACAATTTAAACAGATATTGATTCATGTATGCGTCTATACCAACGTATTTAATCTTGGCTAAGTCTTTAACAATCTACCTAGTCATTTTGTCTTTTTAAACAAATTTACGATCAATAAATTCCGCTTAGAGCATTTATTTAGTGTCTGAAATCGCTTCTACTTTTATTCAAGTTATTCCGATAAAAGGAAAAGAAGGAAAAAAAATATCACAGTAATGAAGTAAAAATTTTAACCATATTGTCGAATATTTTGTTTCCCTGAAACAATGCCTATCCCATGATTAATTAAAATGCTTGAACTCTAATAATGCCTCTACACTAATTAAAAGGTAAAAATCGAAAAAGCAATGGAGCAAGCCAAAAAAGAAAAAAAAAGTTAAAAGATAAGAAATAGAAAGGAAGGAAGAAAAAAGAAAAAGAGAGAGAGATACTTTTTTTTTATGCAGTCCCTATCCTGTTGAAGAAATAAACTAACTTCGCTAAGGGTTGCCGCTTCGTTGGCGCCGCCAAATCAAATATCGCCAAGGGCCATTGGGAACTGTTTGGTCAAGTAAATTTGTGGTTGATCGAGAGTTTGGGATATTGATTGGAACGGGATGTTTTGGGAGAGTAATTTTAAGCAGATTGTTTGAGATCAATACTAATAACGTAAGAAGTTCAACTTGTGTCATTAGATTTGTGTTCAACTTGTGTTATTAGATTTTTTTCTGTAAATATTTAACGTAACTCAATGGACTTGTTAAGTAATTATTAAGATAATCATTTACTCAACCACAAAATAAAGTATGTGATGATATAATTGAACTAAAGAATACAATTTCTTGAATAAGGCTAATAATAAATATCTCTTTAATGCTTAAATTATTTTCTCAACAAAAAGAAAACCACTGGAAAACTTCCGCTTAAGTGCCAATTTAAATTGTGTGTTTAAGGGGAGGGGGAGAGGTAAGCATGAATCTTATTTTAAATCTCGGATTTTTGAATTGTAACTAGGCATTTCCCCACCCACCATTTTGATCACTATGCCAAAGTTTTTTTTTCCTTTTCTTTTATTTTTTATATTTTAAAGTAACTTAATTTTTAATTTTAAAATGAATCATTTATTATAAAGTATTCCATTAATCTTTTATGTAGAAATTTATTTTTCTTTACAATTTATAGAACACTGGTTATTGGAATTTGCATTAGAGGTATCTAAAGTTCACGATTGTGGAGATAGGAACTCCAGTAATATATCCTGACGATAATAAGCATAAATACAATAATCTGATGAAAAAATCTACTTTTTAATTATTTAACAGAATATTTTCCTGTACTCTTAAGTTCATGTCGTCACTGAGTTTTAGCATTTTTTTTTTTTTAAATTTATATCACACTAAGATATGCGCGTAAAATGAGGTTTTTTATGTAACACAGCTATTTATCAAATATGAAAATCAACGAGTTCTCATAGATTTGCAAAAAAAAGCCTCATTAACTTCCAATATACTTTTTCAGGTGCAATGAATATCTATGAGATGCTTAAGTTGTATTTCAACAATGCTAGGTCAATTCTGAAAAAAAAGAATGTTTACTTAACTTTTTGTGTTACGCTGTGAGCAAATCTAGATAATTAAAAAATTAATCCTCATGTGTGTGTTTATATTATTTAAATACTTTTAATATATATATATATATATATATATTAAGAATGATATTTTTGCGTCTTTATTTTATTTTTAGAAACTATTTATTGGTTTGCTTTTTGATATCGACTTAAATGTAGTTTTAGTAAGTACCTTCAAATAAAAAGGATACTAGATAACTTTCTGAAAGTAATTGGACTTACATATGTGTTAGCAGTATATTACTAAAACAAGAGAGTAAATGTTTTAATATATTTGGCATAACTAAAGCTGTCCGTATGTGATGTTTCGTTACAAACGACGTAATATACCAACTGAATTGTTAAAATTCATAAATTTATTACCACTGGCGTAGCTAGCTCTGACGGAGCCCTATATTAAAACTCCTTTAGGGCCCTTTTTTAGACATGGGAACCTTGTTAGTGGGACTGTAGTTACACATGTTGGTACCCCTGTAGCTTGCGGGCCCCGTATCATTGGTACGGCGGGAGCTACGACCCTGTTAGTACTTTTGTTAACACTATTTCTTTCACTATTTTTGTATATGATAATAGTAATCTGCTACAATATAATAAGAGTATTTTAATAATTCATGTTTCTGTCTTCGGTTCTTATTCTTCACATAAAATAAAGAATAAAAAATATTATGTATGCATATGTATATATATACAGTTGAACCTGTTTTTGTGCGGTAAATAGGGACCGCATAAAAAAATCGCACAAAAAAATGTTCAAAATTTTCATAAATTCTTACATGTAACAAACTAATTCGTGGAAATACTACAAAAAACTTTTTTATGCGGTAGATAGGGACCGCATAAAAAAAAGTCGCATTTATTAAATATGCCAATTATTTACGAAATTTATGTAAGAATACTTCCATAACAAAATAAATTATTAAATATTACACATGGAGACATTTTAAAAACATATAGTTTCTCATTGTATATGCGGATAAGTCTTTAAAATGCACATACATAATTCATCGCTACTCATCGTACTACTACTAATCAAGCGCGGGCTGCTGGACCGTTGACAGAAAGCAACTGAATGTGCATTGTCGGATTTCAGTGGCGTAACGTAAACCCCCGCATCACGGGGGGAGGGGGCAGGACTCTATGGGCCCAAGGCCTGACATACGCTAAATACGTATTTACCCAATTTAAAAAATATTAAAGGCAAAACCTGACATTCAGTGGGGGGTGTCCTTATATTCTCCATTACACCACTGGTAAATAGATAGAAAACATTACAGTGGAGCCAAAGCCATTGAGTCCTATCACGGGGAGGGGGACAGGACTCTAGGAGCCCAAGGCTTGACTAACGCTAAATACGTATTTACCCAATTTATAAAATATTAAAGGTAAAACCTGACTTTTAGAGGGGAGGGAGTCCTAACATTTCCCGTTACGTCGCCAGTAAATAGATAGAAAACATTACAGTGGCTCGAAAGCCATTGAAATTCATACACCGCATAAAATAAAAAATATCGCACATAAAAAATCGCATAAAAAAAGACCGCACAAAAACAGGTTTGACTGTATACAATCGAAACTCAATTTAACAAATTCACCGGGACCGAACATTTTGTTCGTTAATTCGGGGTGGGGCAAAATACAAATTTTTCCACTTATCTTTTAAAAATTCTATAATAAGTATCTGCACAAAATATATCCATTGTTGGAAGTTACAACACTTCTTATTTGACTACTATAAATACTGTTAGTGAATTATTAGGCATTATAGTTAATTGGAAATTTTAAAATATTGACTAATAGATGCTTGATAGTCTTTTTGCTTCCTAACTCGAAAGAGTTCTTTTTCGATTTTATATAGAGAAGAAAATACTGTGTCATTTACATCCTGCTGCATGAGGTATGTTTTTTTTTTCAATTTCCAAACAATATAAAACATAAGAAAATTTAACAGTTTTTATAGGAGTCTCTATTATCAATTTCTACATCAAAGTCATTGATTGGCTTCGACAAATCAACAATTTACTCAATTTCTCTCTCAATTGCACAGATAGGTCATTAAATGTAACATACTCGTTAAAATCTTAAAATATCCTCTGCTTTGTGGAGTGGGATGAGATGAGAAAGGAGTTTAATGTTCTATTCAAAATTCACGATAGGTTACACTCAGGGCTCATCTACACCTGTAAAGACTAATAGCGGTCTGAATTATTTCCCGTGACTTACAAGAAATGTTTATATCTGTTCCAGACAAAAAGGTATGTTATTTGAAAAAAAATCCAATTTTTTTGTAATACAAAGTAATTCGTTGGTTTGGGGGGATTATTCTTCATTAAATAAAGGGGTTTTGCCTTTATTTTAACCCGGGAAAGAGGAAAATTTGTTAAATAGGGGTTAAGTGAATCGGGGTCCGACTTTACGAAAAATTGTGAAAAAAAAAGGAATAAGAATTTTTTCTTTTTTAATTTTATCTTTTATTTTTTTAAAATTTAATTATTATTTATTTATTTAATGTCGTTTTTCCGGATTTTTTTAATAAAATTCTTCATTGGTTGATGAAACAATATATTGATTACCGATTCGAAATTCAATTTCCTCTATGACTATCGATAATAATGAAATATTATATATATATATATATATTTGCTAAAAAGTAATTATTTGTTACCTATTGTTGTTCCTGTCGTATCTTTTGTTAATTTAAAACAACCAATTCCTGTGAAATTTTTTACCTTGTGTGGAAGTTAGGAGAGTGATCAGAGCCACACACACACAGCTTAGATGCCGTCCTTGTCATTTGACCGTCGTTCAAAATTACGAGGTCCGTCGCCACTAACCTTCCTGTTATTTATTGTGCGACGTTAATAAACATTCAGTCACTCGAGCCTGTGAAAGTATTGTGTTCAAAATAAGCAAAAATGTATTTTAAGTTTTATAAAAAAAATCATATATTTATACTTTTATATAAAATATTATACATTTTACACATATTTTTGAACCTTACGAATGATTATTTTTCCAATTAACTGCTCGAAACGTGCAAAACATTTTTTTAAAAAAGTATTTGTCAAAATTTTTGTATGCAAAATGTAGATGAGTGACTTTACCTATAAATGTGGAAAATCGAAAAATAATTTTATGAATCAATACTGAACAATTATTCTTCAATATTTTTTCGAGGGTAATATTCAGATTAGTTTTTGTTTTTAATCTTTCACTTATATTAAATTTAGCCGGTGAAATCACGAACGGTTTATGTAAATACATGAAATGAAGGGAAAAATAATCTGTTTCGAAGCTTATATAAAAAGAAAGAGTGTCTCTAAGATAGAGCTAAATGCTCGGAAGCGTGAAATATTTATTTCCTTTATGGACGATGTTGCGAGAAAGAATAAAATCTCCGTCTTTCTCGAATACCGCCCCCGCGTTCCTTAAATGACAGACATTACCCATTTGTAAGCGCCTTCACAACCTTGCTTGAGGGTTTGATGCAGATGTTTTTCCAAATCCAATACAGATAGAGAGTCGGTGCTATTTATTTCAACAAACTACAATAATTTAATATCTTTAAATTTGTTTTTATTTTGTAAATTATTTGCATAAAACTTTTTATTTATGGAAATGAGCAGAATTGCTTATGTTCCATGACTATCTTTTTTAAAATTAATCTAACTTTAAAAAAAAACATAATTTCCTTCCTTTTTACCTTTATTTAAATTTCTTGTCACATAGATGGATTTTTAAAAATTTGCGTTTTGATTTATCATTGTGTTTCCTAGTGAAAAATAATGATGTGAATTTTTCATACACTCTTAATAAAAATTTATAATATTGTGATACTTATATCAATCTTTTTCTAGAAAATCAGCAAGATGTATCTGTTTTTAAGGGGGACTCGAAATTTATAATTAAATGTTTTCGAGGTTTTTTGTCTCACAATCTAATACTTCAACTAGTTATGAATAACTCTCTATTGAGCAAATTATCTTATTCTTATTTGAAAAGCACTAAAAATATACGATTTGTAATGCTCATAAAAACTGCAATTTCTTTCCTAAATGGCGTCATTCAAATTAGATTCACCGTAGAATTTTTTTTCCTGCATTGAATATAATGTTATCTTGAAAATATGGCTATTTGAAATTATAATTGACAAATTTGAAAATAATACCAAAGGTAATTTGCATCGTCTTATATACCCCACAAGTAATATTTATCGTAGAAAAAAATATTCATACTATATAGACTCGGGAAAATGTTGCAAATGTACTAGGGTCAGGGGCGCATACAAGGAGGGAGGGTCCCCAGGTCCGGTCCCCCCATAACCCTTGATTTTTTTTTCCTATTGATTATAATCTTATGCATGTAGTATGTAAAGTTTTATTAAATATTTGTTTTTATACTTATAGTATTTGTTGCTCAATAATTAATATTTTACTGTTTTTTGTTCCCCCAAATCAACAAAATCAAAAGAATATGTTGGGCGGCGTATTGGAACATGATATAAAAATGGCGGACTTCCGACCCCGGAACCCTCCCCCCCCTTTGAAAAATTTCTGTGTGCTCCTCTGACTAGAGCCATGAAATAAAAAATGCTTTAGATCATGGATTGTATTCTGAAAGTAATAGGGTATTATAGCACATAGTTAAAATAATTTTAAATATAAATAATAATTGAAGTCTACTAACGAAGCCTATTTGGTTTGGTGTAACAAATTGTGGTGAACGCCGGCCGGTCAGTCGTTCTCCGACCATTGACCAAACATTCCATAGACCAGCGGTTCTTAAACTTTTGATCACCGCCCCTCCCCCCTTTATGTATCAGTATGACATCGCAGACCCCCGCCCCCCAAAGATTTAGAACACCCTTCCCTGACTTCCCAACACATGGCTGAGTGATTTAAAGGTTCCTCAATAATCCTGAGACTGCCTCTACTACGTACTTACACAGACTTTTTTCAGGCTTCTTTTTTTCCTTTAAAAAAAAGCATTAAGCATCTAATTAAAAATATTACAAAATACTTAACATTTAATGAGACTTTCGTGGACCCCTAGAAAGGCTCTGGGGCCCCCTGGGCTCCGCGGACCACAGTTTACGAACCACTGCCATAGGTGACAGGTCATGGGAAATGTATGACTAAGGCGTCATTGTAATCTGATGGGTGAAGAAAATTTTATTTTGATTTTTTTTACTAACGTCACTCTCTAAAGCAAAATGAGAGCTATTGGCGACGTACCTCATAATTTTGAATCTCGATCATCTAACAAGGACGACACCTGATAGAGAGAGTTGACACTCCACTCTTCAAACATCCATACCACGCCAATGTGAGGACTTAGAGCCATGACAGATTTAACGAGCATCAATCTCTCTACACGGTGGCTCTTCAGTGACGTCTGAACTCAACAACACAGACTTCGAGCTCACGACCAAGACTATTCGGCTACCCTGGCCCTGTTTGGGAAATAGTCATAACATTGCGGTCCACTTATGGTTGCATAGTCTGGTTGGAATATGGACATGGGCAACGGTAAATAACGGTAAGGGACAGCAGGCTCCAAAAACTTCAATATAAAAAGATTGTGAGTGACTTTCCCCTGAAGTCGCTCCCTCACCGTCCTGCCTATCTAAAAGTGTGGATGGAAACAAAGTAGGATCAGAAATTTCCATTATAATTATTATTTATTATTATTATTCAAGCACACTAATCAACAGCAAGTTAAACCACAAGTGAATGTCCTAGGAGTGATATAGAGAAAGTAATAAACCTTATAAGTGAACAAGCGCAAGTACTCAATTTAATTTAACCTAATCTATCTCTGACTATAAATTCTCAATCCCCTAATTTAGTATAGTGGCAAACTCTGTTCTTAACTTAAGCTGTGATAATTAATAATATCTCACCTTCGTAACTCCCGTAACAGTTTCTCAGCTCCTTCTATTTTACAATTACAAAACTCTGACTCTATATAGTCGAACTAATCTACATATCAGGGTTTCTTCTTGAGAGGGATTGCTGTGAATCAAACGCTAATGCTAGCCCAAAGATTCCCCAAAAGGATTAGTTATAAGATTCCGTAAAGATCCGTCACAAGATTGCTGATCATTATTACAGATAACGCGTACTTAGAGGTATCAGAATCCCCAAACCAGCATGCCGGGTACAGAGCCAGTAGCGCACTGTTGAAGACAACAGTTAAGCAACCTCTCTTCGTGGTGGTTCCAGATTCTAATCCGACTCTATCGTGGTGTTGGAAGGAAAAACATGAGTCTTCTGTAAAAGCGATGTCATACCATTCGGTTGCCTACATCCTACACATTTAATGTATCACTGCAAACGAAAATGCTAGTGATTTTGAGACAGTGCTAATCTCAGCAATGGATACCTTGCGGCATATTGCCCTCTGCTCCAAATAACATTGAATGGAACCTACCCGGTATAATAGATCGTTTTGCTGAATACGATTCTTGATGTGGTAGAGCGATCAATCACTGTCATGCACACAATATACCTGTCATCACTTCTAGGGGTGTGACAAGGCTGATTCAATCTGCACGGACGAAAATTGTTCCTTCCAGCATCCATTGATTATAGATCCACATCACGGTAGCTTGTTAACGTCGAGCATGATCACAGATTTCCCTATTTGGATAATCCACTTTCTCTCTACGGGCAGCAATTCTACCTTTGTCAAACTCAGAAACGTACTTGCATGAGCACGTTTTATTCTTCAGGAATCGGGAATACTGAAACTACTCACGCGCAACTGCATGAAAAAGCAAAGCCGGTGCCTCAAAATGGCATTCTGTTCCCGATTTATATATAGTTATACTCTACTGGTAGGCATCCATGATGTGCGCAGTGGTGTAGCTAGGTAGCCAAAAGCCCTGATGCTAAAGAAAAATGAGGGCCCTGTCTCTTTCTTGTTTGCACTTAAACACACCACTGGGTTCCTTTTTTTTCCCATCCCTTATTTCAGTTTTATAATTTATGCAATACATTTCATATGTGCTTGAGTACTTACAGACCTTAAAAGGATGGAGAAACGTAATATTACGCTACAAAACGTCGTTGGGGAATACCTGGTTATT
Source organism: Trichonephila inaurata madagascariensis (assembly GCA_019973955.1). Lineage (NCBI taxonomy): Eukaryota > Metazoa > Arthropoda > Arachnida > Araneae > Nephilidae > Trichonephila > Trichonephila inaurata. Next base: position 215,254 of record BMAV01015583.1, on the reverse strand, counting down.
TGTTTGGGAGAATTGAACTCACCCACCAGAGGGCTTAGAGCTACAAAATGATCCACCGAGTTAGACAGAAAATGATATGTAAAATAAGCATGAACAAAAAAGAAAATATAATACAGTATTATCATAGTTATTAAAAAAGAAAAACATCTCGCTACAAAAGAGCAGAGGAGGGGAGGGAGGGGGCACAAAATTACATCAGTCTATTGCAGATACGAGAAGACTGCGAAATATTGAAACAGAAAACTAGTTTACTCTAAATCATATTGTTGTTAAAAGTAGAATGTAACTATGGAGGAAGGAATTACCTCGTGTAGGTTTTTTTAAGATGTAATATTAAGTATGGTAATATTTTCCATGGAACTTTCAAGTAATAGTTTATAAAAAAGTTATAACCTGTACTAAAAAATCCCAGCGGCGGCTAGGTCAAATAATTTTAATTGGTGGCACATTCTGATTGAGCACAGTTACAACAATACATAAAAACTGTTAATACAATACAAATACTAAGGGATTTGAGCAGGCGGACATTGGCACGTCCTTTCTCCACCGAGGCAGAAGTCTAACTGGTTACTTGTCCATACGGCCAGGAGAGGGTGCTCTATTACTATCTTTTTGCCATTCGTTAAAAAGTTAAAACAATTGAACATAATATAAACTTTTCAATAAGTAAAGCTCATAACACAAAACAAAGGAAATAATTTAAGGGGAAATTCTCAACAAGTTTAAAATTACTTTCAACTGAATTGCTGTGACCATAGTTATATTGCAACCTTTTATATTTATATTTTAAATTTATAAGAAACTATCGCAAGTTCGGCTTGATTGGTGGTCAGGATCCGAGGGCCCGCCTGAGCTTGATGGCCCTAGTGCACGGCACCTCCTAGCCCATTGGTAGCTACGCCACTGGATGTGCATCTAGGCTGAAATGCTAATTATTTGGACATCCCACCGCGGTATACGTTCGATGAAAGCTCCTTCCTGCTGTAACATTGTAACCTCTGGTTTAATAAAATTTGTAGGTTACGAGATGGATCACACAGCTATAGAAAAATTACTTTTCTTACAATTTTGAATCTTGGTAACAAGTTTCTTTAGACTTGCAAATACTATGTAATATTGTCGTCGAGTAGGCTCTTTCCGTCTGATCTCGTAACATCCAAATTCTCCAAAATAGTCAAGCAAAAGTTTACCTCTTTTTTGCACCTTCCTCGCAGGTTCCCTCTTCTTTTACCAATTCGTCTTTTAAAACCCTCCAGGCAGGACTATCTCGTGCCTCTTCTATTCCTGATTGGAAGGAACATGGACTTACACATACCCTCAGATTCTGTCCCAAACACCATTAATTCTTCTGAGAAAACGTCCTGTCTGGCCCACGCTTATTTTGTAGCCTCATGTCGAAAGTCATATGGATGGGCCATAAATCGATATGTTACTCAGAAGCATACCACACTATTTCTGGCATATCCTCCTCCCATTAGCAGTCCATCCTTTTCACACATGTGTAGTAGGGCGACGTGTTCAATCAAACAAATGAATGGACTGTGCAGCTGACACAGGTGTTGCCTATCTATTTCCTGCTTGCCATGCAGTGCGCCTTTTTGCCTGGGGTGCCGGAAAACAAAAAAAAAAGGGGGGGACAGACAGCTGCTTAACTAAGAAGCTACGTTACGCACTGCATTGTGTTTCATTTCGGATTGCCACGAGTGTATAGCATAAATAGAAGTTTAAGTGTGAAATAATTCATATATATATATATATTACCGTTCAACCATTATTTAAAAATTAAATGTTTAGGTTCTTATGCGAAATTAATTGGAAAAAAAATCAAATAAAAAAAGGATTATCTTCAAAAACATTACTTAACCCCATCCATGTAATGACATTAATTTCATGCACCACTGTGTAGACTTTGACGTCTCCGAGACATCAAGAATTGTCTCCGATGTTCTTGTCTCTGCTGAAAATTGTACATCGATTCCGTTTTATTTCGATTGTTGGAAGTTAAGCCCCCCCCCACACACACACACTTCTTAACTTCCGGGAAAAGGGAAAATGTGCTTCTAATTCCAATTTATTTGTGTTTTACTAAGGGATTATAAAATTAACATTTGAGACTAATTCTTACTATCACTTTTGTCACTTGCTCAATGAGTCAAATAATGTTAAAAACTTTGTACATATGTATAAAATAATTTCTGTACCTATATGCTGAAACAAAAAATTGAATTACGTATTGAAAAAAATGTTCTTTAAAAAAGAAATATATAGTAATAAAAAAGATGGTAATGAATCATTATTACAAATCGTTTTCTTTAATACTGTAAGAAAAACACTTCAAATATTTTCAGGTTTTAACTATAGTCATGTCTAAAATATATATATATATATATATATATGTATATATATATATGGCAGGGGTGGCTCTAGGGCCAGACAAACCGGACCCTTGCCCGGGGCGGCAAATTTTAAGAGCGGCATATCGATCAAATTTGAAAAATATATTTTTATTTTTACAAAAAATTTGATATATTTTCTGAAATGTTATTGTGTCTGAATTTGGTATTTCATTTAACGTATCTTAATTTTTTTACTTTTTACTCTGTATATTTAATGACAGTTTTCTTTTATGTTGAAACTTGAAGGGTTTGAGTCGGGAGTATACGTTAAAGCATAAAGTTTAATATGTGTTTACACATCATTAACTAGTAACTTTCTCCCCATTCCGGAGTGAGGTCACAAGTGACATTCCTTTCACCCTTATGATGTCCAGTTCCAGCTATCCAAAAGGGGACAAGGGTAATAAGAGGTTTGGCTAAATACAGAGCCACAGGAGATGCTTTATTTTAGTCTTGAGTGTAGTTATTATAAAT
>BMAV01015583.1:164496-180383 GCA_019973955.1 Trichonephila inaurata madagascariensis | reverse complement strand
AAAAATTCTTATGAGGGTTACTGACTATGTCTATATGTTTTTAAATTTAATGAAATTAATAATTTGTGTGGGATTAATCTGTGTTTTATTATTTTGCAACTAATTAGGTTTTAAATGTTCTTGTGGAAACAAACTTTTATAAAACTCATAATTTAATAAAAATACGTACAATATTAAGGAGAATTTGTCATTTTAGAATATGAAGAAATTAATACTTAATTTTAAACGCGTCATTTTAGAATAGAGAAATTAATACTTATGATCTAAATTATGATATAGTTGGTTTAGATTTTAATAATCAATTCTTATTTCTAATATTATCTCTGAAGCCCTTAATGTGGAAGAAAGAGAGGACTTCACAAACAAGTGAACAAAAATAATTACTGAAATTCCTAACTGATCTAAAAGTGTGAAAACTCTCGTGTGGTGGAGTCTCTAAGATTAAAAACATCAATCTTACGTTCACCATTATCTTACTCTGAAAAATTCCTCACGACACAATGGTTGACGTTAAAACAAAACGATGGTTCTATTTATCTCTACACGTATAGAATTTCTAAGCATCAAACCGAAAAAAAAAGAGCATCAAATAAACAAATAGCTTTGGGGAACTAAAATGCTTCGGCATCGTGACTCTGAATTTCGTCAAAGCCAAGTGATGTTGCTACTGCTGCTTCTATAATTAGCCCGTTCCCAGCGAAACAAATATGCACTCCCTGGGTGAAAAACCCTGCAGAGTTAATTATTGCAATGCTTGAAAGACTCCCAATTCACATGGGGGTCAATGTAACTTGTCATAAATCTAGCAGTTTTTAAGAAAAGGAGAGGACTCATCAGACTAAGCACAGACAAAGATTCATCTTTATCTTCGGTGCCTTGTGGTAGGACTTGCTGACAACCCGAAGACTCACTCACCGCTTCAGACAGAAGAATCATCGTCAGAGTCCTTTTCTGCTGAAGATGAATCTGTCAGTCGTATTATTTTAAGAAGCCGGGGATATTTTGGCTTCCGTGCCGAATTCACAGGAGCGCTAACGACTTTTAGAAGAAAGAGGGTGTTTATAGTGGAGATACTCCCTTTACAATGTAATCGCCGGGTTAGGTTTCGGAGAGGTGCTTCGGTTGATTTTATGCGCCGTTTCCTGTTAAAAAGCTGTGACGAATTAATCCAATGCCTTGGATTTATGGGGTTTCGCAGTGACGCTTAACCGCGCTTCTGACATCGTTTTAAGACGGGAATAAAAAAGGAAGCAAAGTACCCTTAAATATAAAAGACTCGAGTGGTGAAATAGTGTCAGTCGTATGAGTGATATAACAAATTGATTTATCTGCTGTAGGTATAAAAGGATTATGATTTGAAAGATGGATACAATTTTTATTAAGTGTTTCTTCTTTACTTCACAGTGAGGTCATAAATAAATCTGGGGATACAGAGGTAAATGTTTATTTGTTTTGGAACGTTTTGGGGTTATTTATTTCCCTTGATCACAAAAAAGTCCATTTATCACTGTTAGAAAGTCTTGTAATCTTGAAATGATTTCAGATGTCAAGATAGATATCTAACTTGGTAATCCATTCTGAAAAATGTATTCACCATAGCGACGTTAGGACTTGAATTATTGCCAAATTTAATGTGTTTCAGTTCTTTGCGATGTTTTTTAGTTAGTATGAGACTCAAACTTACAACCTTACAGTTATAACCAAGGTACCTTATGTTGAATTGGTCTTATTACGGTGATAACTAAGATACCTTAAATTGGATCTTATGTGGTCTTATTAGGGTTAAACCCATGATACCTGAACTTCGATCTTACGTGGTCTTATTATATTTTTGGGCTTCTGGTAATTAATTTTGTAATTTAGACAATAAGCACGATTTCATTTTTCTAATATTCATAGAAGAGAAAAACTATACTCATTCCTCCACTGGATATTGACACTTTTAACAACTTGTCAATAGAATAGGGATCTTGGTAGCTTGGCGACAAGGTTACAGGTTTTGTTCCCAGAAGGTCATGAGTTCTAATCTTTATTCTATCTATTATCATCGCTTAAAATTTGGCGAGAAAGATGCTACCTCAGGTAATCTTTATCGTCTGTCAAATTACTGGTACCGGCAGTCTATTGATTGATTCTTACACGGGATTCAGTAAAAACAGATTGATTAAGTCATGTAATATAATTGCAGATACGTACGCTTAATACAATCGACCAATTTCGCGAACGAAAACACATCTTCAATTTTAAAAAAGTCGCCAAATGCTGTCATCGTTATTATTGCCGTGTTGGAACGAATGTGGGAACAGTTTCCTTTATTGGCTGTACATCGCTGCATACTTCTGTACGAATTTTAAATTATCTGATAATTGTGTTTGACTACGTCAGGTGCGTCGATAGTGTAATTTTAGTTTTGAATTAAGTAAAAGGAAGAAAATGACAATAATAATAAATAAAATCAGCAAAACCATGAAATATAATTGTATACTTTTAAATAGTGTGTTCTATTACTATATAAGGTTTATTATTGCTATTCATCCCTTTGTGAAATATGAGTTGAATAACTCATTAGTAAACTTACATATAACATTCGTAGCATGTATATGAAAGTTAAACTCAAATACTTTGTACAAATAATATTTATTTTGTATTTATATACTAGAATTTCTAGATAATCAAATTTTGATAAAACTATGACATAAAAGACTTCTTCTAAATAAACATGTATACGTTTCTAAATAAATATAAATAACTAGAAACTCTGTGTAAATTTAATTATTTATCATTTCATGAGTCAATATTCCCCAAAAAAAATCTGTTTCTCCTAAGAATTAAATGTTGATATTTTTTTAAGAAAATATTATTCTTATAGTCGGTTTAATTTATGAGTCTCGTTAGTTTTTTTTTTTGTTTATATTATACATAGATCGGTTAATGTAAAGAAGAAAGTCTTTAACTTTTGTAATATTTGTAAAAATGTTTCACCTTATCAGCTATATAGAAATAATTCTCATCTCTGTGTTTAAAGTTCTTATCTAATTTGTGGAATCTGAACTCCCCTTGTCTGCTGTTTTCTTGGCTAGACAGTCTGGTTTCCCTTTTTTATACTTACAAAACGTAATTAAAATTTTCGAAAAAGTCATCCGTTTCGATCTTAATGTAAACATAAAAATTTTTGTCTAGAAGATTAGCTTAAAAAGTGATGTAATTTGTATTTTTAACAATGTCTGATGTGTTTGTTTCATTGGTTGTAAGAATTTTATTCCAAGTGTAATATTTTTTTATGTCTTTTCAAGAAATCTTCCATGAATATTCTCGGCTAAAAATCAAAACGGAATAATAAAACCTTCATATTTTGTATAAAAATAAAACATGGTGCAAAAGCGAATTTTCAGACTCAATATTTTTGACAAAGTCTGTAAATTATCGAAGTGATTTTTCTATGATTTTTCATTTATGTTATATTTTGTCATAATTGAATATTTATAAAGCAAACGGTTCCTCAAAGGAGTTGATTCATGCATTTTATTTCTGTATCGGGTCTAATCTATGAAACAAAATAGAAACAAATACAGAAATTTTCCAAAGTACAAATCCAAAAATTCCAAAATATATTTTATTTTATCTCAGACAGAAGAGATAAAAAATATTGTTTTATTGTGAAAAAAAAAAGTATTCCCTTAAATTTAGTAATTTTAAATCATTAAAAATTTTTTTTTTTAACGAACAAATTTTAATACGTAGTCGAATGTATAATATCGTAGTCACAAAAAGTACTGAATTTGTGAAAGCTTTGTTGCTCTGTTGATCAGTATTATTAACAGTGGGTTTAATTCCTGTGACGATATAATCACATGATAACTGCAATCGCGTGTTTCCAGCCAATCAGTGCATAAACTCATGTGATTCATAGTCACATGATGAATATATTCACGTATTTCTAGTCAATCAGTTCAGGCGTTTCTCTATTGCCAACTTTTGCTTTTTACAGAAACTTCCTTTTAAAATATATGTATTTGTCAAGAGTATAGAACGCACATAGGTAAGCAAAAAAGCACTTCATTTGAAAGTACATGTATAATCAAATACATTTTTTTTTTTAATTTTATAAAAATTTTTGAAGAATTTTGATATTTGAACATCTTTACCCAATCATCAAATCTAACCTTTCAGCTAAATTTTACAAGTATAATAAGAAGTACATGTCTATTGTCTGTTTTGGATTCAAAAGACAACATGTGACCTTTATGAAATTAACTCATTGAATTGCACTTGAATTCCAAATGAGAAGGAATATAATTTGACATTTTTATTGTTTATCAATTCTCCTTGATACGAAAATTACTTATTGGAATTAATTATCTTCGATTTTGTACGAACTCTTAATGATTTACAAAAAAGTATTAGGATTGAAACTATTAAATTAATGACTGTTATATGTATTAAATTACATTAACAGCCTTCAAAAATAGCCATTTTCTGGTCACCGCTTTAGATGAAGTTTTTGCCCCGATTTTTCATCGTGTTTCTATTAATCACTACCAACGGGGACAGTCGCCAAACTAAGTCGCCAACATGCCAAAAATCCGACTAGAAAAATGCTCGCAATGAATGGATACAAAGTGAGGGGATAAAAAGGAGCTGAAAGCAAAAAAGAAAAAGACTGAGAAGCAAGACAAATGAGCACATAACATGAGACCTGTCTCCAGTCAAGAGAGCACATCACCAGTGAAAGAACCGAGGGCACGAAACATGGCAGCCACCAGGGAAAGAACTGTTCCAGAAGATTTTGGATCTTGGAATGCTAAAAGGACCCATATCTCTCCATCACAAGGCGCCAAGAAAAAAAAGTTTGCATCGCCAAGCTGGAAAGAAAGAGGAGTAAAAAAAATCAAGCATTTTTCTGACTGCTATCCGTCGCATTGAATTATTTGGATAGTAAATAAGGTTGTATTTTTAGTCAGTGTTTAGATTGAAAATACATAGCTGTTTGAAAAACGGTTCAGTTGGTTGAATTTTGGATGAGAAGGTTGGTTTCCGACATGCATTCTCTCTTTTATTTGTTTTGCTCTCATATTGTTTCACTTCTATGGGTCTGTGCAAACATTTTTTCATATTTTCTACATTGTAATTAGAGGTGTTGCAAATGTATCTTAATTTTCGTTTCCATTTTTAGTAGTACATCCTAGTTTTTAGTATTTTTGTTATTTATAAACAAATTCAAACTCAACATATAGTCAACGTTAAACCTGGTGTCCGAAAAGTATGACTACACTTTTAAAAATTAATTACAAATAAACAAAGGTATTCACTTACGGTTTTCTATATTCTATAAACAAAAAAAAAGATTTTTTGCAATGTTTTATTTGAATGATTTCAATGTGCATATTAATAGTTGCGAAAAAAACATCGAGTTTATACGAGATTTCTGGCCACTTTCTATGAAGCATTCTGAATGGCCACTGAAATTCGACATTTTAATTCATCAGTGTTGCGAATTAGAGACTGATAAACAATGTCTTCACGTATTCCTGCAAGAAGAAATCCAAAGGCGTAATGTCTGGAGATATAGGTGGCCACGATATTGGACTGCCTCTTTCTACCTATCGTAAGGCGAACTTTTTTTCCATTTTCAAACTCCAGTTCGGTAGAGCCCCATTTACGCTACACCTATGGATCTGTTGGGGACGCTGACCATTATGTGTTCGCATGTCCTCTGAGTAAAGATTTCCATTTGGTCTCTCCATCTCAAAATGCTAAAAAAGTCTGGTTCCAATCTATCGTTAGAAATCCTTCCATTCACTTTAAACTAAAATCATGCATTAAAGTTGCCTCTACAAACCGGGATCAAATTCCTTAGGTGGGATTGGTTCGGTACTCTTATGTGGTCACAGGCGAGGGGGGACGGTCCCTCTCTTTTTCCTTTCTTTTTTTTCCCCTCCCTTCCCAAATGTTCCCTGCCTTTTTTTTCCTTTCTTTTTTCTACGTTGCATTTACATTTTATATTAATATTACTTTTGATGTATTTGCAAAAATACTGGAATAATGTATATTATTTTTCCTCTCTTATCCTTTATGTTCTTTATTATTATTTTCAGCTTTGTATGTGCGTACCTTGCAATAACATATGTATTTCGTTTCATTTACCTTTAATTTGTAATATGTAAATTTAATGTGTGCTAAAGTATAAAATGTATACTGTGATTTTGCTCAATAAAGATTGAACGCGGGGGTAGTAGTTTCCCGAGGGACCGTTTTGTCACCTCTTTCGGGTGAGCTCCGTTCCCTTGGGCATTCCGCTACACATATGTTGCAAATTTAAATTAAATAAACCCTTCTACAACTTGCGTTTTTTCTTGTGGTGAAACCATTTTGAAACGAGAACGTCGCGAAACGTGGATATTGCTCCATTTATAGTTTGCTTTTCTATACACGGAAGCTTTTATCTTCCCTTTATGGGACGTAAAAAACCGTAAGTGAAAATGTGTGTTTGTTTATTTTTAATTTATTTTTGAAAGTGAAGTCATACTTCCCGGACATCCTATATTTCACAATGGGATATTATATCTGAGTTTTACAAGAGTTGTTTGAAATAACGGATAGTACATTTTGGTACAAAATACATGTACAATCCACTGTATTTAACATCGAAATTCAGATTTTTTCAGATTCCTTGGTATTCAGGTTGATAAAGGTGTGGTTTTGTGTTTTGTAGGTCATGGGGTTCTTGAGCATCGATTTCGCAGAAATCCCCTGCACGATCTAAGTCATTTTAATTTCAAATGGATTGTAAAGACCCTCGAAATTCAAGAAATCAAAGTCATAACCTACTAAGTAGCTCTTATGCTATATTAATGTGCGTGTATATGCAGAGCGAGCCAAAAGTCAATAAATAAATAAATAAATAATTAAAATTATATAAAAAATTGTGAAAACTAAATTTTTAAGAATTTTCAAGGTGTACTTTTAGAATTTAAAAATCGAAGTTTGGGATTTTAATTATAGAAAAATATAGCAAACACTGCAAAACGTGTTAAAATTTTCTAACTTTGCTGTGCAATTAAAGATTCCTTTGTTCTCGAACAAAGGACATACGTGCGTCATTTTCATTTAAAACGCAACTTTTCTTGTGAGAATTCAGTTGAGTGAGGGAGTCTTTATTTACGTCGCACTGTAGGGCAACACGAGGGCTATTGGTGACAGACCTCGTAATGAGCTACATTCATGTGATGTCATCGTCACATGATAATGACAAACACGTGTTCCAAGCCAATCAGTTTAAAAACTCATGTGACGTCATAGTCACACGATAAGAGCAATCGTGTGTTTCCAGTTAATCAATTCATGCGCTTTGTTTTTGCCAATTTTTGTCTTTGCAGAAACACATTTTCTCTTAAAATGCACATGTTTTTCAACAATAGTAACGCACAAAAGTAAGCAAAATGTATTTCATTCAGAAGTACATGCATAAAATAAAATCTTTTTTTTTTTTTTTTTTAAATTTAAAAAATTTTTTTTGATGAAATATTTTTTTTATAACATTTTGAACATCTTTAACCAATTATGAAATTTTAAATTTTATTTATGTTTTACAAATAGAACAACAAATGCAAGTTAGTTTAATGTCTTTTTTGAGTTATATGGAGAACACGTGTTTGTCTTTATCATGTGACCGTCATGAATTGAACCCATTTCACACCTCAGTCAAGTGAGAACGATGACACCTGAGTTGGTTACTCCCTCTCCAATTTACTACATCACTTCTACAGGAGGATTTTGAGCCTCCACAGATTCAACGTGCATCAACCTCCTTACACGGCGGGTATTCAGTGGCTCTTAGCACGATACAACATCAACGAGGTCGTGATCATAACCACTTGGCTACCACGGCTACGTGAAGGTTCTGAAGAAACAAGTTTTTTTCCTGTAACCTATAACAGCTCAAAACCAATATTCATCAAGAATTCGCAGAAGAGAATATAGCTGATTATAAAAAAATATAATGAAAAATCCTCGTATTTGTAAAATGTGCTATTGTGCTCAGGAACGACTTAAAACTTCTTGAGACCCTGAAAACATACTCAAAAGTAGATCCTGGGCCCCTACACAAATGCAGGCCCCACTTATGATCCTTAAAAGTAGACAGCACATAGCATACGTTTGAAAGAGATCAGAACTCGGTATCTTCCGATCCGTAAGCACATAACATAATCACTATACTAAAATGATCACCTTGGTATGGAAGTTGTTACTGGCTTATATAGATACCACCGCCACATACTTCCCTGACAGTGAGTCGCTGGATAGGGGCGAGTGAACGATACACTTGTAATGGTGAGCGTGTGAGTTGTTGCTATTGAGTCAAGTGTGTTTTGACGGTTTGATTGTTGTGTCATGTGGATTCAACGGCTTGAGTATTGCGTCATGTGGATTTGACAGCTTGCTGTGCTGCGTCATGCGTGTCTGACGGCTTTTGTTTGCTTTTGCAGTGGATAGATGGTTCCACGTCTGCTCCACGAAGGTTGCGTTGTTCAGTCAGGGCCACCAATGAAGGAAATTAAAGCTCGGTTGCTTCCGATTCTTAAGCACATAACCTGACCACTATACTAAAATGATAACCTTAGTACGGAGGTTGTTACTGGCTTATATAGATACCACAGCCGTGTTAAATACTCGTACAAACAAGGACCCCCCCCCCTGAAAAAAATGTGCATGACTTACAATCACACAAACTGGCTCGACCGACTTCTGCTGTTTGACTGTGTGAGTAATAATGGTAGTGGGCCTAGGCCTATGCGTGGACGTCGGTCATCATATGTAGCCAGCTGACACATCGTCCGAAATTCCCAGTTTTTCAGAGAATACAACCGAAAATAACATTTGACCGTTGAAATTATTCAAATTATGATCTTATTAAGGTTGAGTAGAGAACGAGACAAGGTCCCTATTGCGGCCGAGGCTTATACTTTAAGACGTCCCAGATGGTGCTCATCTGAGAAATTCTTTTCCTATAAAAATTTCAAAGAAAAAAAATTGAAAAGAAAAATTTACTTGTAAATTTTGTTTTGAAACATCATAAATTATATTCACTTAGAACTGTAAAAAGACGTAGATATTTTTAGAATAACAATTGGTATCACATATGCCAGCAAGTATATATGGTATTGCCAGCAAGTAATATATGAAAGGTGATTCGTCATGAAATGATGATAATCAATTGCTTATGCCATTTTTATTTATAAATATTTCCTGATTATAAACTTCGTTATCAATAAACTTTGCTGTAAATTTATGAAATATTAAATTAGTATATCTTCGTTTTCTTTTAACATTTTAAATATTTTCGACATAAGGTCCTTTTTTTTAATAAAATTTCTTGTTTTATCACTTACACATTAATTTATTTTCAATCGTTTAAACATAAAGTATAGTTCTTTTAAATAAGAACATTTTTTTCTCTTTAAAAAAATTTGCTTCTTAAAAATTTGTCGTTTGTTATTTTGAATTATTATTACCAGAACCACTCATCTAAATCAAGATATAACTGAGAACTTTTTAAGTTAGAAATTAATTTTCCTTATCACAATTATTCTAGCAACGATAGATTTGGATAACACTAACCGTTCCCAATCAATGCATATCGTTGTTTGGAATTTCCAAAGAATACTAAAGTGTTACCATGGCAACATATACCTTTGACCATTGTTCCGAAAGTGGTTTGCGTGTCGGTAAACTCTACCTTCCTTCTTTGATTCTGTGTTTTCAGTAGTCTGCACAAAATTTTATTATATTTGATTTAGAATTCTCTAAATATGTTTTATTTTTTTGCATTAATTGTATGCGCAACGCTTATCTACTCGATTTACAGACAACTGATTATTCAAACAAACAGCTTATTTTCGCTTACAGCAATTTAAATTAAATATATTTAACTTGAAAATAAATTAAATTTAAATAAGGTTTAATTCATTATATATTTTATTTCGAAAGTTGTTTTTTTTTTTAATACACAATAGGGTTTTATTTTAAATTTCAGGAACTGTGCTGATTTTTAAATTCTTATTCCGTACTTGACATTTAATAATATAGTTCTATTCGAAAATAAATTTATTTGTACAGTATTTATAAACTCAGTTAAAATACAAATGCAGATTACTCAGTTCTAAAACATTATTTTAAAAAATTCTAAAAGTATAAATATTATCAATCCAAATTGAAATATTTGTATGAATTACTTTTTAGGTAGTTTCAAATACATATGTATATTGCAACAGCGATCTTAGTTTTTAACTATTCATTAAAATTCCTTAAAATTGCAGAAAAGTGGAAAACAATTCACATTAAAGAAAAAAAATAAATTTCTTTTCCAAATAATATTTTTTTCTAATCCTTACCTTATTTTATTTTATAAAGATAGGAAATGATAATTTTGACATCTATTCGCTTTTTACATAATTTAATTGTATTGGATGTGAGTAATATGTGTAAACACAATTGAAATTTTTAAATAAAGAAAAGTATTAAGAGAATAAATTTTGATTCTCTCATAGAAGTATCGTAAATTCTTGTAATTAATTAAGAACAATACACAAATAAAGCGTTTCATTATTTTTTCGCATTATTCATAATTTTAAATTACGCTTTTGTTAGTTTAAGTAAATAATATTTTTTGAATAATTTTTGTCGTGAATTAGTAATTAAAATATTTTATCTGATTTTCCTTGTTAAATTTTTTATATTTTTTAAGATTTTATTATTATTTATTTTTAATTTGATATGCAGTAGACTACAATATCTTCAGTTTTATAGATGTATTGTATTCAATTTTAAATCATGGCATTAAAAATAAAAAATTGATTATGACAATTGGAGCCCTTTTATTACTTTGATTCATTTTTTAGTGTATTCGTCTTATAAATTTTTGTTGTTTAATCGCATATTTTAATGAATCGTGTTAAATTTGCCATACATATTTAATTTTCATTTTTAAATATTTAAGTCCTTTGTTTTTCAATTGCAGCACTCAAGATTTTCAATTAATCATGTGCAATTGAATTGCTTAATATTAGAGGATTAATTATTTTCACTTTTTAAATACCTATTGTAAATTTGAATGTTTTAAAAAATTCACGGATTTAACATTAAAAAAATTAGTTTCATGTTTGTTAATGATTTCTTCTAAATTTGAAGAAATTTTTCACACATTGGATGAATTTGTAAATAAACAAAAATAATAAATTCTTGTAAAAAAATTTCCTAAGATTTTCTTTGAAAGTCCCAATGATATAAAATTGTTTCGGATATGCCGCTTCTAAATTCACATACGCACATACGATTCTACTGATTATCCGTGCACATTCTTGCAAATACAGAACTTCTTTAAATAATGCTTTAGAAAAGTTTTATTTCTAGAATGAATTGAAAAATAACTTTCTTTAAATCATTATATCATGAATTTTTGTTCTTTTACGTTAATTTGTCTAAATACGTTTAAAGTTAAATAAAGAAACGATATAAGAGTATATGTGGCCGTGGTAGCCGTATGGTCCTGTTCACAGACTCGTGGCCAACGTATCACAAGTTCAAGCCCCAGTGCCACTGAAGACTTGCCGCGTAGATAGGCTGATGCAAATTAAATCTGTCGAGTAGGGGGTCCCACACACGCCTATTTTCTTATTTCTACAATGTTAAAGCCGTTTCTGCATGCATCGTATGTGTAACATTAACTCACTTATATTGCTAATATTTTATTAAACATAACAAGTACGTTTATGGACTTTAAATATGAGGAACGGAATATTATAAAAGTTGTATTCACCACTTTAAATGTTTAAAAGATCGAAAAATAAGGCCGATTAAAGACGATTCATTCAGATAAATTCTCAAGCCACACTCAATGTCGGACCAGACTCTTCACACAAGTGGCTCAAAATTGCCATCTATCGACGCATAAATGTACTATTAACAAACTGGCATCTTCCCCCGTGTTACCTTATATATATATATATATATATATATATATATATATATATATATATATAAATGTAATAATACCCTCTAACATACTTTTAATTAACTCTTTTTAATGATCTATAAATAATCTTTAATTCTTAGGTTTAAAAATAAACATTGTAATCTTAATCGTAATCGGCTAAACCGAAATCCGTATCCCGCGTATTCTAGCCAATCATAACTACTATTACGTAATAGTCACGCGCTTGTGCACTGTTGGTATATAAACATAAAATCTGATGTTATCACCCTCTTCCTCTGCTTGCCGCCATCACGTAAGATTGTAAATACTTGCTGCTTTTTTGTCTTTGTGTTGTGTCCTCCAAAATGCCGCTGTGTATTCAATGTTAAAATGTAACGTAATTGTGCTTTAATCTGCTGATGTGTGCTCATAATAAATGAGGTAAAGCTATTCTGAAGACGTCATTACTAAATCAAAATGGATACTCACATACACCGGCCAACACTACTTCATTATATTTCATATATATATATATATATATATATATATATATATATATATTGCAAAGTTGAAATATTATATGGAGGATTCATATTACTTAATCATATATGCCTCATCAACCTGAACCTGGATAAATGGAAACGTGCACTTTCTATTCGCTGTTGCTATGAATTGTTAAGTTTCGCGACATATTAATCGATACATGTTGGCTCGTATAGTTAAAAATATATACATTGTATATGCTATACGCACTCTGCGTAGTTGACCCATTACTGCCCGTTTAAGTAGCTCATATAGACCTATAGGTGTTACTGGAGATGTTAACACTGGTAATCGATTAAAATATGCATTAATTTCTCTCAAGAGGTTGATATTTAAAAATCTAAATCTGACTAAACCCAAATAAATTTCGAAATGATTATTAGTCAATTAAATATTAAAAATACATCTCTCCATATACATAAACAATGTAGATTTTTGTTTTTAATTGGCGTTTTTCTTAATTTTTCCAGGATTAATGGGGAATTTTGTAAGATTAACAGTCAGATGTAACTTATGAACAAGGGAGTACCTCGCCGTTTAATAAACGTGCATTTAATTTTTCCTCCTTGAGATAATAATACTTGCGTGTAAATATTCATTGTAGAGAAGTAGCGAGAAAAACCCAACGAATTTTTACAAGTTAATCTCTTCTGGTAAACGTAAACAACGAAATTTAATTAGTTTGGCTTTTGGTATTTAACAAAAAAATTTAATTTGCTGCATGTTTAGTAATTGCAGATACGAGTGACATTCAAAGAATAAATAATATTGAATTATTATAAAATATCTTATATAATCTTTTTATTTTGGTAAAATATGTTAAATAACAATATATGTGTTAACAAAATTGTAAATATACGCAAATGTTCACTGGGAAAATATCATCAAGAAAATGGGATTTTTTTTCAAAATATATTTTCTGGTGAATCTCTTCTAGTTTGGGAGTAAAGTATTAATTTGGTTTGTTTACTCATATACATTAAACAATTGTACTTAGTTTACTATAAGTGGAGTAATAATACATAACCATAGATGTATTCCATAAAAAAAATTGTTCAAAATGTGAAGAAACTCTTCAATTAGGTTCCATAAATGTATTCTACTTTCAAAAATTCTTTCTCGATCATAAACATGCAAGTATTTCATGCCTAACACCTCCCATTCAGACTTACACCACTTTTTATCACCCCCTCCAGCGGTGCGGCTTGGTTTATTCCAGATTGAACAAAACGAGATGTTCTGGCAAGCGATAGCATCACTACCTGAAAACCCTTTCACGGTGGGGTAAGTTCGTACTTTTCCGCGCAATCACGTCTTCACCCCGAGAAGAAGTCACGTGACTTTTTCCCATTCCTTCGCCATGCAAGAAGAAACAATGTCGTTGTGCTCTCAAAAATTCTTTTTATCCCAACTCGCATCTCTCCCGGAAGAGAGCCCGACGAACTGTAACCGCAACGGGGTTCTCGATCCCGAGTTCAGGTGCCGCGGGTTCTGATCTAGTTTCGAATCGCTCTGACCTGTCCCAAGGACGGTGACGGAAACCATTAGGTGGATGATTAGTTAAATGAGACTATACGCATATTTCAGGTCACGATGGCCACCTAACGGTTTTTTGCCTTATTGTGAACTATTCAAAATATAAAAAGGCTTTTCGATGGGCCGGTTAGAGGCTTTTATTCAATACAAACTCATCAGAAGGACTCTCTACAAGGAACATTGGATTATAAGTTCAATATTATTAAAATTTTACCCGTTTCTTTGTAATATTTTTTAATGATTTAACCCATAGGTTTCCAAACTTTTTTGAACTGGCGCCACCTTTTCTAGTGAATATTTCAATACCACCCTCTTCCACTCTAGAGAAATAAAAACGTACATAATGCATGGGGAAAACAAGAATTAAATTTTAAAAAAATATATTCTGTTACTAATAGAATATATTTTTTTAATTCTATTTTTTTTTTCTTTCTAAAAACCCAATTTTTTTTACTTGCGAATCTGAAATAGCTATTGCCAAAAATATATTTAAATATCTGCAATAGTATATATTTTAGTTTTAGATAGGATATTGTTGGAATTGAAACTCTGTTAAATTTCTTCTTAATTTAAAAAAGTAAAATAAAAGTTTTAGCTTATACCTGTTATGAAGACGCTTTTGAAAGAAGGTTTTGATGTTATGAAGTAATTCGCAATAAACTATTGCTTTCAAAATAAAAAAAAATTGACAGTTTCAGCCTTTAAAGAATCACATGTTAACTCCTGTGTGGTTAACGTATTTATTTATATTTCTTAGATAATATACGTAATGAAATGCAGTGGATGAAACATTTTTCCTGCTGCTCATCGACAAAGGCAACTCGTACACTACAGAAATTTAAAATTTACACACACAATATCATTCAGTTTAATGTAGGTCTGAATGTAGTGTAATTTTTAAGTTTTTCATCCACTTTCCGAACTACCGAAATGTATGAATTTTCATACACGTGATAGAAATGATTTAAGTACATACAATCAACACAAGGTAACCAGTATCAAAGTTAACTTTTGTTAGTAAAGTTAGTCAGGGTTTTTTTTTATTATTATTCTTTTTTAGACTTATTTAGTTAATCTGCCGAAGCCCCTCTGTGCTATCTCAACGCCCCCTAATTTTCTTTAGATGTTTTAATGCCCTCCTGAAAGCCTCAAACGCCCACAAAGGGGTGTTATCGCCCACGTCGTGAACTAAGGATTTAACCTATAAATGCAAAGCGATGCAGATATGAATAGTATGTTTAAGATCTTATATCTCTTTATATGTAACAACCTTTATATATATTGTTTTTAAATTTTAACTTTACCAAAACTATTTTTTATCGTTTCCGAAAACAACTTGAATCTTTTATAGTTTCTTTATCTATGACAATTTTCGTTGTTGGCAAGCTATGAGTACAATTTCATTTCAATGGGTGCTTCGAATTACGGTTATTTATATAAAAAAGTAATAAAAGTATACAGGAAAAATTGTTTTCTGATAGAAACAAGGTAAGAGTAACGAATAATATTTCTGCTTTTGCATATACTGATAAATTTATGCGAGAAGAATGTGTGATGTAAAAGTACATCAATATGCAAAAAATTCTGATGTGATTTTTTTTCTTTGTATTTTTTCCATCGCTTAACCTGTTTACCGCTTCATTTCAAATTCTACTTATTAAAAATATAAATTTATGTGTTTAAATGTTAAAATAAGTTTCAGTATATATACATCCTAACATTAGTTGAAAATTTAATTGAAAATCACCATTCAACTTTTAGCATTTCACACAACTCCTTTTAATTTTTTAGTTGATTATTAATTTTTTTCTATTTCCTGTCATGTTTCTTGTGGCCA
>BMAV01015583.1:114700-142245 GCA_019973955.1 Trichonephila inaurata madagascariensis | reverse complement strand
ATAGTAGTGCGCAAGCTTATCAATTAAACTATCAGTTAACCTACCTTTACCGCCTATAGTTTTACCATCAGATAATTTCTTTTTACCATATACTAATTTAAGCTTCCTAAGTCTTGTACCCATTCTCTTTTGCACATGGCCTACACATTCTATTTTCTGAATAAGATGGTCATCGCCATATGGCTTGTTTTCAGAAAGGGCATTGAATGTTTTTGTGTCGCCATCTCCTATGTAGTTCAAATATTTCAGGTTGTGAAGCTTTTCTGATCGATTAAAAATCCTCAACATCCCGTCAACCTCCATTTTACCCGCAGAGCCAGAATAATTTTTTCTACATGAAATCTTATGCGCTCTTTGCCATTTATTGTACTTGATACCAAACTTTACCCCTTTATAACTGTCACATCCTTTGCAAAATGAGGACAACACTTCCCTATCCAAAACCTTACCTGTTTCGGCCCCTATTACAGTACATACTCCAATCAACGATGAATGTCCTCTCGTTTTCCAGGTCCCATCACCGCTTACCGTTAAAAGGTTATCAGATAACGAAGAATTTTCTTCGACAGCTGCCCTTTTCATGCTTTCTTCGGCGACTTCCTTCATAACAAGTGAAAGTTTATTATTAATAACATCATATGATTTTTGTTCAACAGGATTAGGAAGACTCATTACAGCACAAAAAGTTTTTAATGACTCCAAGCCTTGGCCTATGCATCTCATTGCTAAAATAGATCTTCTGTTAATTTCTGGAGCATTATTTTTATTCCCAGTGTTTTCACAGCTTGAAAAAGTACAAATATTCCCACAGTTTTTACAATGTATTTCAAATTTCGAACATAAACCACGAGTGGACTTTTCATTAATTGTTAATTGTTTATGACATTTTAAACAGCATGATACTGACAAAATAGAGCTAAAGGTTGAAATAAAATCAAAAATACGATATCCTTTGAAATTTTCACTTACCTTAACAAGATTTGACGTTAATGAAGTCTGAATTCCTGAGATTTTATTACTGGAAGCACACTTACTTGTATCTCTCCTTTCTGCAACATGTGTATGAGGACATACCTTCATGAATTGGTTCCCTCTAAATCTTTTTTTCTTAGGACGTTTACCTGAAGGTCTGCGATGTATATTTTCCATTTCAAATTTAGAGATAAATAATGCTTTAAATTTTGAAAAACGATTTCAAACAACGTGCTAGCATTACCAAAACAGAATGAAAACACATTAGAAAGAATGTGTTGAGTTGCAAGCTTCCTTCTCATTCACCCAAGTGTTTTAAAATATTTCATGAGGCTTTTTAAAAACAGAAAAATGAAACGTATGTGGAAATTAAGAATAAGTGGGCGTGACATGTGTCCATTTAAATACTGTTATTAAAGTGCTGTTTGGAATTTTTTGAATAACTCTCGAAGTTTTTGTAGTACTATCACGTGGTTGGTGTCAAAATGTTCAAAAGAAAATGAGGAACAACATATATTTTTTTCGAAAATTCGAAAAAATCCGAGATTAACACCCCTGAGACCCCTTAAATGCAGGTCAAAAGTGGCGGATAATTACCAGAAACGAGGGAAGTCAAATACAAATAGAAATCATCCAAGATTTGAATATATCACAAAGTCATGTCAAGATTTTAGAGCGGCTTTTTAAAAGGCATTACTTTTCTGTTGACTGTCAGCGTGTCAAGGACGACCAAGAGCAACAACTGCATCCGAACACCGTTTTCTGTTTTTGTCGGCTGGAAGAAACCGCGAAGTGACTTCAAGAGATTTGATCTTAAACTTTCAAGCTGCCGATGGGAATCAAGTTAGTCATTCTACTGCAGCAAGAAGTCTTAATGAGGTTACACTTGTGGCGATGTGATATCTATATAACCTAGTACCAAACATCACACGATGACGATCGTTTTGGCGTGGTCGATAAAGTACTCGCGTACGGAACGGAAGGTACACACATCGAATCTTCCTTCCTTCATTGGTGGTGACCCTGGCTGTACAAAAGAACCGCACCCTTCACGCGCCGAAGTCGTGGCACCATCTGTCCACCGCAAAAGCAACCAAGCCGTCAAAAATTGACTCAAATAAGTCGTCACTCAGCAAAGCCGTCTGACACAAATGACGCAATTTTCAAGCCGTCACGCGCGAATGACGCAACTGCTCACATGCTCGCCGCGAATATGGTTTCATTCGTTTGCCTATTCGCCGAATCCCTGGCATGGGGGTATGTGGCGGTGTGATATTTATATAACCTAGTACCAAATTTCCCGCGATGACGATCGTTTTGGCGTGGTCGGTAAAGTACTCGCGTACGGAATGGAAGGTACACGGATCGAATCTTCCTTCCTTTACACTGTATGCGAGAAAACCGATGGTTTGTGTCCCACTTACTCCAGCTCCCTAAGGGGACCGTTTAAATTGATGTCATCATCATGTTCATTGGAGACAAGAAGAATGGGTATCGAATATTATTTACTGACAAGTCCAGATATAGTCTGAGCGCTGATTCTAAACTCATTTTGATCTGGAGAGAGGAAGGAATACACAACTTGCCTTCCTCAGTCTATGAAATATCCGTTTCCGCCATTGCATTTTAATGATTTGGGGAGGAATCGAGACAAATGGCCGCTCCGAGCTACATATCATTCAAGAAAATTCTGTGGAAGTAACTACTCGGAGATATATAGACGAGTATTTGGAACTTGAAGGTAGAATGCTTAAGGATGGTGTTCACCCCAGAGTTTTTGCTACCGGATGACATTACTTGGTCTCATCGAGCACATTTGGAGTAAGGATACTTGCAAGCATAAGATATCTCTCGAATGGATTGGCCACCTTACTCGCCCTACTTGAATTCGATTGAGCGTATGTGGGTGCCGAATTTCAGTGCTTCAAATTCCTTCCTGGATCCTGCAGGTGCTGAAAAGGGCACTTCAAGAAAAATTGTGTACAATCCCACAAGACTTGAGAAGATTTAGTAAAGTCTATGAAATTAAGATGTGAGGTATATATATTTGTCTGGTCTGCCCATATACACTATATCCTAGAAAAAAAATTTCCACACGAGGGGATTTAATTTTTTCGTCAGTTTCCATTTTCCATAAATTTGGCTTCAATTTCAATATTTTGCGAATAATTAACTACCTAACATTGCAGTTCAAGCTAAGCAGTGAGTGAATATTAACGTCGCACTGTTCGGCTACATGAGGGCTTTTGGCGACGGACCACGTAATTTTTGAACAATGGTCAAGTGACGTGAACGACACCTGAGCTGGCACCCCCCTCTCCTAACTACCACACCACACCAACGGGAGGACATTCCAGCTCTCGACATATTTAGCGTGCATCGCTGCCCTACACGGCGGGTCTTTAGTGATACTGTGCTCGAACTCATGACATGCCTGCCATGATCCGATACCTTCCACTGGGCTACCGCAGCCCTAGGCATAGACTTAAACCAGCATGGAATGATTTTCCTACATCTGTCATCCAAGCCTACGCGGAATCGATGAATAACCGGACTAGAGCCGTTCTAGCTGCTAGAGGCGGTAGCTGTATGTTCTAGTTTCGTACCCTTTATCCACTCACTAAAGTGCCTACAAGTTTATACCACTAAATTGCCACATGTGTTCTTCTAACTATGCAGTATACATGCACTTAGTAAAGATTTATTATTTGTTTTGCTTCCTGATACTGCAACTTTCTTTAATGGTCGGCATTGGACATAAATCTTATGCATAATTTGACTATGTTACTTCTCTCCTTTTTTACTGTAATTAAGGATATAATTGAGTTATAATTACTCTAAAACATTTACTTAAACATCTACCCGGAAAAATTATTGAACTAGGTATATAAACGTTTATTATTACTTTTTACATTAATTTTATAAAATTTATTCTGTTTTTCAAAGTAACAAAATAGCTTTTATAAAATTATTGCAAAATTATTGGATAATTTATATAATTAATTAAAGTAATGTAATTTTATTGTATAACATACTTATGTATAACATTATAACTTATGTATAAGTATGTATTATAATGTATAACATACTTATCCAATAAAAAAGGAACCCATCTCGTGTCAGTGATAATTATGAATAGTTGCTACTGAAACTCAAAATGCGATGGTATACTAATCGTTGGAATTTAATGAAATATGTTGATTGGTGGGGACTATATTAACCGAAAAAAAATACCCTTACTGAACATCTAGAAAATGAAAACATCTAAAATCAGAGATCACTCTATTCTACCAATGTTAAAAAAAATTTAGAGTTCACATAGAAATCTAGAAATGTTCGTTTGAGTGGCGCACACAGGAATTTTTCAAGGGGGTTCCAAGGTCGAAAATCCACCCTTCTGGTATCATTATCTCAGTACACTGTTCAACTATCTCTTTGATTTTGTAGGTTTTCGGGAACAAAAAACACTAAAGGATTAATTATTGAATAACTAACTAACGTTAATTAATAAAATTAATTAATTATGATTAACACTTAATTAGATTTTATGTATTATATACGTAGGATTATAATCAGTCGAAAAAAAAATCAAGGGCTATATGGGGGGCCAGACCCAGGGATTCCCCCCTTGTGTACGCCACTATTCGTGTGCAATATATTTTATTACATATCTTGTAAAAAAATAAAACAATTATTAACTAATGGGAATTAGTTGCATATAAAAATACGTTGTGGTTAAAATGAAGTCAGAATTTGATGTAAGCATAAGGGCAAATTTTTTTGTCTGTAAAAGATTTCCAAATTGAGTGTCTAATCTCTTAAATAGTCATTGGCAAATTTACTGTAAGCCTAAGGTCTTCAAACTCAATTCCGCGAAACCCTAAGGGCTTTGAACTTTGACAAGGGTACCGCGAGTGATCATCATTTTCTTTGTGAAAGCTCCAAAATTTAAATACAAATTTTAATTTTTTGAAAAGATTTAATTTTTAAGGGCTGTTTGCTTGTTAAGATAAATATAAATAAATATTTTACTGAAAAAAAATGAGATTTTAAATTTTGTAAAAGTCACGTGCTTCAAGCATGAATGGATAAATCAGATGGCTTGCCAACGAAGGAAAAAGAACAACTTATCGACATATTAACAGATTCGACATTAAAGTTAAAATTTTACAGGAACAGCTCCTATACATTTTAGGTTGCGAATTCGTAAAAAATTTCCCATAGTTCTAAGCATTTTAAAAAGGCCAATCTGAACAATGTATTTAAGTTAAAAATATTTTTCTGCGTATGTAGCAACAAAAACAAAATAAATTAACACATAATAAGAAATGCGATTGCTGATAGAATTGATAGGCTTAGACTTCAACTACGTACAAAAATGCAAACACATATCCCAGGTACTAAATGTAGTAATGCAAAGATAGATAACACCTGGAGAACGAATTGATAAATTATATCAGTATATTAAAAAAAAAATTTATAAGAAGTATTTTTTAATTCTCTTTGATTACTGTACCTATAGCATGTTGACTTACTATAAATATTATTTCAAGATAAATTCTACTAAAGCTTGGATGGGGTACTAAGGCCGGGAAACGCCTTTTAGTTTCAAATGCTCCGTGAATCGACAAAATTACCATGACCATGAGTTACAGCTTTTGAAATGCGCTGTGGGTGCAAAGATCATCCCACTTTGCCTGTTAACCCTTTATCTACCGCATTATGATTTAATGCAGTTTTTTTCATGCAATATTTTTTTTTTTGAATCACTACATTGAAAATTAAGGGATATACATAAAAAAATACTCAACTTTGGGAAATTTAATCCGTTAGAGCTAATTAATTAATTAAAGAGATATTCAACTGTAAAATTAATTTTCTATACTGTTCACTTAAAATAAATAGTCAAATCGTTTTCTAAAGTCTTTATTAACATACAAAAAAAAAATAAGACACCTTTTGACATTAACTACTTTTTCGGAACAAAAATGACAATCTTCGCAATCCGATCAAAATGTCAGATGAAAACGCAACTTCTGCTATTCGCTTCAACTATTCGCCTTCTCTGCTAAAATACTCATCACCTGTGCTATCATATATCTTGGAAGAGTGAGTGGATTTCAAAGAATATTCCTGCTAAGTATCGTCTGAGTATTCATAAAAATGATTATTCTATGTAATTTTAAAGTGATTGGTACTTATAAAAGTACCGTCGATAGATAAAGGGTTAAGGCACTTAGTATTAAAATTGAATAGAAATATTCCTAAGCATTTTCTTGAGGGAGGGGGGAGCGTCAACTATGGAAATTAAGTTGTGTATAAAAATGTGTTGTTAAAGGAACCAGAATTTGATTTCAGCAAACAGAAGAAAATTTCATCTGAAAAATCTTTCCAAATTGGGTGTTTAATTTCTTACAATAGTCAGTCAATGGCGGATTTACCGCGCACGCATACTCCTTACTTGATTCGTTAAAAGGGTCTTACGTACTTTGTGGTTGCCCCCCTTTTTCGAGTGTGTTTCGCTGAGCGTTTGAGCGCCAGAGAACG
This sequence comes from Trichonephila inaurata madagascariensis, assembly GCA_019973955.1. NCBI lineage: Eukaryota > Metazoa > Arthropoda > Arachnida > Araneae > Nephilidae > Trichonephila > Trichonephila inaurata. Next base: position 135,726 of record BMAV01015583.1, on the reverse strand, counting down.
CTAGTGTCGTTGGTTTCCCATGATGAGTCTTCACGCTGTTTGATGGGATAGCAGCCTGACTGGAATCCGTAATAGGCCTCCTTTTCATCGCCAACAAAACATTGACCACGCTTTATCGTGACACCTTCTCCGCGCGCTTTCACTGATTCGTTCGGCTTCCCCTTTTCATCATTATTAAAAAATAAATAAACCAAGGAGTTTTTTCGTGGGACTTGACGACTGCGCACAAATCGATCGCTGTTCGCAAAATAAAAGCCGACTAATAATGTATTACGAAGCTTGAAAAAAGAAAAAAATTCGGTTTAGTTGTTATGATATTGATCGTTTTAGATGACGGCTTATTGTTGTCGCTTGACGCTTTGCATATTGTTTGGCTTTTTGATCCGTGGTGCAAATAGGTGATCATAGATGGCAGCACAAAATAAAATTATCTCGATAGGTTTTGGAAGCTACACTCTGTTAAATGTTTTTGAATCGAAAGCGATTGAAAAGAATTGATTCTGAATTATACGCTTCTTAAGAATATTCTTTTTTATTCTTGTTAAAAAGCGCCTTTTTTTCGAAAAAAATTAATACGCGAGAATAGTGTTATTAATAATTTGTATACTTGTGGTAAAATTCTCTCTGAAAAGATAGTTTTTTTTTTTTTTAAAGTTTTATGGACGCATTATGTAAACCATTTTCATGTCTAATTATGCAGTTCTTGAACTCTAATTTTTTTATCAAAGTCGACAGATGCATATTTTTTCTTGAAAAGTATATTTTTAACTATTGCAATTATTAATATTGGGTATATTTCTTACGTGATTTACAGCTATTATTGTAAAAACATTGATTGTATTTTGATAATAAATTTCAAGAATATGTACTATATATATATAATATTGTTAATTTTATATTGCCGTTTGCAAAATGTATTACAAACTCACAAATAAAACGAACTTCTTGTTGATCTCTAGTATTAAACAGATGTTAAATTACAAATGAATTCGGATGGATGAACACTTTCCACTTTTATACGTCATACATTCAATGTGAAATCAGTTTAAGGGGTGGAAAGAGTTTTTCATTAACATATAATCTTTCTCTACATTGTCTACGCTTCTATCAAATACAAGACTTAATCCAAATTTATTTATGCCGTTTGTCAATGACTAAATATTTGTTCTCATGTATATTTTAATATAAATTAAATTGCTAGAATAAATTGAGGAATTAAAATTTATAGTTGTTTACGAACTAAATATATTTCTCCCTTTTGACTAGATAATGATTTTTTTCGAATGTCAGTCAACAAATTTTTAAAAGAAATAAAAAAAGATCATGATTATAGTATTTTTTATCCTAGTATTGCAAATCACACACACACAAATTATTAGTGCAGCGATACTCAACCTTTGGCCCACCGGCCCTTTTTAAGAGGCCCATTGATCAGAGAATCATTCATTTATGAAAATTTGGTGGGAAATTCTTTGTTAAAAATCAAATATATCAATTTCGCTTTTTGCTGTCGATGTCGTATGGGTGCGAATTGATGTATATATTTTTTCCTCATTAGTGATAATGGAGTAGCGACCATTTTATGAGTGGAACTAATTTTTAACTATCTTTCATATTTTGCAAACAAAAAATTTTCGAAGAAAATAGATTGTTTCAAGACGATTGGGAAGTTGACTATTTTTGTAGTGAAAAACAAGCATGGTTCGGGAATTGTTTGATTTGTTACGAAAGTGTATTTAAAAAATACCAATAAATATGAATCATTTAATCACACTTTTCCTCGAAGATCTCTTTCAAGAGACGATAAATAGGCTTTCTTGTGAATAATCTTTACAACAGGAAAAAAGTGTTTTATCAGTGGTAATGCCACAGCGCGAACAAAGGCTAAGAAATTTGTTATATCATTGGTATCATATGAAATCGTTTACTGATGCAGACAGACATTGTAAAGGAGTGGTTTTTAAAAGCTTCCAACTTAGAAAATTCAGTGACAAAAATGAAAAATATAAAACATAATAATTTAAAGAAAGCAAAATAGGAATTTTAATAGTTTGATCAATTTCCACATTTTTAATTTTCTATGTCATCTTGGTCTTAAATCATTTCTCCCCTCCCCCTCCTCTCTCCATTAATTCTCATGTTCCGGCCCGCGTGAAATATCCATCATACGTATGCAGCTAGCGTGAAATAGCTAACATATGTATGCGGCCCGGCAGAAAAAAAGGTTGGTGCCCCTGACTTAGAGGGTTAAATTCTTGGTGGTCACATGATTAAATGCAATAACGGGTTCTATATTGAATTCAAGACTGACATTAGTCTTGTATATGTTATTCTGACGTAAAATTTTGATATTTCAGATTTGTTAATTGGGTAAAGTATTAAGGTTCTTCAAATAGTTTTCAATTTTTTTTTGAATATTTTTGAAAATTTTTTTTATTAGACGCATACTTTTTAATCAAATGCATTTTGCTCACCTGTGAGCGTTATTATTGTTGAAAAATATCAGAGGCGTAGCTACCGCCGTATCAATGATACGGGGCAACCAAGCTACAAGGGCCCCAATTATATAGGAAAATTCAATGGGAACATGTTAATGGCCTAAAAAAAAACGCCTTTAAGAAATTTTGATGCAGGGAAAGGGGGTAGCTACCGCCATATCAATGATACGGGGCCCCTAAGCAACAGGGACCCCAGAATGTGTAATATTGCGACATTTTCAAATAAGTTTTATTAATGTGATCATTTTTATTTTCGAAAAAGGGGCCCCCAAGAAATTTTGATACAGAGCCCGCTCAGGACTAGCTACGCCAATAATAAAGGGCCCACTTAGATTTAGCTACGCCAGTGAAAAATATATACTTTTTAAAAATCTCTACAAAAGCAAAAGTTGGCAACCCCGAAGTACATGAACTGATCGGTTGGAAACACATAATTGCCTTTATTATGTGATTATGATGACACATGAAATTAGCCCATAAATGCATTACAAGTACAAGCGTATGCTACAATGGATATAGATTGAGTTGTTATGAGCTCAATATATAAATAAATTAATAATTATGTTTTGAAAATAACGTAATACCTTTTATAAAATCTTATTGAAATCCTCATTAGGTGATCTAAATTTGAATACCTATTAATAAACAGAAACATAAGCAAGCTTCTTGCTCGCAAAGGAACATCCAGTAACGAAAAAAAATTAACATTTTAACTGACGACTGGATTCAAATACCAGAACAAGAAGAGGGAAAAATATATTCTATCAATTATCTTCATTCGATTTGGTCTTTCCCACCACTGTTGGAAGAAATCTATCTTATTTTTTTTTATTTTTTTGTCCGAATGCCTTCCAGGTTCCGTCTAGTCGATAATGGATGCTTTGCAAATTGAAAGTCTTCCGAGCAATTGCAACCGCAATCTTTTCTTTTCCTTTCCAGTGGCTGTTTGGTTAGAGGGTACACACGCAGTCTAGAGGATTTTTTACCACACAAATAACAACTCAGACAGACATCCAAACGCCGGTGATTGCCCACAGATAGATATTTTTGCTGCTTTGGCGGGAAACTTTAAAGAAGAGAAAATATCCTTTAAAAAAAAAAAAAAGAAGAAATTGTCTCTGTGTTTGTTATATTTTATTCAGTTGAATCTCCATGAAAGGCTAAGTAATGTATGTGAATAAAGATAAGGTGACCAATCGTCCTCCCTTTATAGGTTCTGTTCTTCCCAGAAAAGTGTCCTCCTACTTGTCCTCCTTTTCAATATTTTAAAACTAATTTGTTGATCTCTGTATTCAGAGATGCCAGGTCGAACTGCTATGCGTCACTTCATCGCATGTAAATTGAGCATATGTAGAAAATTGTGTTGAGTTTTTATCGAAAGAAATGCCTGTTATTAAAATTGATAACAATTGTCTGCTTGAAGAAATTTTGAAGACTGAAAGTATATTCAAATTCTGATAAATCAGAACAATGGGAAAATTAGTCTGTTGAAATTGATGAAAGATGGGTGGAAATATTTAACCATTGCAGAAATGAACTCATTCCATACGAAAATTCAGTTGTTTTTGTTGAACGTAACGTACCGTAACGTTGTGCTTCATTTAATATAGCAGTTGAAAAAGTTCTTTTAATTGGTAATAATTTTTGGACAAGTGAGAAATCAAGATTGAATGTTGTTACTTTAACTGTAGCACTTACCGTAAAGTTCAGTATGAAGGGTATTTCTTGCTCCGAAATTTCCTATTTATTAGAAAATGATAAATTGACGAAAAAAGTTCATTCACAAAGGAAAAATACTCGTTTAAGTAAATAATCAAAAGGGATGTAAGCGTAATTAGTGTAATTTTACTTGAATTAACAAAATGTTTCATTTATTTAGTCGTAATTTTTTCTTAAATTTTTCGTCCTCCTTTTCATTGTAAAAAAACTAGCCACCTTAATAAAGATCAACAACGTGAAGTACAGAATGTGTGTAATTTTAATCATTTATAAAGCAGTCGCTTGATTTGATTAGCGAAAAATATATAATGGCAGCATATATACCAACTGATGAGGACCTTTTGTATTCAATCAATGCTTGTATATGACTAATGGTTCGGAATTTCAGTGTGCAATATAATCCCCATTAGTCCGCAGTAACGACTTTGATTTGGTTAATGTCGATAAATTATGCAAATGAGTATTGGTTGGTGTTTAAATTCAATAAATAAATAAACCTTTTTAGCGAAAGAAAAGTGCGTCTTCTTTTATAAGTGAAACATCATATTCTTAATATCTGTGTGTCTATTATGATGGAAAGAAGGCATAAAGACTGAAATAAAAGTCTAATAAACCATTAAGTCTTTGCCTAACATGTGTAGATTTTTCACTTCTTTTTGCCGTGACCGGTTAGTCAAAATGTTCAAAATTTTCAATAATGCTATTATTATATCCTTATAATAGTTCCGTTTATTTGACTGATAACTATGCTTGAACTTGCTTGTGCATATTTTTTGATTTTACTAAAAAAATATCTGAATTTATCGAGTAGTACATCGGAAACATTTAAGAAACGCTCTAACAATGTCATATGTTTATCAACATCTATAATGTAAAGAATTTTATGGGATTCTCTCTTTTGTTACCTCTGCATTTTATCACATTACCACCGAGAAAATATGTTGTTGCTGTTGCAAAGATTTTTTTAATAGAAAGTTAATTTATCTCGTCTTGAAAGCGATCCTCAGGAAAAAGAGCCATTGAAAGATTTTTGCTTAGTGGTACAGTGACGAGCAAAATTATGTTTTTATATGCATGTAGCGGTTTGATATCTTTATAAACTAGTAGTACCAAACATCAAGAGATGACGATCGTTTTGGCGTGGTCGATAAAGTACTTGCGTTCGGAACGGAAGGTACCCAGATCGAAAATCTTCCTTCTTTCATGCATAACATTTTCACGACAAATCAAACAAGTTGTTGATCCGTATTTGTTTTTTCTCTACGAAGTAGTCAAGATCCCAATCGTCTTGAAAAGACATATATTCTTCAGATATTTTTCACTTGGAAGACATGAGGGTTGATTAAAAATTCGTACTATTATTTATTATCACTAACCGTTACAATTATACAAATAGAATGGGAAAAAAGTTATCTCGCAATTCGTACTAGCACGACATCGATAACAAAATTTATACATTTGATTCCTTTATTTATGGAATTTCTTCCTAAATTTTTAATGCGTCTTTCTTAAATAATTAAAATTGTTAGTGCAACGGACCGTGACCGAGCCACTCAGAAGAATCCGGTGGGCCACAGGTTGAGTATCGCTGACCTAACCGAAAAGATTTATTATAGAATGTTAATGTACTTCATACGGATCCGTCCAATTAACACGTATCACATCAAATTATAATGCTTTTACAATAAATTTAAAAGTATTTTTTACCTAGAAAATTTTAACTTTTCGACTTTTTTCCCCTAAAACTGAAAAAAATAGGTGTTTTAAATCCAATGTATAGCAGGTATAAATTTCCAATTGGTAATTCTATTCCAAAAATAATAAAATTTTACAAGGAATCCTGTCATTTTCCAAATTATTTTTGTTCACTTTTAGTTCTCAAAAGAAAATAAATAATAAATTTTAGAGAACGTTTCATTGCACGCATTTAAAATTTCAATACATAATATCTTGCTTAGACGTAAAGTTTTCTTTTCCTCTTGTATATTGATGTTAAATATTTAATGTGATTAAAACGTACCATGATATTTTAAGATATAATAATTCATCTCAACTTACGTTTACTACGGAGAACTGATTCAAGTTACAGAAGCTTGAAATTCATGCACATATTATAAAACTTTTTTAAAAAAAAGAGATAATATTTGAATATATCTCATCCATGATTCTCAAATACGATCATGTTAAATGATTGATGACTTTTAGTACGGCTTTATTTATATAAACATAATTCTATATGACTTTCCACACACAGCTTAAAAAGTTTTCTTATTCTCACTGTATATATTTTCTGAAACATACTTTCGAAAAATTTCTTGAGAGATTCCAAAAACTGTATTCCGAAATCCTTAACAGTAAAAGCATTTTCGCCATGTCTTGCATTTGAACGAATTTTGCTGTGCTACAAATTTGCGGTGCTCAGGTCGATACGACTCAAGCACACGTGACCACCAAGGTGGCATCAGAACACAGTAGTTTGATAGATATATTCGTAGAAAATATATTCCACAATAGAAATGTTCGGGTTTGACACAGCTTTCTACTACAGACGTCGAAGAATTTTATTGTTGAATCTATCCGGATTTCAATGTGACCGTTGTATAGTTTTTGGTTACTGGAAAAATTCCTCTTCATGCCACTGAATTTCAAGATTAATATGTATGCCACTAAATATCTATTGTGTTGCATTAATTGTGAAACATTAATTTTAAATTATCGGATTCGTATAAACGCGGAGAATTTTTGGAATTTTTAAAATTTAAAGCGAAGAGGACGGTTGATATACGGATTTACTATTCTCGGAAAAAACGTAGCTTAACAAAATGGTTTTTTTTTTCTTTAATATATTCCGTTAATCATACGCAAGCGATTTTAATCTTTTAACTTTTTTGATATTTTAAGGTATCCGACTACGTTCGAAGAACCGTGAGTTTGCAAAAGCGTACAAATGGGTAATATTTATGATATTTAGTGTCACTTAGATTAGAAAATGTATATAAAATTGTTTTAAGCATAGTATTTCAATAAAAAAATTTTTAAGTACAATATTTTGACAAAAAATGAACATAGAATGACCCATTTTCAAAATATTCTTTTGTGAAAAATGCTTCTATTATAATAATATTTTGCCTGTATATAAGCTCAGACCTCTGTACAGAGGCTCAACTAGAATTTTTGAACTATGTAACTTAGAAGTGGGTTTATCCATGTTTTACGACAACAGAGGGGAGGAATTTTAAGAAAAAAAACACCGATAATTATTTCAATGGGTTGTAACTCTGAAAATAATGTGAATTTTTCAAAAATCATAGTTGAGCCTCTGTACGGAGGTCTGAACTATATACAGGCAAAATATTATTATAATAGAAGCATTTTTCACAAAAGGAGAACATTTTGAAAAAAGGTTATTCTAAGTTAATTTTTTGAAGAAATATTGTATTTAAGTAAATTTTTTTTTGTCAAAATGTGTGTGTGTCCTTAAAACAATTTTATACATGTATTTTAATCTAAGTGACACTATATATCATGAAAATTATCCATTTATTCTCTTTTTTAATATCACGGCTCCGAAAGTAGTCGGATACCTTAAGTGGAACAGGTTCCAAAAGAAAAAAAGTCACATGAATCCTTCGAAATCAGTGTTAGATTCCAAGTTTCTGAATTGTTCACGTCCAATCATTGGGGTGTCTGAATGTATATGATCATCATGCAACTAATTTTTCTCTTAAGACATGAAGCATTAGTCGACGATTACGTGCCGCATATAAATTTTTATTTTCACTCATTTTCCAAATTTAAAAAAAAAAAAATGATGCAAAAAGTATGATTAGAGTAGAGAAAGTGTACAAAATAACAAATGAACGAGGGAAATACGTTACATAATCATAGGATTACCAGGAATAAAACTATTGTTATTGACGTCTGGTGTTTTACTTTACAGATTTGATTGAAAAATATTCTACCCTTTTGGCAACATTTTTGCTCTCGTGGCGATATGTTTTTTGAAAATTACGGAAATTTTTTTTTAATTCGGCAAACGGTTTCAAATTTTGGGTAAATCTTTAAAGGAAAAAGTACTCTTTCGACTTAAAGCACGGATCGATTTATATAAGAAAATATACGGTATGAGCTATAACAAATGCCATCTCGTTTCCTTAAGGACTGAAATTAGTTCATTGTTAAAGGGGCGAAGGAGAAAGTCAAATGTATGACAGCAACCAGCACAAAAGCTTTGTATTAATTTTTAAATATTGTATACATTTCTGGTGTAGCATTTCTGTTTATTTGTATGCATTATAAATCATTTAGGATGTTACATTTGTACGTATTTACAATGCTGCATTTGAATTATACAATGTTGCGTTTCCATCCGTAAATATAGTGATTATTTCTGGCTGGTGTTCTTCGTATTTCACAGACACACACATTTAAACTACTGAAACGAATAATTAAGATTTATTTTGGAATGTATTTAGACGCATTTTTAACATTTTTTTAAGAGTTTAATACTCCAGAACTACATCATTTAGCAAAAGAGTTAACTTTTTTGGCACTTCCGATTTTGTTTTTATACCGTACTTTCCAAATGCATGGAAAATTAATTATTCCACTGTAAACTTTTTAATACTTATGCGAATTTTTCGGCAACATTCCGAGTACAAATCACGTGACGTCTGTGGAAGAAGTTTCATTTCAGATTTAATAAACGTTATCTCATTTCTTGCTGCTCTTTTAAAGGTAAGGGCATTAAAAATAAAAAGCTCTCATGGGATTTTCATGAACTATGCTGGTTATTTTTAAGTTAGTTTAAAGAATAAATTTTCAAGTCTAGACGTGGTTGGGGAAGTGCGCAAATTAAACAGAGTGTATAAATTACAAATCGATTACTTTCTCCCTCCTTTATTATTTTTTTAAAGCAATATGCTTGTCTTATTGACTCCTATTGTTATTTATGTTTGTGTCATTTTAATTTAAATATTCTCGTGAAAGTATTTAGGAAGAATATTTTCTTTACTTCCGTCTGAGTGGGAGCATATTTCTATGCATCGATTTCCATTAGTTAAAGTGATGAATACATTATGCTTATATAAAAATATTTTTAAAAGTTCGGTTCTCTGTTGCATATTTAATATTGTTTTTGAATTCTTCATTTCTTGGGGTTTTTCTTTTGAGGGGAATCTGGGATTAATTCCGAAAATAACTGATAGTGTGTTTTCTGGGAAACTTCTCTTGGAAATGGAATGAATTTCACAATAGGAATACAGAAATAAAATAGGAAGTGACTCGATTCTGGTGATCGAAAATTGATTTGAGAGCAGGAACGTCTCAAGACATGGACCAACTGGGCCCGGGCCCAGGGAGTCGGGCGAAATAGGGGCCTCGTTTCATTTTTTCGCCTTAATAACATAATCTTTCGTTGACGTCTTAATGATAAGGTGACCAACCGTCCTCCTTTTATAGGTCTGGTCCTTCCTCGGAAAGTGTCCTCCTTTTCAATATTTGAAAACTGATCTGTTAATCTCTGTATTCAGAGATGAGCCAAACATGTTTCCAATATGTCAAAGAATAATCTGAAACAAATATCACTGGGAATAACAATTTTTAATGGGGTTTTTTGACTTCGTCACAAGTAAATTGGGCAGATATAGAAAACTGTGATGATTTTTTTATCAAAAGAAATGCCTGATATTAAATCGATGGCATTTGTCTGTTTAAAGAAATTGGAATATTAAATGAATATTTAAATTATAATAAATTGGAACAAATGGAAAAGCAACATGCTGAAATTGATAAAAGATGGGTGGAAATACTTAACCATTTCAAAAATAAACACATTCCATATGAAAATTTAGTTATTCTTTTTGAATTTACGTTGTGCTGCCCTGAAACTAATGCAGCAGTAGAAAGAGTTTTTTCAGTCGGAAATTTTTGGACAAGTGAGAAATCAAGATTGAATGTTGATATTTTAGCAGCAGTACTTACCGTAAAATTCATTATGAAGGATATTTTTTGCTCCGAAATTTCCGATGTATTAGAATATAATATATTGGCAAACAAAAAATTCATTCAATGAGAAAATACTCTTTTAAGTAAATAATTAAAAGGGATGTAAGCGTAATTAGCATATTTTTGTGTGAATTAATAAAATGTTTCCTACATTTACGTTGTAATTTTCGTCCACCTTTTCATAATAAAAAAAAACTGGTCACCTTATTAATAAGATAAAAATTCGTATAATTTCAACGGTCAAATGATTATTCTCCAAAAAACTGGGGATTTTGAATGATTTATCAAAGGGTTGCATGTGTGTGGGATGACCGGCGTCCACGTACAGGCTTAGACCTACCACCATACACCATCATTACACATGAAGTCAAAAGGCGACAGTCGGTCGAGCCGGTTTGTTCGATTGTAAGTCATACTCATTTGTTTGCTTCGGGTTATTGTTTGTACGAGTGTATGCTATGTACTGTCTACTTTAAGGGTGATAGCTGGGGTCGACACTCGTATAGAGGCCCAGGGCCTCAGGAACGTCTTAAGATGTCCCTGTTTGGGAGACACGCGATTGTCTGTCAATTCTAAAATAGTGATTGAAATATATCGAGCTGCAAACTCTTAATTTTTCATTAGATTATTCATTTTACAGTCCGAATATTTTACCTCGTATTTATCCTACACTTAATCTGTCAAATATGGTCTCTGGAGATTATTTATTTCATTTCCAAAAAAAGTTATTAATGATATTTGGGTTATATCAATTCCATTCTTAGAGATAAAACATGCCGGAAAGAGCGCTGGTTCTGCCTCCTCTACTAACGAGTCCATTTCATTACAAACAGAATATTACTAATTTGAAGTGAAGTTAATGTAAGTTATTTTAATATTTTTATTCATCCAATATAAATCAAAGGGAATCTTATTTTTATATTTATGGGTTTAGTAGGAGAAAAAAAAAAGTTCTAACAGGACAATAAGGTAAATTATTAAATTAATATGCTATTCCATGCTTAATGAAAATGTGTTACGTGATAAGTGTGATTACCGTGATATGGAAGGAACTAAAGCCCTTCACGTGGTGCCCAATCCAAAAAACTGCTGTGTCCACAAAGCAATCTGATGAAAACATCTCTCAAAATGGAAACATCGGTAGTTCGATTGTTCCAATTGCAAACCAAGAGCAAAGAAAAGATCCTCACAATAATATAAATTCCGTGTTATATTATTACTGTTATTTATTAAATAACAGTGTTTTTGCATGGCTATAAGTTTCTCCCTTTTATGTCTGATTTCTAATTAGTAGTTACGATGAAGAGCTAGATTCCCTCATTTTAGAACAGAAAATCCGAAATCTGTATACCATTTATCATTCTCCTTCTAAATAGTTTGGAACCACAATGATTCTGATTGCAAGCTTCTTCACCGGAGACGAATCGAGCCATAAGTTTGAGTTCTGATGTACCAAAGATTTTACTTTTTCTGGTATAAGTCCTGTAATGGAAAATAAATAGTACTGAGATACCATCATCTTGGTCATCTGAACGTGGTTTAAACAATGATCCTTTATGTAGATTCAGAGCGATATTAATTTAAATCTATCGTGTAAGGTTGTCACGGATGACATCTATAGGGGCACTTCATATCATAACTAATGGCTGTCTTACTGTGTGGCGGACGACAATCTGGACAGGATTATTCCAGATACGTCTGCGCCAATAATCGGGGCTTAATACGAAATGGGACTCATTGTTGAGAGCAATTGTTCATGTGGTTCTTGGTCAATGGACGCAGCTTAGCTAAAATTTGCTCTTGCGCTGTACACCTCAACATTAACTCCAGATAAAATGAGCTAGGGACAATTGCAATCGCACCTGGCGACTTATAACAGCAACGAAGTCGACCCAATAGCTTTGTGGCCTCAGTCTTCGTTTTCTACCGATGCCACTGCAATCACTGTTATCCCTGTTGCATGTAAGGTCGTTATAAGAATACACAAGGGTTTGTGAATGCAAATCGAATGATTACGCTGTCCTCGTGTTCTGTAGTCACTCTCGTTCGACCGCTATCTTAGTGACGTTCTTTACCAGTCGAATCGTCGAATCCTGTCAAAATCGTGGAATAGTAGCATCGCTACAACCCAAGTGTCAAGCTTTCTTGCAATTTGACCATTCTGCAACCTTAAATTCCAATTGTACGTCCTGTCTCAAATGGTGACATCTTGCTATACACACTTCCTGCGAATCCGTCTTTGAAGAATTGATACTGTCTACGTGGATTGACGGACCATATTCGTATGGAAGTTATGCCTGAACATTGAAATGTCCTTTGTCTTATGTACCATCCAGGTATTCCGTTGTAATGTGCTGAAGCTCCTGCTAATCAGTCACTGGCCACCAAAAGATAATTATTATTGTTAAGGTGACCAGCCGTTCTCCTTTAGGGAGGACAGTCCATCTTTTGTAGGCCCTGTCCTTCCTCGAAAAGTGTCCTCCTACTTGTCCTCCTTTCCAATATTTTAAAACTGATCTGTTCATCTATGTATTCAGAGATGAACCAAACATGTTTCCAATATGTCGAAGAATAGTCTGAAACAAATATCACAGGAAGTAACAGTTTTCAATGGTGCTTTTTGACTTCATCGCAAGTAAACTGGGCAGATATGGAAAACTGAGTTGATTTTTTATCGAAAGAAATGCCTGATATTAAAATCGTTGACAATGGTCTGTTTGAAGAAATTAGAAGATTGCATGTATGTTTAAATTCTGATAAATAAGAACAATTGGAAAATCAACATGCTGAAATTGATAAAAATGGGTTGAAATTCTTAACCATTTCAAAAATGAACTCTTTTTATGAGATAATTTAGTTAAATATTTTAAATTAATCTCAGAAATTAAGCAGTTATTAAGTCTTTTGAATGTAAATTTTTATCATTAATAAAGCAAAAGAAATCAACTGAAGAATGTAACATTTGTAAAGGAAATCAAAATAAACTTTTGGTAAACATTTCAAAGTCTCTTTTAAAAGTGGATGAACGCTAAAAATAAGCATCTTATGAAATTACTTATAACACAGTTTCATCACTCACTTTTCGTTAAAAATATGCATAAAATGTTGTGTTAATAAATAAAAATATTAAAAAACTGTCAAAATCATTTGAATACTTAAAAATATGTAAAATTATTTTATTTAATCACTTGCATATACATACATATAAATTATATCAACAAAATGCTTGAGCAAAAATCGATCACTGAAAAGAAAATTCTACCTGAGCATTAAATTTACATATTAAATATAAACGTTTTGTTTCAATTTATGAATTAAAATGTGTAGTTAATTATATCTTTATTAAACTAATTATATTTAAACTAAAAATTCACTAATTCTATATACAAATTTAATCAAGCGTATGTCGCAAGTTGCTTGACTACTAAAGACTAATGATATACAAGATATATACAGTAAATTAACCATGAGTTAAGATTCAAGTATAGTTAATGAATTAAATTATTCCTCCACATTGCATAATACATTAAATCTGATACAAATATCTACATTGTTTACATTCAGGCTTGATTTTTATTTTTAGTTGATTATATTTTAGCGAATCTATTCACCACACTATTGATAAAATAGTTTTATAATAGCAAAATATTTTATGTAGGAATAGCTTTTTGTTTTGAGAAGGTTAATTTGTTTCTTCTTCTACATAAGTAAATTTGTGATCTAGAAAAAGAATGTTTAAGTTATGGTATATATAGTATGTCGAGATTAATTCAATGCATTGATAATAACTCAATTCATTTTATTTCCGTTTTAGTTTAGATGCATTTTTATTAATTTATGATTAATTAGTTCGCGTAAAATAGGAAATGTTTCAGAAATGAGACTATATGTGCTATATTCATACTCTTTTAATAAATTTATTATTGGTTTTTAAATAATATTATAAATTAATGAATAAATGTATAATCGATAATTTAATCGTATATTGAAAGTGCAAAATATGTAAAAAAGTTAGTAGCAATGCTTAAGGGAAAAAAAAGTTTAAAATTCTACAATACATTTATTTGTATCCCAAAACTCCGCGCAAAATCTACTTTTCGGTGTTATTTCGGCGTGCTCAAGTTTTTCAATGCCTTATAGACAGGAATCTCGTCCAGCGTCCGTAACCATTCTTGAGATATCATTGCTTTAAAAAGGTTTCCGAAACACGAAAGTCATTAGGTGACAAGTTTGGGCTGTAAAGTGGGTGATCCTAAGCTTCCAACCCAAACTATTTTGGAAGCTTTTTCTACAAACGGTCTCGCATTATCAATCATGAACACAATGAATTTCAACAGCTCACCTGGCTGTCGATTTTTATGTGAGCTGGGTAGTGTTTTTAGTGTTTCACTGTAAGAAGATGTAGTAATCGTGGTCTCCTTCGCCATAATTTTTGTATGCACCATCCTTTCATTGTCGATAAACAATGTCAAAAGCATCTTTCTCGCATATAGAACAGTACGACACTTTTTTCGAATCGGTAGTTGAATGTATCCACTCAAGGTTGTTTCACTTTGTTTAAGGTGAATCCAAGTCTCACATGTGTGTGTCAGAAAGTTCTCTCATTTTTAAGTATTCTAGAATTTTATTCGCTTAACTGTAATTCCTTCAATAGTGAAATTACGCAAGAAAATCCCACTTAATTTTTAAGTATTCTAGAATTTTATTCGCTTAACTGTAATTCCTTCAACAGCGAAATTACGCAAGAAAATCCCACTTAATTTTTAAGTATTCTAGGATTTTATTTGCTTAGTTGTAATTCCTTCAACAGTGAAATTACGCAAGAAAATTCCACTTTTTTTTAGTATTCTAGAATTTTTCATATTAAAATAAAAATAGAAAATAATAATGATCATGCATTAATGTTCTACATAAACCAAAATTAAAATTTGGTTTTCGGTTTAATCTTCAGAGAGAACAAAAAATATTTATTTGTTTACAAATCTCTAATTCATATTAAATAACACCACAAAATAAAATCAATAATTATTAATTACTTTGTTAAAAGAATTGAAGAGAAAAAAAATTCTCACAAAATTTTATTTCAATTTCTGTAAATTCTCATTTTGCTCATGCATCAGAGTGATGGATTTATCCATTTCTGTCTTCGAACATTTTCACCATTCTTCACCAAACAATAAAAACAGCAAGATCCAGACTATAGACAATAGTTATTAAATTGTTTTTATATAGAGATTCCCCCTTGTCTGTGATTCAGCCAAAAAGATTATTGCCGCTTCTTGTAGGAAAAAGTTTTGCTTACGTCATTGATTTAAATTTATATGTGTGTAAATTCTTTTATAAGAGCTTCATACATTTCAAAACAAAATGGCGAAGAATCATTCACTATTATGTAATAATTAATACAATAACATCCATTAAAATAAACGTACATTTTTTTTTTAATTTTCTAATCGATTAATAATAATCATTTATCATTACATAAAATAAGTTATTTGGAAAGTATTCAGCAAAATTAACCCTTAAAATTTCATTAGCTAACGTTAAATAATAATACCATTGCATAAAATCAATGGCACACTCAAGGGGGAGCTCGGGTCCGGACCCTACCCCCCCAAAGCCCTTAATTTTTTTTCTGATTGATTATAATCCTACGTATGCAGTACGTAAAATTTAAATATTTGTTATTAATAACTTATTTCATCAATTAATACTAGTTATTTATTGAATAATTAATTTCTTACTGTTTTTTGTTTCCGAAAATCGGCAAAATTTAAATGGAGCATGATACAAGAAAGGTGCCTGCTCCAAACTCCCAATGGATAAACCATTGTACTTGATACTGTGAATTATGTGTAACTTATACTGTAAGTGAAATTTTAGATACACTTCATATTACACCCAAAATGCTCACACTTAGACTATGTGTGAGTGACATACGCGGACTATTTTCAAGGGAAAGGTTACATTTTTGAAAAACGTAGATGGAAGCATAAAGAGACGTTATCTTCATATTAAAAATTAAAAATCTGTTGATTTATGGGAGGGATGTGAACCTCCAAACCATACCCTTGTGTACGCTACTGCATTGGTGTAACGTGCACCCCTGCTACATCCGCGTCACAGAGGGTGGGATTCTAAAAGACGTATCACACGTACATTTTTGGTGCAACTTTTTGGACCAATTTTCCGTCCTATCTGATGGTGAAGGGTTGCCGTAAGCAAAACGACATGCTCTGACGTCAGCCGCGCTCTAACTCCACATTGAAAAATTACTCGCCTTTTTTTCTGCTTCGGCAAACGAACAACGAACATCTAAAATTATTTCTTTTATTTCGCTCGCGCTTTTTTTGATGGACGTAAGCAGAAATGAAGCACCATCCTGTTTAAAGTATTTATACGCGTTAAAATATTATACACCATTAAGATATTATACGGCATATCTGATGTGTTTGATGAAACCGAAGCCGCCATCTTGTTTATGACATAGGGCGCCGAAGAACCTCATTGGCTGGAATTTCAAGCAACTTTTATTTGGAACAATTTTTTGAGCTCACTAGCAAGAAATTGTTCGAAAGTCATTGCTATGGCAACTGAGTAAAAATTGCACGAATTGGACGAGAAATTGCTCCAAACGTGAATGTGTGATAAGGCCTTAAGAGGCCTAAAATCTGACTGACGCCAAGTACGTACCCCTTGTAAGATCCAGCCTGGGGCACAAAACCTGACTTTACACAGGAAAATCCTAATCTTCTCCATTGTGATACTGCGTCACTGTTCACAGTTCTTTAGAATAGATAACCGTATTTCATCTATAGAAAAAGCGAATATAAGTATAAATTATTGTGAAATATAAAAATTAGTTTGAGAAAATTAAATTAATAATTATAACAAAATGTATTAAATGATTTTCTTCTATAGTTAAGTAATTGATATTCTCAAAAACCCCATCAGTAAGAAAACAATAATGTTTAACTAATTTTACAAAGTCAATCATAACATATAATTAAAAAAAAATCATTTCAATTGATATAATTTTCTTTTATTCTTCCATCTGTGAGGGATCCCCTCCATAACTATAATAATTCCATTTCAAATTATACCTAAATAATTCCTTTATCTTGTACTTAAAAACCCGAAGCAAAAAAATCTTCGTTAAATTTTAAGTAACTGATTTATACATCAGATGCATAAAGAATCATTTTGAAAGAAAACTGGTTTGACAGAAGATTCATCATCCCTAATCATTTCAGAATAGTTCATTGATCATTTACTTTCATAAAATAATACCATACCATAGACAGAAATAACCAAACTCTAAAAAGAACTATAAAGAACTCTAAAAAGCTATGAGAATTTCACTCAAATTTCATCAACTTTTCCACTTTAACTCATTCAACTGTGACTGACTCCCTACAACCCCACCACGCCTGAGAATTCTTCCACGAGAATTCCCCATGCCCCAAAACCAAAACAAAAAAGAAAACGAAAGCAAAGTCAGGGAATTCCTTCATTGTAGTATCATCTCCAGCAAACCCGTCCCCTTCCATTGTCTCAAGTGAGAATCCTCTCCGCACAGTACTCACAAGGACGTTCAATCAATTAGTTCTTCTCACACTGAATGGGAAACCAAGGACCTCAACCCCCTTTCACTTTTTTACGCCATTTCTTGCTTTATTTACTTCTTATTATTGCCTTGTCGATATTCGACTGGGTTGGAACTCGTTTCTACGAAGTTTTTCACCTCTAGGCTGTTGATCTCTCCTCTGTCTTGTCGAATCTTCTTGGACCACATACTTTACGCTGCGTTGCACCACACAGGCGCGAAACTTTCGACTTTTTCAGCTCCTTTCTTTTTTTCTTTTCCTCCCCCCTTCTTTAAAAGCCGGACCTTTAACTCTTTTGGCTTCCCTCCCCTTCTTTTTCGTGTCCTACCTTGTATTATTCTTTTTTTCTTTATCTTCCCCCTCCCCATCCTTTTCGTCGACAAGTTACGTTGCATTCTTTTCTTCTTTCTTCTTTTGGTGTTTGTTTTTATTCGTCTAATTTTTTTGTTTACCTTGAAATTGTAGATCTTTTCTTTTTCTTTTTTTTTATTATTTGGTGGGGGTTATGCTTTCGTTCTAGTTGTTAATAGCTGTGAGTTTTCGTATTGGGTCTTCATTTCTGTGCACGTTTTATTGTTCCTTTCGCTCGTTACTTTAATGGTGTAGATTTGTAACTTTTTGTGATATGAAGTTTGTATTACACGATTAATGTGGCTTGTTGTGATATGTTCTAATGGTTGTTTTTTTCTGCAGATGTAAAGTTTGTCTTATAATTCGGCACATTTTTTTTGAAGTAGAAAAATGATTTAATAGCAATATAAATTCGTGTAGTTAAACTCAATTCAATTTTTTATTATATAGTGTTTATTATATGTCTAGAAAGCATAAATGCATTGTATAAAAATAAACATATGTACTTAAAACCATTTAATATTAAAATATAGACGAAATCTGGAGTAAAATATGTAACAAATTGATTTTAAAATAAATGAACTGTTTTGTTTTATTTTTCGAGTTAAGTATAAGCAAAATTTTAAAGAAAATAAAATCATTCAATTTTTAACAATTAATTAATGTTTTTTTACAAATTCTATTTTTTATTTGAAAAGAATATGAGGTTATTTTTAACAGAAATATCTTTGAGATGAATTTATTTATTTTTATTTAACATGTATTGTCAAAAAGAAAAGGGGAAAAAAAACCCCTGCATTTTGAACAATTACAAATTTGTTTGGAAAATAGACGAAATAATTTTTAAAAAAAAATAGTAATCATATTATAATAATAGTTACTCTAATCTTTTATTCTTAGTGACAATGAAAGTTATAAAAACATGTTTACTGTTCAAACTTCACTACAATTGACGTATTCTTGACCAACAAGGTAAAAAATGATTCATATGGTATTTGTTAAAGCATTTTTGACCGGTATTTTTTATTTCTAATGGGCTACGGATTGGTGTTTTACCATGCGCAATACCAATACGCAGCCCATTAAGAATAAAAAAACAATTAAAAAAAAAAACGGTCAAAAAAATGTTTTAACAAATATCATATTAATCATTTCTTACCTTGTTTGTCAAGAATACGTCAACTATAGTGAAGTTTGAACAGTAAACATGTTTTTATAACTCTCATTGTGTCACTAAGTATAAAATATTAGAATAACTTTCAATATATTTCCCTACAGTAAGTGCACTTACTAGTGTTTCGAAAATATTGTTTCTATAAACATTATATTTCGTTGCTTGTACACAATTACCGCAATGTTAATAAATGAAAACTCTTAGATGGATAAAATGTATAAATGAAAAGCCGAAGTGGAGGTTTTAAAAAAACTATTTGCGTGAATTAGCAGAAGAAAACTATCTTTTTGTCTTCTATGTTTGTATTTTTATACTTTAAATTTAAATTCTGTAACTATTCAAATTTTGAAAGCATTTTCAAATATTTTTTAAAGTTCTAAGATTTATTTATTTCTTCTTTATAAGATTTCTGATAAATAGTAATTGAATTATGGACATTAGAGTCAACTTTAATTCCTTCTTATTAGTAATTATTTACCTTTGCAAAAGAATACAAAGAGGTTGAGAGATACTGATGAGATTTGTTCGAATCCTAAGATAAATCGATAACACAGAATTTAGTTATTAATTTGTATGTATTTTACGTGATACGTTATTTTTTAGTCACTAAAATTTTTCATGCTTCGGGTTATTTTTAACATTTTTTAACCATTTTTTATGAGCCATGGTAAATAAATAGAAGTATTTCCATTTTTTAAAAAGGGAATGAAGAAGTTCAATTTAAATATATAATAACTGACATAATTATACAAAATAATAATATTAATTAACTAATTAATTAAGGAAATGATGTATAGAAATTAAATATCCTAGAAATTAGAGGAGACTTAAATTCTGAAATCGATAACCAAGGGGAATAAAAACCAGAAAATGAAGAAAAATCTGCAGACGAAATGTAAAACTATTATTTTTTCTAAAGATGCCACTGACTTAGGGCAGTGAAGTAGGGTTGAGCTTGCGTTTTAGGATCTTAAAAACTTTACTATAACAATACATATTTCGTACTTTTTACAGTCATGCTATGTTACGAAATAGCATAAACTCATTTTATGAATTTTTTTTTTACTGTTATTAATTTAAGAAAGACCACGATTAATTTAAAGTTCAATAGCTTTGGCTGAATACAATGGTAAGAAAAAGGCACATTTTTAGAATAAGGGGTTAATTATCTAACCTAATTTTCTAATAAGGGGTTGATTCCATTTCCTCCATAACAGCTGCGATTTGCTTAAAAACGGGGCTGTTTTTAAGGCTTTAAGAGAATGCTAACAAAGTTTAAGGGGCCTGGTTTACCCACGTGGCGGTCTGTTTTTTAAGCATTTTTAGGAATTTTTTTTTTTTTTTTGATGACCAACTAAATGATAGAACATTAAGTTTTTTTATCATTTATTTATATGTATCTTAAGAGTATGTATATAAATTTTTAGCCAAAAATATCCAATGGAAAAAATGGACGCCTCCAACGGAAAAAATGGACGCTCACTTCCTCCACGATTCCAATTCAGTGGCGCACACAAGGGAGGGGGGTCCTAGGGATCCAGAACCTCCCAAAGTCCTTCATATTTTTCCAATTAATTATAATTCTAAGTATATAGTTTGTAAAATTTAATTAAATATTTGTTATTAATGATTAATTTTACTAATAAATGCTAATTATTTATTCAATAATTA
>BMAV01015583.1:53725-91134 GCA_019973955.1 Trichonephila inaurata madagascariensis | reverse complement strand
CAACCATTTGAAATAATTATCGGCGTTTTTTTCTTAAAATTTCTTCCCTCTGTTGTCGTAAAACATGGATAAACCCACTTCTAAGTTATATATTTCAAAAATTCTAGTTGACCCTCTGTACAGAGGTCTGAGCTGTATACAGGCAAAACATTATTATAATAGAATCATTTTTCACACAAGGAGAATATTTTGAAATGGGTCATTCTATGTTCATTTTTTGTCAAAATATTGTACTTAAATAATTTTTTACTGTAATACTATTCTTAAAACAATTTTATATACATTTTCTAATTTAAGTGACACTAAATATCATAAATATTATCCATTTATACGCTTTTGCAAAATCACGGCTCCGAACGTAGTCGGATACCTTAAAAGAATATTACTTATCTGTAATACACGATGTAAAATAGTTTATGAGAATAATTTTCAATGATAAATAAAATAATATGGATGACAAAGACAATAAAATGTTTATGGAATAATTAAAATAACAAATTAATTTTAAGAATACATTTATAAATAAAATTTGAGCTTCATGATTTTTGATAATTTTGTTTATATTGGGTCGTAAAAATAATAATTCCACTCTCATTCCATCATCTCATTTATATATAAGTCTCGATTTTTTTTCTCCTTTTTTTTATATTTGATAATGCTGAAAATCTGAATTCATGCAAATAAGGTGTAGAAAATACAACATATTCTTTTAACTTTGTCGATTTTCGGAAACAAAAAAACAGTAAAAAATTAATTATTGTACAAATAATTAACATTAGTTAATAAAATTAATTATTAATAACAAATGCTTTGATAAATTTTACGTACTACATACATAGGATTATAATCGAAAAAAATAATCAAAGGTTTTGGAGGGAGTGTCCAGACCAGACCCTTGCGTGCGCCACTGAAAATTACTATTGTTTGAATCAGGCAGATTTTTAATAAAATTATATGTATATTTTGAATTGAATAATTCATCCGGTGAAATTTTCAATGTTAGTCAGTTGTGCATTGAGATCCAGCTATGGTTCAAATTAAACGATTTGTATGGAAGATATATTCA
Source organism: Trichonephila inaurata madagascariensis (assembly GCA_019973955.1). Taxonomy (NCBI): domain Eukaryota; kingdom Metazoa; phylum Arthropoda; class Arachnida; order Araneae; family Nephilidae; genus Trichonephila; species Trichonephila inaurata. Next base: position 90,068 of record BMAV01015583.1, on the reverse strand, counting down.
TTCAATCAAATTAAAAGTCACCCTTTTCTATTCTTTCCAAACCAATTCTAACATCCAATCTAGAGTTAGTCTCCTACTTATGATTCACAATAAATTTTCTTTTACATAAGGAATTCGAATAAAAGGAAAAAGTTCTATGCACAATTGAAATAAAACATTCAATCGAATATGAGGTTGTTTCTCTCTTTATTAAGAGCAAAATTGAGGCAAATTTATATTTCAATGATTTTTTTTTTTAAATTAATCTGCTTTTTCCTTTTCAATGTGCAGTTTCTCTTATGAAGTAGAATGTTATTCCTGAATTGAAATTACTGATTCAAATGAAATGCAAAATCATGTGTATCAAATGAGAGGTGATGTAATGAGAGATAGGGTAATTAGAAGTTCTGAATGGAATGATTCTTAAAAAATAGCACACTGTGTTAATAGAATGTAAACACTTTTGTTCCGAAAACTTCTGAGTTTGTCTTTGTAATTAGTTCTGATTCAGTTATTTAAAGTATTTGAATTTAAAAGGAATTTGAACCAATAAAATCTTCATCCACAAACAGCTTGTTTAAAAATTAACATGATGTGTATAAACGTAAGCAGTTATTTTTTCACGCACTAATGATGAAGTTTGATATAAAATAAAATGTTTAAGATTGCGAATAAAAAAAAAATTTTTAAATGCTCTTTAAGTATAAAATTTGTAGTACTTCAATTCAGTCAATTGCTGCTTTAAAATTAGTCAACATTTTGATCATGCTACATCAGATTGCGCATTGATTTGAAGAAGTTATACTTTAGTTATTCGATTTTTTGAGATATCGTGGATTAAAATCCATTTAAATCTCTACTAAAATATTTCAATAAAAATATTCAATAGGAAAAATCTTAGCGAAAGACTTAAAGAAAAATGGTAAATGATAGGGATAGAGGAATTTTCATAAAGTATGGATAATTTTCGATTTTAATAACAAAAGTCATTTATGATACATTTTTTTCATTATGTTCATTTATGTTATGTTATGTTATGTTATTTCACTTTTTTCATATGGCATTTTTTTCATTATGATCGTATTAGCTGTGTTGAACATCTGATTGTATATTTTTTCAAAACAGAAACACTATATAAAAAGATTTTAGAAGCAAAAGTTTTCATAATGGCTTTGGGGCAATTAGTAGAATTGTAACTACTAATATACATAAAAAATTAAAGCATTTTATTAATTATGCGTTAAGCAATCCAAAGTTCTGGATAATTTTATTTCCTTGTTATTTTTAATCCATACAAATGGAAGCTTTCATGTATACGATTATTTTAAACATACATAATCTATAACAAAAACTTAAAAATACCTTTTCCGGCGTTAAAATGGCCTAGGAAAGATTTTACGAACGAATTTTATAAGTCAATTACTTAGAAATCATGCGAAAGAAAGATCAAAATATTTAACATTAATGTCTATTTTTCTTAGCTTTTATTAATTCATATTGAACCTTTGGAATTATAAAATGGGAACTGTAAAATAACATAAGCAACCTTATACTAAAATTATGCAATGATCAAATGTACATTCATGCTCTGAACTTTTAACGATCAATAATATAGTCTATATGTAAATATATGCTAGTGTTCTATTTTGATCTTCTGTTATGTATATGACATAAAGTCATCCATACACTTTTGATCTTAATATTTAGTTTTAATAAAAGTGATAAAAGAGAAAAATGAAATTTTCATAATGCACTATAATAAAACTCTCAATGCCTATATTCATTTTCAATGTTTGAGCATGTAATATAAACTAAATATTATGATTAATTATCAAAGTTATTTACATTCAAAAGTTAGAATGATTAAGTCTTTATGAGGAATGATACAATATTATTTCAATAACAAACGCGATTTAAATACGTATTCATCGATAAAAATCACAACTAACAATTCTGTAGACTTTTCGGCAGTACTTAACCTGCGCTTAAACATTCCATTAACTGTTGCCATTCCGCATTTGTTTTTCTTCCGATTAATGCGCGATGAATGGTGGAGCTGCCTGTCTTGCCTCCAGCTCCGCCCAAGTGCAGATTCTGGAATTACTTTCCCTGCCTGCTCCATTAATTAAGAGATAATTAACTCTTCACCGCTGATCTTTTATTTATTATTCTCTGGTGAAAGTGAATGTCATATCGATTAATTCACATCTATCGAGTTATCGCTTTCATCGAATGAGTATTAGCTTTGATTTGTTTTTTGAAGTAAAACAGAGATTCGTTTGTGAGTTTTTGTGTTTGCATTCCTTCTGAATGGAAAATAAGAGCTTCAAAAGAAATTTTGCGATTGGTTGGCTTCAGGTTTTGTGATTTAATTTCAATCTGTTAGTATTTTAGTCTTAAAAAACTTTTTGAAACTTTTATTTTTCTAAACTGACATTCTTGAATTTTAAAATCGAAGATTATATTATTATTAATTTGTAAAGAGATACAATTTTCAATTGAATATTTCGCTTCATAGATTTTGCATTTTACATTTAATTTTGCATTATTTTTTTTCGTAGTTATCATTTAAAAATTTATCATATATTTTAAAATACGAATTAGAAGCATGATTAAAAAAACGCTTAAAAAATAATAAATACTTTGTATTCTTCGTAGTTCTTCCCTCGACATTTAGTTCTATAAAAATTTGCCTGAGAAAAATTTTTAGAACATAATTGGATATTGTGTTATACTTGGATAATTGTGAAAAATTAAATCCTTCAAAATTTAAAAAAGAAGCCATTTGAATATAGAAGAAATCGGACTATACATCATTGACTGACATCTCTATCATACATCTGTAATTTCCAATTCAACGGGAAATTCATACATATCGATTTTTTTATGTCTACTCGATGATTTTTTTTCTCTTTATATATTATTGATGTTGTGTTTGTTTAATTGACATTATACTCAAAGCTCTTATTTGATGCATATTATAAAAATTATATCTATTTATTTCTAATTTTTTACGCAATGGGGATCTACACCTGTTATTTTCAAAATTCGGTTAGCATATTATTGGTAGTACGCAAGTCACACGAAGAGGATGTATGGAAACTAGAAAAAGGAATACCGATAAATTTTATTAAAAAATATTTTTTTCTAAAAAATAATATCTGAAATATTTTTGCCAGAAAAATTAAGACAGGTAAAGAGATCCATTTTAATGAAAATTCTAAAATATTAATTAGCTTTATATTATTGCAAAATTAAATGTAACATTAAATCAGCATACCCGAAACATCAAGCGGGAAACCTTATGTTAGAGAGATAAATCTGTTATTAAGAACTTAAAAACAAAGACATTCAGTTTTTTTTAAAATACTTAATTATGGTATGTAAAAAAAAGATCTCTAATAAATTTTTGTTCTTGGAAGCAATCTGAAAAACGATTATTTTATATATTCAATATAATGTTCTTAGTATTTATCCACCATCCATATTTTTAGGATAAAAAAATCAATAAATAAACTTTTATCCAAATGAAAATTGGTTGAATTAAAATCGTTCTGGAATTAAATGAAAGTTATAATGATGAACTTTATAGAGTTATGGTAAATTGAAAAGATGACATCTAATCGGGTATCTTTCTATGTTAACTTCTACATCGCATCATTCAAAATGAAGAAAAATATCCATGATACAGAAAGTATAATCAGAAAAGAAATTAAAGTATTTTGAGGCAATTAACACTCATTAGTATTTGAATATTGATGCATTATTCTTAAAATCTCAGAGGTAAGTGCAGGGGAGAAAAAGTTGTTTCTCATTTTTTATTTATAGCAGGAGTGGCCAACCTTTTTGGGAAGAGTACTACTATTTGATAAAAAATTAAAATACCTGCCACTTCCAACTTTTCCAGGAAACAAATATGGTTGGTTTAAAAAAAATATATTACTTATAGGTTTATATATGGGTTTTTCATGCAAACTGTAACATTTTTAATGTAAGTCTATGTAGTAGAAATTTGAAAGTAATATAATAAATAAGATGAAAGTACAAACTCAGGGGTTTTTTTTATTGTTAATAAACTTTTTACAAGTTCAATCAGTTAAATTAGGTATAAAATAAAAATAAGTAACTTAAATCATTTAATTCAAAATAATTATTAAACGCTCAGTAATTACTTAGTGTGGCTTTTGAATTACAACTTTTTTTTTTACTAAATCATATACATTAGGATTAGTTATTGCAGATTGTAATAAAATTAGGTTATTACAGCTGCATATCAGCTAGTTTTGAGTGATATTTATTTTATTATATTCATTGCAGAAAACATTTATTTACTAGCAAATTTTGATCCAAATTCTGAGGGTTTTTGACGCAGACAACCCCATTTAAATAAAATTTTAAGAAATGGTTATTTATTATTATCTTTTCAAAATTATTTTATTTTTTCAGTAAGTCTTCGTGTGCCACTGTTACAACTCCATTGTGCCACACTGTGGTACGTGTGCCGCGGATTGGCCACCCCTGATTTATAGTATAGTTTACGCTAAATTTGATACAAAATTAATTTTTTGAAGAACAGAATGCTCCAATCAAATGTTATTTCAGCAATGAGAAAAGCTAATTAGCTTACAGAAGTACAATACTAATGCGAAATTACTTATTTATTTATTTTTTGTCATTCTTATAATCAAATTTTCTGTATTTCGATAATCTTTTTTTAAAATCGATGTAATCAATTTCGATACATAAAAATCCGATTGTATTTGGATCTTATACCTGTTATTGCGAATACTTTAAATCAAGTAATCAAGTTCTTATGGGACTATACCTGAAGAAATTAAATGATGGAAATTTCAATTCAAAAAGAACAACTTCCGTAACAAATCCCAGTGCATAAAATAGCTTTTACTAATCTGAAATATTTTCATTTTCCTGAAATTTCCCATCTCTTTCCATGCAAGTCAGAATCCATCAACAACCCAATGGGTTCTTTTTCTGAACTGATCATGACCCCAGAAAGAATCTTGACAGCCTGTTTTGTAATTGGGAAGGTTGTTATACTTTTCAAGTATCCAACTTTCCATCCCATAGCTAATAATGTTTCTCGCATGATTGTACTCCGAAACCTTGCCTGACTTACTGAAGCGGCACATTAGTCGTTTTTATGGTGTGTTTTACATGCTTACGCTTGTCAATCATTAAGGAAACATACCAAGGATGGCAATCGTTAGACCGTAAGACCTTCCTTCAAACACCTTTATCGCATACAGGAAAGATTACTTTTGTAGACGACACCTATGCTGTTACATCGGTTGATAATGGTGTTTGGACTTAAACTGTGAAGTTTAAAACAATGGTAGATAGTTCTTCCGAGGTTTAATATGTTTATTATTATGAGTGGTGTAACTCATTTTTGTGTTTAAATATTGGCTGGTTAGTGTTTCGGGGCTATTTGAAAATTTCAAAACTAAAAAAAAAAAAATTACGATTCGGACAGTTCCTGTTTATGAATTTTTTTAAGTTCCGCATTCCTTTTTCCCAACTTTTTTTTGTTTTTGAAAAAATATTTCCGCGTTTTATAGAATTATTATTATCGGGAGGGGAGAGTATTCATATTAAATTTTTAGAATCAAGATAGAATTTATTTTGCGGCATTTTTTTAGACGTTGGATTTTGAAAACGTTATAGGGTTTTTATTATCGACTTTCTTGATGGAGTAATGTGGTTTTAAGGTAAACGACTACGTTCGGAACCGTGATTTTAAAAAAGTGCATAAATGGATAATTGTCATGATATTTAGTGTCACTTAGATTAGAATACATGCATAAAATTGTTTTAAGGGCATTTTGACAAAAAAAATTTATTTAAATACAATATTTTGGCAAAAAATTAACTTAGAATAATCTTTTTTCCAAATGTTCTCCTTTTGTGAAAAATGCTTCTATTATAATAATATTTTGCCTGTATATAGCTCAGACCACTGTACAGAGGCTCAGCTAGAATTTTTGAAAATTTCACATTATTTTTAGAGCTACCACCAATTTAAATAAGTATTGGCGTTTTTTTCTTAAAATTGCTCTCCTCTGTTGTCGTAAAACATGGATAAACCTAATTCTTAGTTATATATTTCAAAAATTCTAGTTGATCCTCTGTACTGAGGTCTGAACTATATACAGGCAAAATATTATTATAATAAAAGCATTTTTCACAAAAGGAGAATATTTTGAAAACGGGTCATTCTATGTTCATTTTTTGTCAAAATTGTGTACTTAAATAATTTTTTATTGTAATACTATTCTTAAAACCATTTTATATACATTTTCTAATCTAAGTGACACTAAATACCATAAATATTATCCATATATACGCTTTTACAAAATCACGGTTCCGAACGTAGTCGGATACCTTAAAAGACTCTGAAAAGCGTCGTGGAAAAATTAAAAGATGTGCCTTACTAGACTAGATTACTAAATAGTCCCCAATGAAGAAACTCACTAGAACTTGTATTTTTTGATCAAGAATATTAAGTCAGGGAGGGATGTTCAAAATCTTGGAGGTCCGCAATGTCACCCTGATACATAAAGAGGGGGGGGCGGCGATCGAAAGTTTAAGAACCGCTGGTATAGAATAAAAGGAAATGTTGATAAATGGGCCGTGAGTCTGAAGGTCCTCACTCTTTGATGTGGAAATTAGAAGACTGGTATACTAATGTTAGTATTGTCCTCTACTGTCTTCTCATTGTTCAGAATTATGATATCCGTCGCCTATAAAGCTTTTGTATTTCTTGGCATTAATTCGAATCTAGTTTCTTCCGTTACCGAGGTGATACAGCCACTAAGATTAAAAATGTTTAGGTGATTTGAAGCTCTGATGTAAACTATTTTTGAATAATTTGTCCAGTAGGTTTGATATTTTTAATGTAATACCACCGCAACTGCGTGTTTGATGATTTTCACGTCTAGTTTTCAACCTTTTCTTTACTTGTAAAACACATTTTTCTTAGAAAATAAGCCGATGAAAATCAAAAGAACGTTTCTGCGTAATTTGAACAAATTCAGAAAAAATTACAGATGCCCTCTTCTTATTAACTCGTTCTAAGAACATTAAAGTTATTTTGGCTTTTGTGGAAGAACAGGATCCCGAAAACGATTTTTTTTTTAAAATAGATAGATGTATGCTTGCTGTTTTAGTCATTAATGGATAAGAGATGATAACGGAAATTTATATGCAGATGAATATTAATTGATGATCATTATTTAAATGAAAATGAGTAACATATGAAAGAAAAAAATTGTTATTATTTTGAAAATTAACGTCACACTTTCGAAACTATACATTGTATAATAGAGGTTTAACTTTGTCCTTCTTAAAATTATTGTATGAAATCATCGTGTTAAAACAAAACACAAAACAAAATTCATATGTAATATGTCAACAATCTGTTTACTTAAATAAAAATACACCTAATATTTTTTTTAAACGCGGTAAATACATTCTCGGGAAAAACCATGTAAAAAAGACGTGCAAAAAAGATATAATTCGTATAGTAAAAAAGAGATACATTGCACGTTATCCAAATTGATCAATTGAAAGAGTAAGTGTTCATTAACGTCACTCTTTCGAAACTATACAAGGTTTTTGGCGACGAATGTCGTAAATTTGAGTCACTTTCCAAAGACAAAAAGGACTCCTGAGACCCCTGAGCTTGTACCCCATTTTCTAAACTTTATACCTCACCAACAGGAGAACTTAAGAGCTTCAAGAAAATTTAGGTGCTATGTTATCCAAGATATGTATAAAAGGAAAGAAAGAATAAAACAACGTTGTATAAATCATATTTAATTTAAAAAATTTAATTATTCCATTGAATTTTATAATAGTAAAAAGATATTTCCTTTTAGCATCAATTAGGTGTATTTCGGAAAATTTACCGTAATTATTTTTGCCATTACTTATATTTTTGCGTGTATGTGTGTATTAAAAAAATCTTGTGCAAATGATAGCGGTATCAGAAAACTACATGGTAAGTTTTTCCATCCGGAAAAGTGATTCAAATTCCGTTCTATTTTTTTAACATAATTCCAAAAGAACATTTTGTACATGATCTTTCCATTATTTACATTAAATCCATTTCAATGCCACGCAGATTTAGGCCTAAAATTTCGAATACATCTAGTCCAAATCGAACAATACGAAAACATTAGTGAAAGAGTACTTAATCGATTTAAAAACGATGATCGTAAAATGCTAAAAAACCGTGGGGAAAAGCTATTTGAACATGGGAACATTGGAATCAACCATGGTCTACTACTGTGCTGGTTCTTTGACCATGAATGCTGTTAAGAATTCGTTACACTGTATATTTTCCTTTTCAAGTTGCCGATTGACTTGTACTAGATCTTGTTGTCGGAGGAAATTTAGAGTCGTGTTTAGTCACGGGTTTTCAGTTTAGAACTGCTGTTGGAGATGAACTTTAAGGGAAACGGGGGATAATCTCATATTTAGAAAAAGGTTGTTCAGTTTTTCACGATTTATATATAGTTACGTCAAGAATAGATGTTGTAAATTAAATGTAAAATGAATAGATGGCGCTGCTAGTCATCTGAGAGTAATACTTTTTTTAGCTTGTAGAATCAATTATGTATTGTTCTTTGTGCTGTGTACATGTCTTCTGTGTCGTCGTCTAAGGAAATAGATCAAAATGTGTAAAATGTGGACTGAATTATTGGAATAACATGAATATATAATGGATATAGCCAATGGAATTAAAGAATCAGGAAATATAACAATAGATCCTATTTACTATATTCTTGAGTATAAAAGAAAAATGGAAGACTTCTAGGATTAACAATCAGTTGATGATAAATTACATATTTTTCACCAGTTAAATAATGAAATGTAATGATTCATTTTCAAATTTTTCGAAATTTTTAGTTCCCTTTTTTTTTAAATGTGTGATACAAGAAAACACAAAATTAACATATTATATTGCATTTCGAAATGATTCATATATATCAAATACTTTTGATTTCGTGATAAAATATTAAGTTTTTAAAATATTCCATAGTATGCAAATAATTCTTTTTTGCAACATTAATGATTGTTTAATGAATAACTATAAAATTTAAAATCATATTCGCATGCATATATGAAGGAAAAATATGTTTTATTTCAATTGTAATAGTATCGAAGATTCTGACCCTTTTATGGACAAAAGCAGCTTTGTTATTGAAATGATTTATTCTGAAAAAATAGGAAGACAAACTTAATTACTTCTTAATCAAATGCCGGATTTTTCTAAATACCAATTTCCAAAATCATGTAGAATTTTAAACACTACTCATCTATAAATCATAACATTAATTGATGCCAAAAAATAACAGTATTTATTCGAATCTAAGCCGCCATCAATTCTAAGCCACACCCCAAATTCTCAACAAGTTTTTGTGAAAAATGAAAAATAGTGTAAAATGGTTTATTGATATTCAATTTTACGAAATTATAGTAAATTTAAAATGAGAACATATGAGAAGGGAATAATTAGTTATTTTAACACAATACTATAAACTTTTAAATACATACATGAATCTGTAATTGCTCTAATTACCCTTCCAATGAATTTTTTTCTTCGATTCTAAGCCGCACCCGATTTTCAGTAGCATTAATATTGGAAAAAAAGTGTGATTTAGATTCGAGTAAATATGGTATCTTCAGAACTAATTTTAGATCCAGCTCAAAGACACATAGTTGCTATTTGCCTCGGTATTCAATGTTTTTAAATATTTAAATTAATTACGTTTATTACATCGAGAATTTTCACTGAGAATTACTCTATTATTTAATAAAATTTAAATTTAATCCGATCTGTCTACAGTATAGTAACTCACGGCGGGCAATATGGCGATCATGATAAGCGTAAAATAGCTATTTAGGCTCACTAAGCATCTAATTTTCCACGTATAGTATGCTGCAGCAGTAAGTGCCATATTATTCATTTCCAACTATTAGCTCACACTCTGTATATATTTATTTATTTTCGTAGAATTTTCAATCGTTAATAAAATACTTTTTAAAGCGCTCAATTGAGCTGAAATTTAAAATACATGATTATTTTGGATGACAATACAGTAATTTAATTATAATTGATAAAAATTAATTGATTAAAAATAATTATTTAAAGAATTACAAATACACAGCCACGTTGGCATCATTTTTGGCGACGTATGTCAATACTTGGAAAGTTTTTTCCCTCACATTTTAGAGCGCTTATTTGAGCTGAAATTTACTATACACTATTGTTTTGGGTAAAAATACGATAATTAAATTATAATTAATTAAAATTAACTGACTGAACCTAATTATTTAAAGGATTACAGATATAGCCCTGTTGGTTTCATTTTTTAGCGACTTGGGTCAAACTTTTAAAAGATTTTTGTTCTCACGTTTTAAAGCATTCAGTTGAACTGAAATTTTATATACACGATGGTTTTGGATGACAATACGATGCTTTAATGATAATTAATAAAAATTAATTACCACTTAATATTGTGATTCTGTCATATGTATATGCATATTTATATTAATTGTAACTATTAATAAAAAGTAGTTAAAATAAAAATTTTCTATGTTGATCTAAGTAGGAATTGACTTGATTTTTTTTATTACTTGTTTGTGTGTAATTTGAATATAAATAATGAAATAAGCTTGCTCTTTTTAGAAATGTCTGAGATACCTGTTGATAGGTAATAATTCATATTTAAAAATTTAGTTACGTTTTATTTATAAAATTTGGTAAATCTAGTTTCTTGCATTTATACTTACATATACTTATTTAGACCCAAAACTCTGAATCTGAAAAATCAATTTATGGAAAGAAGTAACTGTCTTTAAATGAATATAATTTAATTGAATTTAAATAAATAAATGTTGTTTTGTATTACAGCTAAATTATTAATATTTTATATAGAATTAGTTAATGTTCTGGTATAACATGTATGTGTTGATATTGTTAAAAAAATTTTAAGTTGATTATTGTTAAAGTTTTCTGTTAAATTTTCAAAATGGGAATATTTTAAAAATTCTAATTAAAATACTAAATGCTTTAATGTTTGAATTAAGTTTTTTCGCTATTTAAAAATTAATTATTAATAAATTTTTAATATTTTAATTTTTTTTAAGAAATGGTAACATTTTGAATCTAAAATCTGTGTTATTATTATTTTTTTTTCTTTTGTGAGTATGTAAACATTTTAAACGAGGTTCAAGTAAAATATAGTAACGTTGAATTTAGTATACAATTTTTTCAAAAAAGTCCAAACACTTTTTAAAAAAAATTACAATAGATCAGTTAACTAATTTACTGTACATATAACCAAATCTTGTTAAATCCACGATAAAATTGGTTAAAATTTTGTTTCTCAATTTGTAATTTCATGGGATTAGTGAACTAATTTATACTAATTACATTTTAACTATATTGCATAAAGTTTGTCTAACATTTAGAAATCAAATAAAATAAAAATAAATAAAAATGAACACAAATTTTGGGATCATAAATTGCTTGTGACAATCGATAGTTTTCGAGAAACTTTCTTGTTATGTTGTTGCCACGTTATGAAATATGCTTTATTTCTACCTGACTGGTTTCTGAAAACAACGAAGTAGAAATCATTTGCTAGAAAAAATGTATTCCATGTGATTTCTACATGTGTGTGTTTGTTTTTATACAGCTTTACACTTCCTATATATTATTAGTTAGAACTGCTCAAGTTATAATTTTTTTCAGCAGTTTGTTATGTCTTGAGAATGGTTTTTCTGTTTTGCAAAACGTGAGGTGTGAGAAAAATAACATAAGCTTTTTTAATATATATATATACTAAAATTAACGGAAAACACTAATATTCAAAAAGTAATCATTGATTTCCTTGTTTGCCCATAATACTTTCTATTTATTATATTATTGCGTTAGAGTACAAATCATATTTTCAATATGCACTGAATCGATTTTAACCATTTTTTTTTCAACTTTATCAATGTTTAATCTTTCCCAATGATTATTTCTTTTGTGTCCGATTTAAAAAAATTGAATTTGCATTTTAAATGTTAAAATATTTTAAAATTCTCTGCTAGGAAACTTCAAAAATAAAGTTAGAATAAATGTTGGCCAAATTGGGAATAATATATTTTAATCGTAAAAAGTAATATATTTATTATCGTTGCAAATGAAAAAATATATAGTTTTTAACTTCTAAATAGTATACTTTGTCCTGATAAAACATATCGAAGAAATATTAATAATAATGAAAAATGTACTTATATTAATTATTATTTTATTACGTAATGAATTTTAAAGTTCTCATTCAGAACTTCTATAACGATGTTTGAAAATAAGGACATTATAATACATTATTTAATATATTTATTTTTTAATTACGTGAATAAATTTAAGGTTTAGCCGATTATTATACTATATCATTTTATTTATTTTATTTTTAGTATATTAGAAGTACTTTTACTTAACTAAAAATGTTTGCAAGCGCTTTCACAACATATATATTTATTCCCCACTATACTAAAATAAAAATTACCAATACTTTAAAAAAAATTTTAGCGTAATATAATGAGGGCATCATTTTCTAGATTGCATTTATGTTACGCCTTTCCGTTAAAATATAGCTAAATATCATAAAATATGGTTAAAATTAATTTTATTATTATTGAGATGAAACCAAGAAGGTCTGAATTTCAGATAATTGTTAACTCATGCGGCTCACGATATGTTTGATACCTCCATTTCAATTTCTTAAAAACTTAAGAAAGAAAAAGTAATATTATTTGCACATTGCTTTTTAAATCTATAATACGAAATATCAAATAATAAATTCAATTCACATTACAGTTATTATTTCCTTTATGAACGTCATTTTTCTAGAAAAGGAAATTTTAAATATAAATTAGCGAATTTTTTTTTAATTTCATAATTTGGACGAATATCTCTCTTTTTATATAACTGTGGAATTAAAATACATAAACATGGCAGATAAGATTATTCACTTTTCAACTAAATATCGTAATATTTTTACTGGGGGCAAACTTTTCGATTTGTATACTATCAAGTGCGTGAGAGGAAATTGATGCTACACTGTAAAGCAAAACGAAGGCTTTTGGTTGACGGGCCTGATAATTTGAACCATTGTCGAGTGACGAGGACAGCACCTGACCTGGCACCCCCTCTCTCCAAATGTCCACTCCATCGCGAAGATTTAGATCTCGACGGATTTAACAGTGCATCAGTCCCCTTTTACACAGCGGGTCTTCAGTGGCATTAGGCTCGAACGCAAGACCCCCACCCATCCATGAGTTTGTGTCCATGACTAATCCATGAGTTTGTGACCATGACCATTAGGCAACCGTGGCCCCATACTATCAAAAAGATCTTAATATTTAAGTTAAGAGGACTTGGTATCCTTTGAACAATATTTTTTATTTATGTATTTAAAAATTATATTTTTGCATTTCATATAATGCTTCTATTCAAAAAAATTATATGAGATGAAATTTTTCACATATTACTCACATAATTTTAAAATTTTAAATTTTTTGAAGAAAATTTCGAAAATTTTAAAATCTTACTCCTTTTGCAATAATTAATTTTTTGACCTGACATTTTTTTGTGATTTTCTCAAAAATGTTCTAAACAACACTTTTGGGATCTATTTTACGATAACTTAATTAGTTTTGAAGAAAAAAAATAAAATGTTGATATGCATGCTAAAATTCAACGAAAAGGCCAATATCTCGTACATTTTTAATTTTTTAACAAGGTATTCAATTTAAAGCAAAATGGATCCCTACTTTTGTTACATGCTTTATATATAACACACAGGGAAAAAAATGGAAGTAATTGATAAATAATTGTGGAAGCATTTTGAAGTAGTAGTAGTAGTATTTTGAGTAGCAATTTGAATGCAATAACGCATAGAAAAAACACAAACTGAGAAAAATCACTTCAAAGTTTATAACTCTGAAAAAATAATTATAAGCTTAAATAAACTTTAAATACCACTTTAAGGCATTAGTTATATATTTTTCTTTAAAATAATTGCATTTTCGTATTTTTTCAACCCATACATTTTTATAAATGATCACTTTTTAGAGAGCATTAATTGCATAAGAAAATTCAATATAAAGGTTAAAAAAAAATTTCTGTCATGACAGAAATGTTAGCTTTTTTCTTCACATAATATTGAAGTATTATATTTGTTTCAAAAACATATGAGGAATAAGAGCTGAAATTATGAAATTATTAGTACAAAATGCCTTAATTCAAAAATTTAACATGCACACATTTCAAAAAGAAAAAAAAAAAAATTACACTATCGTAATGCCTCGGTAAAATACTGCATTATATATATTACACATTATTTTTTACAGTTATTATTTCTCTTTTTAAAATAGATTTTTTTTTATCAAAACGCTTTTTTTTAGCTTTTATTTCTAAAAAGTGGGCGTGGTCGAATTGCCTAATTTGTTAATTTACATATTTCAAATGAAGTTTTATCCAACTTCTAACTTTTCGACATGCACAAGTGATATATCAATCGAAAGGTAATAATGCAAAGAATAAGATTAAATAAGAATTTTTTTTAAAAAAAAAACAACGATTGTTCGATCATTTTCGGTGTACCAATTCCTCTTAAAATTGCAGTGAGTAGCCCATTAAATGTGCTAAAATTTCAAAGAAAAAGAAAGAAAGAAAGAAAAACTCGTCACTTTTAAACAACATTATTAGCTAACAACAAACCCCTTTACTAAAACATCAGTTCATTTCAACCTAACGAATGATTGATACAATTTTCTGTAAAATAAGAAATCGATGAAAAATCTAATTAAAAACTTAATTCTCATCATATTTTGGAATGTATACATGAAAAAAGAAAAAGAAAAACTTAATAACTAGTTGCATTCCAAAAAGTCTTAAAAGCTCAAAAAATAAATAGTGAAATGTTAGTAAAAATGAAAAGTACCTAAAACTTTGAAAATTTTTTTTATAAAATAATAATTATTTTCAATCAATTAATCAGATGCACACACTCAAACCTCAGCGACAGATTAATCAAAAAAAATACCCAATTGATATTCATTTTCTATACATTTAATAACCATAATCATAATATCCATGCTAGTTAGTTATGTCTCCAACGTATCAATTACAAAAAAAATCCTTGGTGATCAATGACTTATTTCCCTTAAAATTAGTACAACTAGTAGATCGCCACCTATAAATATCACTAATGCAATATTTATATCAAACCCCTAGAACTTGGCGATTAAAAAAAAGCAACATATCTTGCTCTGTTTATGTACAAAACGCTTTCTCCTGCACAGATGCACGAGGAGATTGGTTGGGTCGTCGACTTGGACTCATATTTTTCTTCTTTTCAAACTGCTTCTTTTCGGCTTTCTTTTTAGTTCGGTGAAATAAAAAGTAGAAACAGAATTACCCAGCATTTGGCATTCGATGCCTCTTTTTAACATTGGGAGAGAACTCTCTTGTTTGGGTTGGTCTCTACTTAATCGAGCAGAGTTCAGCGTTTTTCTTGGAACACAGAGGGAGCAATACTCGAAAAATGTGCGTTTTCTCTTTACTCATGCCATGTGGAATTGTAGTTAGAGAAAAAGAGGGTCAAGGCGCATGCGCTAATAGTGCGTGTCGGAAGCATTTAAGATCTGATTAATTTATTACTTATGTATTTGTGTATGGAATATCTGTGGATTGAAATTCTTGTTCGGAAAAAGTATCGCTATTGCCAATAAAAATCTATTATATAATTAAGAATGTAAGATAAAAGACCAATATGTATGTACCGAATAAAACACATTTCTGTATTAATTAATTAATTTTTGGTCGCGATTCACAAGTTAATTAACAACATAGCTAATAAGGCATTTTGTTAGTTAAGGTGTTTGAAAATTTATTAATTGTGCTTGTATTATATATTTTTTAAAATTTGTTTAAAAATACGATCTAAGTACTTGTTTAAGTATCAATGTGTAAGAATAATAATCGAAATTCTGTCTCAATATTCCTGTATTATTTAATAGCAAAAATCTACTTATTATTAAATAGATATTTAAAAAAAAGTATATCAATTTCCTGGGCTGATAAGCAATATTTAAAAATGAATTAATTTTTCATTTCAAATGTGAGTATGAAGGTATTCATCCTGAAAAAGGTATACTACAATTTTTTGAAACCTATATATTCGTGTACTCTAATATACTCGGGTAAAAATACCATAGAAAAATTTTGTAAATAAAAACGGTCCTAATTTCTTAAAACTTTTTAATTAATGAATGAATCTTCATGAAAGAGGATAATTAATTTATTAGCATATCTTTGCATTTCAAATATGTGTTTATTTAAGATACTTAATATAGTAAATTAATTTTTGCTTCATCTATTGTAATATACACAATAGATTTATATATAGATTTATATAGAATATTCACAATTGCATATTTAATAATTAGTTATGTATAAGCATTTTTTTTTTTACTTGTAATGCCTTGCATACGAAAAATCACTTTAAAAGCACCTTTCATTAATAAAAATAAGTTAGTTGTGTTCAGATAAAAAATTAATCTTTAAATACAAGTTATATTTTCCATTGAATTTCTGTGTTTTTTCTTTTAATACATTTATTTTCCTCAATAATGAATAAATATTTTTCCTAATGTGTATGATTTTTATGTCGCTTTTTTAAATTTTGTTATTGTGGTTTATATCATATTCCTTCTCGCGCATTTTAAATTTTGATGCCTTCAACACACTCGTTTTACCCATTAGATCAGTGCTTCTCAAACTTTCATATTTGCGCCCCAATATTCAATCATAATTTTCATCGCCCCCCCCTCCATACATAACAATGTATTGAATTCAATAATACTATACATTGACACTAAAACTACAATTCGACTTTAACCTCTTTAAGTGCCACCAGCGTATATAAACGTCTCACTCAGGCAGTGTGTTAATTGCCCTGGACGTATATATACGTCTTTCCGAAGTACGATCTTTTCTGTGAACTGTTAGCTATGAAATTATTCCAAAGGCTTTGTAATGCAATATAAAATTTTCTTAACAGTGTTTGTTAAGGATTTACTTATTTCAGAGGATTTGCATATTTATCCTTTCCCCTCTAATGCACCACATTGGAGTGAATAGCGTAATTCTTAATCGGCATTTAAGGGATTATTTATAAATCGTACAAATTATCTCTCAAGTGTTAATTTTTGCATATAATTTTATATATGATAATACCATGCGGTAACTGGTAATTATTAAACTTGTTCTTAACTTAGTATTGTTAAATTAATTATAAAATACATTGTACGTAGTACTGATATATTTATAAGTGTATTATGTCAGTGTATATGTGTGCTTTTTTTTTTATTAGTCAGAATCTATTTTGTTTGTATACCTTTTGTAAATTAATATTTTTTTAAACTAATCTCTTGTTTTCGACTTTTCAACAAGCTCGCGCCCCCCTTGTAGGGTTAACACGACCCCCTAGGGGGCGCCTCACAGTTTGAGAAGCACTGCATTAGATTATCCAAGCTGATGAACAATATATCTTTTGTGACATCCATAGAAGCCCTTCAATATATTTAATGGATTTTTTTTCTCTCAAGAAGAGATACCAAAATATCCAAAACGCTTACGAATAAGCTGGGAGTGGATCCACATCTAACTTAATTGCACTTCTTATTAAAACTCTAAATTTAGTGTCTGAAATTGTATTTAAATTATGTCCACGTCGAATTGTTTTAAATAATATAGAAATATGTAAATGTTTCAAAAATAGGGAGAGAAAAAAAAATAGAATCACAAGAGAAAAAGTTCGCTAAATAGAAAATGCACTTCGCTGTATGGAGGTTATTTTCGGAAGAAAATAGTTAAGTGTTCTTGGTTCCAGGAAAAATTCGCAAAATTGAGAAGTTCGTACAATGAAGGTCCGTCTGTATGTATATTTTAACTTTCACATCATGTCAGTTTCATTACCTTCAGAGTTACAATAATTTCTCTGTTCTTTTAAATTTTTAATTCAGTTTTAAAGTAAACAAACAAGCAAGTGATATAAAAAGAATTTTTATAAGTCAATTCCTACTTAGGTCAACAAAGAAACATTTTATTTTAGCCACTTTTTATTAAGTAGCTACAATTAATATAAATATGTATATGCATATGACAGAATCACAACATTACATGGTAATTAATCTTTATTAATTATCATTTAAGTATCGTACTGTCATCCAAAACAATCGTGTATATAAAATTTCAGTTCAACTGAATGCTTTAAAATGTGAGAAAAAACCTTTTCAAGTTTTGACCCACAAGTCGCCAAAAATGATTCCAACGTGGCTGTATTGGTAATTCTTTAAATAATTAGTTTTAATCGATTAATTTTTATTAGTTATAATGAAATTATTGTATTGTCATCCAAAATAATCATCTATATAAAATTTCTGCTCAATTGAGCGCTTTAAAATGTATTTTATTAACGATAGAAAATTCCACCAAGATAAATAAATAAATAAAGAGAGAGAGTGTGTGAGCTAATCGTAGGAATTGAATTATATAAAGAAATATTAAAAATTATGTATTTCTAAAAAAAGGGAGAGGAAGAAATATAATAATTAAAAAATATAGCTTTGAACGAGTACAACTTTTTGATCACGAACATTTTATTCGCCGTTAGCTACCTTCTAAGAAAAACAGACAACAAATCATTAAAAATCTAACAATAAAGAAAAATTGCACATTTTCTTCTAGTAAAATCTTCCATTCATTTCATCAACTTTTCACCCGTTACCGTCCTGGAGCAACAGACAGATGGCACGCTCTTTTAAATTCTGATTAGACTTAACTAGAAGAAGATATAAAACAAAACAAAACAAAAATGGCTTGAAGTTTCCACGGTAGCCTTAGCATGTCACAATTAGTGTAATCGTCTGCCCTTTTACCAAAAGCACTGCAATAATTCGAAAACAGCAGCTGAACGGAAAACGTGATGTGTGAGGGACGTACCTTTGGGCCACCCCAACATACCTCACCTGTAACATCCTGTCCTGCTTTGCAAAGGGGCCTCTGACGGATAAAGAAAGAAGAGAAAAGGGGCTACCTACCCCAAAGGGGAAGTGCGTCGTCGTAAAACGTGCAAAACTTTTGACCTTCCAATAAAAGGCGGCTTCCGTTTGCGGTCAAGGGAAGCGCTACCTTTTTCTCTTCTCGCCTTATAAAAATCATGATTTAAGATAGCTGGGGAGAGTTTTATGATTTTTTGCAGGGGAATGTCCCTTAGCGTCAACTTGCGAAGTAGCCAGTGTGTGGCTTATGTTGTTTTGCTTAGGTCAGGGGATGAGGTAAGGCTTAGTGTTGTTGTGTTTCATGAACGGTAAAGATAAATCTCTGATCAAACAGTGAGAGGGTGGAGTGTAAACGCTTCGAAATTAGATGCATATTATAGGCCGGTCAGACTGAGAGATTGTACATTTTATCAGGAAAAGATGTTTTTATTGTAAAAAAAAAAAAAAATGAGAGAGCTTTTCACATTAAAAAACCTTTTGTTTTCAAATCATTGTTAATTAATTATATACACAGTTCATTATAATATATATAAAAGAAAATAATTGCTTTTATTTAATTTTTAATATCTGTGGATCAGTGGCGCTTACAGGAATTTTTCAAGATGGAAGGGGTCCAGGCTCAAAAGTCCACCATTCTCGTATCATGTTCCAATACGCTGCCCAACATATTCTTTTGATCTTGTCGATTTTGGGGGACAAAAAACAGTAAAAAGTTAATTATTGAATAAATAAGTAGCATTAATTAATGAAATTAAATATTAATAACAAATACTTGAATACTTGATTAAATTTTGCGTACTATGTACATAGGATTATAAGCAATCGGAAAAAATCAAGGGCTTTGGGTGCTTCAGACCCCTTCCCCCTTATATGCGCTACTGCTATGGATAGATTTTGTCTCACAATTGAGTGTGATCTAAAACAGGGATGGGTAAATAGTGGAAAGCAAATAGTTTTTTAAGGCAGCCTAAAACAGTCAGAAAAAGGCCAAATGAGCAGAAACTATTCTTTATATTAGGGTCAACATATATTTGGGATCAAAGCTTTTTTGCAAGCAGATCAACATGATTAAATATAGATGCAATTTAGCTGACATTAACTTGCAGGCTGGGACAGTGCCGGTTTAAGCTCGTTTCGGGCCCTGGACGCAGAAGATCTACGGGCTCCTTGGCACTGGTCGATCGAAATTCATAACCAGAAAATCTGGTTAAGTCCAGCTTATCCGGGCCCCTGGGCGCCCTCCCCAAGCTTCCAGCACCACCCAAGCAACTCCAAGCTTCACCCAAGGGATAAGAATTTCAACATACAATTCCACTCCTGATTTTAAAAAAAATTGTAGAAAAGTGTGATAGGATACATTTTTCTCATTAAACTAATTCGAAAATTAAGTGTGCTTACAGCTATATATATGAAATTATAGCTCAATAAATAAATTCAATAAAACTACCGCTACTTTATTTAACTTATATTTGTTGATTGTTATATGGTACAATTTATTCTTTTTCTGAAATGTGAAGTCAACTAATAAATGCAGTCATTTTAAAATGGTACGATCCTCCTTCATCCTCCGTTTCCACAATGTGGCCCTTGAGCCAAAACAATTGCTCACCCTAGGTTTAAAAGACAGTTTGCGTAAATTAAAACTAACTCCAAGTGTGGTCCTTGAAACTCAAATTGCAAATGGTAGTCAAACTCGTGACCGTAGGGTCGAGAGCTCGAGTCATGGAGCCACTGAAGACCCGCCGTGTGGCGGAACTGATGCACGTTAAATCTGTCTTGGTTTCAAATCTTCACGTTGACATGGTGCAGAAGTTTATAGAAGTGGTGGTCCGTCACCAGTTGTTTCACAATGCAACGTTAATTAAAATCAATCACTCATAGAAACGATCGAAATCTTTGTTACAGAAATGCCACATGTTTTTTATTTAAATATTATATAATATATGTATGTTTTTTATTTAAATATTTTACTTGCTGGGGTATAGCCGTTCTTTGAACGGGTGAATTAAAAAATTAAACAATACAGATTGAAGGATAAAGAAAATTTTAATGAGTTAATTTTACGTGAAGGGCAAATTAAATTTTTTAAAAAAAAGCTTTTTACATATCTCAGTTGAACAAAAAACCCTTATTTGTTAAATTTTAAGTCTGTAGATCTATAGGTGATAAAAAGGATTTTTTTTTAATAACGCCCCGTAACTCTCTTGTGGGTCGATTTTTGAAAACACTTTCCTAAGCTGATCTTTGCTCAGCAAAAGTAACATATTGTTACACATTTTGTTTAATGAACGCTTAAAATAGTGTAAAAAATTTATATCTGGATGTGTAATTCGTTAATGTTACTTTCTGTTGTATTTATTTTATGTTAACATTGTAATATTCGTAAGCAACGCCGTTCCTTACATTATAATGGCGATTTAAAGGAAACATTGCGAAATGTTGGCGATAGAGTCAAGTTGACTTCATTTTTGGTGACCCTGTTGGCAACTTACGATTGATTGAACGATGCAGAAGTTGATATGCTGTAGCGCACCTGGGGGGAGCTGGAACAGAGAGGAAGCACAAAATCCTTCTCCACAAAAAAATACATATACATGCCATTTTTTATAGTGATCGGTTGAACGTTTTTGGAGTGATGCGATTTCACATATACAAACATCCATTTATACATATATAGGTTTTATATTTTGTGTTAAAATAAAAACTTAGGAAAAGCGAAAAAGAAGGAAAACATAAAGAACTTGTTCTCATCTACTAAAAATTAAAACATTGCTACAAGCAGGAAATTAAAACTGTGCATTCGTTTTTAATATAACAAATTTTATACTAGTGAATTTGAATGCAATATATTCGAGTAGATTACAAGTAATACTTTTTGTGTGTGTCATGTTTATATTCCTCAATTTGTGAGAATAATTCTTAAATTTTAATGTTAAACAAATTATAGAATTTAAAAAATGTGTATTGTTGTAAATGTTATATTGCAGAAAGTACATTGCTTTGTCAATAATAGAAATTGCTAACAATAATTGCTAAATGAATGTTAGCAAATTGGTAAAGCAAGTACAGTTCAACATAAAAGTATAAGCCACTTCGGAAATTTACTTATTTAAATCATTTCTACGGCAAACTTAATTTCGTGTAGTTTAATGATATACTTTTTTTCAAGGTAATAATTGGATAATGTAAGGTTTATATAAATTAATTTATTAAATGGATTTTTTTTATTTATTACATTGATTAGTTTTGTATAGTGTTTATGTTATTTTTGGAGTCCCCCCACCCTTCTTAAATTGATATGACACTAACATATAAAATTTAAAACTTTTTATTTGTGATTTGCACATAGGATTATTCACAAATTAGTTTTAAGTAATTAAAAAATATATCTTTCTTTATAATGCTAGAATAAGTTTATGCTTAAGGGAAATCTCTTTTTGAAATGTTCATTTTTAAATCATCTCGTATTAGTTACAAATGAAATTATTTTAACAATACATAGAACAATACAAAAATTAAAACGTATTAAATAAATTTGATTTTCGAAAAGGTTAAAAATACACAATAAATTTAAAGGTTTTACGAATTTAGAGAAAGTTCTATCATTATTAAAATAGTAGCACATCCTACACATTTGCGTTAAATTTATGAATAAAATTGTTTGTTGTACACTGAAAATTTATTTCCATTTTATGCTCTATCAACATAAAATGTTAGTAATTACGACAATTGAAAATTAATTGAACAATTCAATCCTAACAATTTAAAATTATTTCACTAATTTTCAAAACTATTTTACTATTACAAGGGATTATAAAAGCTCGACACCTGATACGTAACACAAGTATTATTAAAAAAAAATTAAGTCAATTCCTACTTATATCAACAAAGAAAACTTTTCTTTTAGTTAATTAAATTTAATTAATGAATTAACATTTGAAAAAACTGTATTAATATCAAGTGTCATTCACTACAAGTTTAAAAAAATGTATTTGAAGCCAAGAAAAAATTCGTTAGATAAACTTACTGGCGCTGTCTGTTGGTGCTAGCTTTCATTTCGTATGGAATAATACAGAATAAATTTAAAATTAAAAAATAAAATTTAATTAATCAATTAATATTTGGAAAAACACTATTAACTTCAAGTATGGTCCACTACAAGTTTTAAAAAATGTATTTAAACCTGAGTGGATGAATAAAAAGTATTTTTTTAACGACTGAAAATTTGAACACGATATATATACATATATTGTTACGTAGATCCGGGTTCGATAATTTTATGCAAAACAATCACAAAGAAAATAAACAGTTCTTTAAGAGCGATGCGAATTTATTATCAAAAATCCAATCCTTTAAATACAGGCTTCAGTGGCAATATTCACAGAGTAAATATCCGAAGGTCTTCACACCTTCAACAGCAATCAAACACAATAACCATTGTTTAAAAATACACGTAAGTAAAGATTATTCAAAAGCACAGCCGAGCTAATCACTAGTCAAAACAATCCTCACTACTCGCTGGTTTAATCAAGACTGACTGGTTGCGGCTGGCACTCCTATTTATAGTCCCGGCAGAAACTTCCAGAAATATAACTGCTCGTGTCATCGAGCGTGACGTTAATGGAGAGATCCACTACTTTCTAGAAGAATCCAGAGGGTTCTGAACTCGCCAACTTGGTCGCCAAAAATGACGTCATCTTGGCTCTACCGCCAAGATTTCGCCAAGTTCTCATTGAATCGCCTTCATAACGTAAGGGGCGGCATTGCTTGTAAATAGTACAATTTTAACATGAAATAAATATAACATAGAGTAATATAAATGCATTAAACATCCAAATACAAATTATTTACACTATTTACACAAAATTCGTAACAATATATATATAGGGAGAATGTGAACTAATAGTAGGAATTGAAGAATGAGCCCTCTCCTTTTTTTTCTTTTTTTTTCTTCTTCTTTTATTAAAAATCACCACACATTTTTCTAACGTAATTGTTGCTAATGCAGTTCATCAATTTAAGAGGGTAATGTATTTTCATATTATGTTCTAGGTCTAAACTGTGGTTAAATAACTGAAGCAATATAAGCATTCTTGGAACCTAAAGTAAATGCAGTAAGAGAGAAAAGGACATTCGTTACTTCAGATGTAAGTAATTTAGATTATTTTGTGTGATTGCATTATATAGTTTAATACCATAACATAATTGTGTGTGTGTGTGTGGTGTGTGTGTGATTTTAATATAGATAAACTTATGTGGCCGTAATTTATTCCAGAAATCAACCGTATAAAATTAAGTACGTATAAATCACAGATCTACTATTCACTCTTTTGGTTTGACGTTCCGTCCGGACAAATATCCTCACTCTGTACACACACGCAATCAGCTATTTTATTAGTAGTATGTCACTTAATAATATCAATTAATTTGTTTCACTGTTACGTTTTTGAAATGCTCTCTGAAGTGAAATGCGTTTAAATCAGCCATAGTAATTTGGAATAACCTCCTGCAGACTCTAGCCATAGATAATATGCAATCAAATATGAATTATATGAATTACTTAGTTACCATGGTAAAATGACACTCATTTTGTCACTGCATTATACAAACATGTCGATCATTTTTTTTTTAATTTTTTATTTTTGAATTCTTTTTTATTTCAGTATTTTTTAAAGTTAAAAACACTGGTATATAAATTGGTAGCATTATACATTTATTAAATTTGATTTTAAAAAGAATTCATTATTCTACATTGGATAATATTTCCAAAGTTGATATTTTAAAGAAGTATTAGCCAGAAAACAAATGAATAATATTGATCAGCCATTTCCATATCAGTTCGTTACTTAGATCATTCTTTTTGCATAATTTAAACAATACAAACTTCATTATTATTAATAGAACAATTATATTCCGCCATTATAATAATATTCTATTAATATGTCGCATTAAAATGAGTAATGCTAAAATGTTATGCTCATATAATTATACAAAACTCTCTGCTGATTGACCATAAAAATACCTTATATTGCTATGTCGCGTATGAATTCATTCCTACGCATGACGTCATATGATATTCGTAACAAATATATATATGTAGTAATTCCCTCTAATATCCTTTTAATTATATAACTCTTTTTAAGTAATCTTTAAATAACTTTTAATTGTTTGGTTCAAAACTAACGCTCTTATCTTAATCGTAATCGAATAGTAACATTGCATCAGAAAACCTCGTTCTCGCCCGTTCCAATCATATCTCTTGTTACAAAGGAGTCACACGATCTTCACTGTCGGTATGAAAGCGAAAGGTTTTTGTGCTCACGCTCTTTGTCTCTTAGTATTAGCTATGTGATCGTCGCTGCTTTTTGTGCTTTAGTAATAAAGAGTACCAAGTCTCCTCAAGTATGTCACGACTACACGAAAATAATATTTAATAAAGAAAAAATCTACTCGGCACAGGGTATATTTCATATGTATATATAAAGGAATGATGACTCTTTTTAACTGTATATCTTGCAAATCATAGGAAGCTTAAACTCTGAAGCATCGATCTAAAAACAAGAAATCAATTGACCAAAATGAAAAACCTTTTGTTTTCTAAAGCTGTCACGAACTTAGGACTGTGATATAGGGTTAAATTTACTTTGTAGCATCCCTACCTTCCCTTTCAGCAGAAAATGTATACATAATAGAGCATGAAAAATAATGAAGAATATAATACAAGATTGAAATCACTTTGGTGTAAGCTTTGCCCTCGTGAAAAAACAGTTCGTTATTAACCAATAAAACTATTTTGAATGATCAGTGGCGCATACACGGGGGGGGGGGGGGGGGCTACCCCCCCCCCCCCCGAAAACCCTGGATTTTTTTTTCTGATTTATTATAATCTTATGTATACAGTGCGTAAACTGTATTTAAATATTTGTTATTAATAATTAATTTTATTAATTAATACTAATTATTTATTCAGTAATTATATTTTTACTGTTTTTTGTTCCCTAAAATCGACAAAATCAAAAGAATATGTTGGGAGGCGTATTGGAACATAATACAAGAGTAGTGGATTTTTGACCCTTTACCCCACACCCCTCCCTCCCCCATGAAAAATTCCTGTGTGCGGTACTATGAATGATTATTATATAAATGGAAGGTGTATCAAAAAGAAACAAATAAAATTAGCAAACATGAATTCAAGAATTTATTCCAAAGTTTGTGAATATATGTATAAACGTAAACATACAAAAATAATCAAATTCATATATATCTATTTCATTACCATAATAATTTTAGTGGCTAAATTCTATTCTAATGCTGCATAATTTCATTTTGTTTATCAACACAATTATGCATAATTTTTTTTTTTAATTTTGTAACTGAAGTTAGTAAGTAAAATTTCTGCTGTTATGTTATCGTATGGAAAAATGAATAAACAGAAGACAAAAACTCAACAATAAACAAATAAGTAATTTGAATAAACTTTCACAAAAATATTGTCGACCTTATAAAATGCTTAGAAGAAATTATTTTAATTGAAAAGCTGAAATTTATTTCATTAAATTCATCACCTTTTTGTTACATAAGACGACGTGCAAGCATTTAAGAAGTTATTTCTTTTTCAGTGTTAAAAATGCTATTTCTTTTACAGGATAATTCGAAATAAAAATTGAAAATAAATAGTAACCTCTGGTATTTTTTTCATTTCTAAAACTGAATAAATACAGAGAATTTTAATACTTTTGAATAAACTGTCTGTAATTAATTTCAGTATGAATAGAGGTATTAACTTCACTTCAGATCCAAAAAAAAAAAAGGATTATTCTAAATTATCGAATGCCGGAAGTTTCTCTTTCGAGCAAAGAGATTTAAATTTTTAATTCACTTTTCTTTTTTGATTTTTGATTCCGTAATAGGATTTAAATCATTCTAAACTTTTTTGTGTAGATTAGTGCTTTACTTTCGAAACTGATTTTGTTTAATAGATTTACGGTAGATTATTTAATTTGAATATATTTTTTGTGATTATCAAGTTAAAATTTACTCATTTTAGTATTTTGTGTGCGTTAGAAATGAAGTAATTGTAGAACAACATTTCAATAAATTTCTTCCTATGATTTTTTTTTATATTTCTAGATTCATTTTTAAATGTAAGTTTTTATTTTTGAAATATCCATGCGTGTATTCTATTGCAAAGGAAATTGCAATTACTGTAGATTTAATTGTAATTTAAGTTGAAAATATTTTTTTAATGATGGTTATTCTTTTTAAGTTATTCTTTAAAGTTTTTAAATGTTTTTTTTTAAATAATGATAATTTGTTGATGATATAAGAAGTAAAACACAAAAAAGCAATTTAGAATTAAAGGTCTATTTTGATTTGTATGCATATGAAATAAAAGATGTATTTTAGAAATTAGTATACAAAACTACGAATTCTAAATTATATATTTTTTAAAATCGTTTGCGTTGTTTGATTATGTAGAAAACAAATGCATATCACATTTCGATATAAATAAAAATAGTATTCGTTTTTTTAATAGGTAAGTACACCACAGTCACATCAAAAATTCTTTTTGATCATTATATAAAATACAGGGAGAATTCTTGCTAGTGTATTTGGGCCTAACTAACTGTCTTATAATATTTTTTTCTGCATGAGATTAAATTTTTCTATCTCAGAAGGAGTTTTCGTAAATTTTCTTAATTTTTTTCATATATTGGTGTTATTAACCCCAGATTTCGAAATTAGTCCACAGTTTAATAGTGAAAGCTACTATTTTATATTTTAGAATTATTTATTAGATATAAATTATATGTGTTTCAAACTAGATGCATGAAATAAAAATTATTCTTTTTATCAGAGCTAATTATCAGTTGTTTTTTTAACTAGAAAAACATGGGAAAAATTATTATTCACAATATTATACTATAATATAACAATTGGAAACAAAATTATTTTTGGTATTTACGTATTATCGCAACAATCGCCAACGTTCAAGATAACTCGCCAAGTTAGCAACTCCGATTTCCTATGCGTCGTACGCGTTGAATTGGCAACCAGGGGCTTCATTTCATATAATGTCGTCAATAGGTTGCGATAATACGGAAGAGCCTTATTTTTTTTTTATTCAGAATAATAATTTTGAACATTTTTTTTTTTTTTTGCTTTAAAGTTCCTTATAACTAATGTTCTCGCTTCAAATTAAAATAGAATTAATTCTTACGATGGCATGTATTGTATTTATAAAGATGACATATACTGTATATATGTATAGTATAAGGAAAAAAAATGTATTGCAATTAACAACGTTGCAAGTGAAATACATATACTAGTTAATTATTCGATTCGCACATCGCGAGCGGGATATGTCAAATGTTGTAATCAAATATCAGAGGAATATGAGTTTGACTATATTTAACATAATGTAAGGAGATATAGAGAATAGTTACATGAAGCAATTTAACTGTAGTATTTGGAAATCTGTAAGGTATTATTAAAGTTTGGAGCATATGCAGACATATTACTTAGCATATTAGACCAAATAGAATATATTGTGTAGTAGTTTGTGTTTAAAATAATTACTTTACAAAAGAAAAAGATCGCTTTTAATATAAATTTAAGGCATTTAGTATGATAACACATTACTTTCAAGTATGCAAAAATCAGTATTTAAGAGCTAAAAATAATCTCGCTTTAATTGATGTCTGAATATTTATTATGTCTGAAATCCTGGGGCGTAGCTACCGCCGTATCAGCCGTATCAATGATACGGGGACCCCAAGATACCAAGGCCCCAACGTGTGTTAATCGCAATGTATTAACGAGGCCCAAAAAGGGCCCCCAAGAAGTTTTTGATACAGCATCCACTCAGGACTAGCTACGCCAGCTAAATATTTATGAGAATGGCTCACGTGCAATATATTTTGAATAATATTTCTCTCTTTTAACAGGATTAAAAATATCCCAAATAATAAAATTTCGGAAAATTGAATATTAAATTAGGATGGAAAGTATTAAATTGACCACACATTTGACAATAGTACATCACATTTTTATGTTCTTAGATGTTACATTTTTTTTTAACTACATTTTTTACGTCATTGTCATTTTGAAATGTAGTTGTAATGAATTTCTGATGCTGAATGAAATAATTTTTTTCCGATACATATTTATTAATTACCATAACTAACATTAAAGTTGGTTTCATTTTTATTATCTTGGATAAAATGATCAAAATATTCAGCTCAATTCTTTATGAATTGCAAAATATTTTATTAGTAACCATGTAATTGCTAGTTACATTATAACGTAACCGCATTTACTATTATTAAGTAACATTTTAATGAAGCCTTCTTTTATTTACTTATTTATTTTTTTTACAGTTTTCATAATGATACGTAATTTGTACTCCTCATACATCTTACTTAAAGTTGAAAGGTAAATGTAATGCATTTTTCGGTTAAAAATTTGTGTGTAAATTATATTTTCCCTCTATATCAAGTTTAACGTGTATTATACTTCAATATTACTTGAGCATAAATTGTTTTTTCTTAGTCAATCTTATCATGATACAATTTGCTCCAACTTAGTCTAGAAATAATGTTTGTAAAATATTCCGAAATTTTTTTAAAAAAAGTCATGAAAGGTTTTTACTTTTACAAATGAATATACAAAACAAAAGACGATAAAAT
Organism: Trichonephila inaurata madagascariensis; assembly: GCA_019973955.1. Taxonomy (NCBI): domain Eukaryota; kingdom Metazoa; phylum Arthropoda; class Arachnida; order Araneae; family Nephilidae; genus Trichonephila; species Trichonephila inaurata. The sequence continues at coordinate 60,255 of BMAV01015583.1, read as the reverse complement.
ATTGCGATTTATGAAAAATTAGTATTTAAAATTATTGAAATTTCTTTACATTTCTTATAAGATGCTGTTCCGACGTGTATGGTTTAGTAACACCATCTGTAGTTAAATATATTAAATTCTATTATAAATTAATTTAATTCTATTAAACTGTTTAATTATGTTAACTATGTTTATTTATTAATTCAATTACGAAAAGCTTATTTATCCAACTAATCCTTACTACTAATTATTTATGTAAATGCGTATTTGCTTAAAGTACTTCCTTGCCTTGTTCAAACAAAAATACGTAACTAATTATTATAAGGTAATATAAAATGTCTTTTATTAAAATCAATAGTAAAATTCACAAAAATGAAATTTGAGAATTATTCGCCAATTAAATTTATTTAATGCTCTCTAAATATAATAATAAAAAGGACGAAGAAATAAACAAACAACTCTACGTTCGAATGAAACCATTACAAAATATAAATCAAATTTAATCAGTATGAACAAAACATATATTACTAATCGGCAAATTAAAAAAACATACACTCTGGAAAATTTTTAAATAAAACAAAGCTGTTTTTTTACAACGAACAGATTTTTGAAATAATTTAATAGCATACCAAATTAAATAAACAGTTGTTACAAAATCGTAATACTATCACACTCTACGCTACAACAGTATTAAAAAGAGATTTTTTATCTTTCCTGCTTACATTGCAGCTTATAACAGTCAATTAAATTTACTAAAATAGATTTATGTATTTAATAAAATCCGATTAATTATTCAATAAACAGAGGTGGAAAATCTCTTTCAAATTGCCACACGTAATGGGTATTAAGTATGAAAAGTCAAAGAAAAAAAAACATAAAGTGCAAACAATTTACACCAATCATCGCATTAGTGACTATAAGGGGGCTCACTTAAAGGATTTGGAGACGGGCTTTTTCTTATTTTGCTTGTGATATTAGGGGGAATTGGGTATTCATTTGGTCCTATAATTTTCTATTTTTGTATAGTCGGTGGTCCCTGATCCCCTGTAAGTGAGGAAGAAGAAAGCAGGGTAGTCAATGCATTGGCAAATTGAAAGTAGCTTTGGGCAATGGGAGAAAGCGGGGCCCAGAGTAGGTGAGGGGTTGACCTTGAAAGCAGAGGGGGAGCGCTGAGGTCAGTTGAGTACGACGCCCACAAAGTTCACCCGCCGGCCCCATAAATATAAGGCTTAACACCTCACCGCCATTGCTGGCCACCGGTGGGGTTACACAATTACGTGTTTTCATTATTTATTGTGCTATTTTTTATATCTTGTATGTTTTTCTTTTGTGTTTTATGTTCTTTTTTTTCTTCCTGAAGAAAACAAGAAACAGAACAAACTGGGTTGGCTTATTAACCAATTTCGAAGCGGACGCTTAAGGTAACCGACTACGTTCGGAACCGTGATTTTGCAAAAGCGTATAAATGGATAATATGTATGATATTTAGTGTCACTTAGTTTAGAAAATGTATATAAAATTGTTTTAAGAATAGTATTACAATAAAAAATTATTTAAGTACAATATTTTGACAAGAAATAAATGTAGAATGATCCATTTTCAAATTATTCTCCTTTTGTGAAAAATGCTTCTATTATAACATTTTGCCTGTATATAGCTCAGACCTCTATACAGAGGCTCAGCTAGAAGTTTTGAAATATATAACTTAGAAGTGGGTTTATCCATGTTTTACGACAACAAAGGGGAGAAATGTTAAAAAAAAACCGCCGATAATTATTTCAAATGGTTGTCACTCTGAAAATAATGTGAATGTTTCAAAAATCATAGTTGAGCCTCTGTACAAAAACTGAGCTATATACAGGGAAAATATTATTATAATAGAAGCATTTTTCACAAAAGGAGAATATTTCGAAAAAAGGTTATTTTAAATTAATTTTTTGCCGAAATATTGTACCTAATTTTTTTTTTTCTTTCAAAATGTCCTTAAAACAATTTTATACATGTGGGAATCCAACCGAAATCTTCCAAAAAGATTGGATTCTTCAGATGGCGGGGTTTTTATGGCCTGGTGTCTAGGGGTTTTTAGGGTGTGTTAGTTAATTTCGAAAAATAATAGACAACATAGTTCAAGAAAGAAACTAGCTGAAAACTAAATAATTTATTAAGAATTATAGGGGAGTATTTACATGGGGAATATTTCAAAAGAATAGGAAAGTTAGATAAGCATATTTCGGAAGAATAGGAAAGTTAGATCACATTACTTTAAGGGAGGCAATTGAGATTAAATAGAATTCATTATGGTGCTATTAAGACTTACCGCCTGGCGCGGACGAATGATAGAACTCGTTATGGTACTATTAAGATTTACCGCCTGGCGCGGACGAAAGTGCGCTGACGCGCGAAACACGACTTCTCTCGACGAATGTTAGTGGGCCTCTGGCGAAAAAGGTTCATGTCGGCGTTTTTAAAAAGGACGCTAGATGGCGTTGATGTGGAATACTGTTTTGATTAGAATTGCCGACCTCGGTAAATGTGATATGATCTAACTTCTTACAAATGGAATATCCTACATACATGTATTCTAATCTAAGTGACATTAAATATCACGAAAATTATCCATTTATGCGCCTTTTTAAAATCACGGTTCCGAACGTAGTCGGATACCTTAAGATAAGAATAGATTAAATTTAAAAGTTATAACTAAGTATAAGCTATATATATAACTAACTCTCCACTGATTAATATAATTATTTTACGTTTATAGGTTGTTAAAGTATCTCATGAATGAGTTTTGTATTTTTTTTAACACATTTCTGTATTTCTTTACATTACCATTAAAGCAACCAATCGTCCTCCTTTAGGGAGGACAGTCCTTCTTTTAAAAGTTCTGTCCTTCCTCAAAATGTGACCTACTTGTCCTCCTTTTCAATATTTTAAAACTAATCTCTTAATCCCTACTCAGAGATTCCAGGCCGAACTGTTACGCATCTGTTTGAAGAAATTAGAAGACTGAATGTATATATTTAAGTTCTGATAAAATAGAACAAAGGGAAAATCAGTATGCTGAAATTGATAAAAGATGGGTGGAAATATTTAATCATTTGAAAAATGAACACACTTTCCATATGAAAATTTAGTTATTCTCGTTGAATATACGTTGGCCTAATGCAGCGGTTGAAAGAGTTTTTTCAATTGGTTATGATTTTTGGACAAATGAGAGAAATCGAGATTTAATATTGATACTTTAGTTGTAGCACTTACCATAAAGTTCAATATGAAGGATATTTCTTGCTCCGAAATTGCCGATATACTAGAAAATGATATATTGATAAAAAAAAATTATTCAATGGAAAAATACTCGTTTAAGTAAATAATTAACAGGGATCTAAGCGTAATTAGTGTATTTTTGTTTGAGTTAATAAATTGTTTCATATATTTAAGTTGTAATTTTTCCTAAATTTTTCGTCCTCCTTTGCATTGAAAAAAATTGGTCACCTTAATCACCATAAACAAAGTATGCATTTTCTGATTAAAATTACTTCTATAAAATTTTGATAGTTGTGGAGCAGTTGTTGTTAATTGTATATATAGAAATTGAATAAATTCTTAATATAGGACAGGAACTCTGACTCGAATTTTAGATTTTGAAGTGTGAATTTTATGAATAAGTAATATTGTTTTGCATACATTCAATTAGCCGGTCTTTTCTTTATCTGTTTATGAGTTCGGCTCTGTGGTAGTTTGAAAGTACCTCAAGTTTCAATAAAAAAAATGTTACACACTTTTATTTAGTTATTTTCTGTGAGAAATTCGATCGGTGACATAAAAAACGATAATGTTTAGAATTTTTACTGAAAACTAAGACCAAATTATCCCAGACTAAAATTTAAGGATCAAGAAAAATTCGGATGCCTGTTAATTTATTTAAATGAATATTCTGTGTATCATTGTTTGTGACTGAAGCCTTAAAAGAAATTGAAATATTAAGTGTCATGTAAAAGGAAACCGAAATAATTTTTTGGTCTTCCTGATAATCTATCCATTTTATGCTCAAAACGATAATAATATAATTATTGAATTCTTTTTCTGCATTATCTACAGTTATTTCCTTTATTTATGTATTTTGATAAAATTTCGGAAATTTTATCTTTTTTATAATTTCTTTGAAATTATTTTGTTTCCACGTATTCTTGAATTTTAATATTCTTTGAACGTGAATGGAATGAGAAAAAATGAAATTTTTTACTCTAATTGTTAAATGGAACGTATTACCGTAAAATCCGACGTATAACACGCACTTTTAACACAAAAAATAAGCTTTACATTTACGGACGCTCGTTATACACCAGGTATAAAAGTGAGAACTTTTAAAAAAAAGCAATGAGAAAGAATTAGACTTCCATGTGTATCGAAATACTGCTTATTTAAAAGAGATAACATACCTTATAAACTTTAAGAATTGTAGTTCTAGAAGTATACTATTTTTTCAAAAGTTTGGAATAACACCTCAAATAAATGACTTGAGCATTGCATACGCACATTTCAGGTTTCTTAGTAAAAAAGGGGGTGGGCGTGAAACGGTGAATGTAACTAAAAATCAACAAATACGGCTTGAAAGTGCAGGTGCGCGTTATACACCGGTAAAGGCGTTACGTGACGAATTTTATGGTACTTAAATGTATTTTTTTGTCTTTCCTATCACGCTGTTTTTCCTAAGTAAGATTTAAGTATTTGTCACTAACTACTTAAATCATATTTAGGGGAAAAATTAAATTTTATTGAATTTTTTGAAGTCATAACTTCTTTCAGCGCGTTTTACTGGAGAGTGAACTTGAATGAACGTCACGCTCAGGTTTGTAATGCTCATTTAGCTTTTTTCGTCTTTGATCGGAAATCCCTTCTCGTCCACCCTTTCTCCAAGGCCGTCCCTCTTTGCTCCGCGTGACCAAAAGAGGGACGTTTTCCTCGAGTTTTGAGTAGTATTCAGTCTTCCTTCTTGTATGCTTATTTAATTATTCAATCTTCCCACGTGTCTTTATTACTCCAGATATATTAGTAGGAATAACTATAAAGAAAGGTACGATATTCATATCTTTGTATAATTTTATTCTTGTGTCATTGAATTTCTTTCTTTTTAGTTTTGAGGGCACGATATAATAAATTGATGCATTTTGCCAGCATTCCTAATTATGTATAATTTTAAGATATTTGGTTTTTAAGAGAAATTAATGTTTCAATGTGAAGTTCCTAGCTTCGACTAAATGGGGCTCCCCCCACCTCTTTCTACGAAAATGAATGGCAGGATTCTTTCTAATCCTAGTAGATGCATGAAAATGAAACATGTAATATTTTTAAAACATAGGCTTAGAGAGAGAGAGAGAGAGAGAGAAATCCTACACTAAAATTAAACTTAAAATGCAGAAAAAGGACAATTTTTTATAGAACTAAGTAAATAGTATAATTATCATTAGCAATTTTGCAGTGAATTTAAGAATAATTTTTTTTTTAGATATTTAAATAATTTTGAATCTAAAGTATTTATAACCTATTTCAGCTACCGTAAACCTATTGTTTCCTTCTTAGAATACAATTAATTCACAAATATGATTATATATTTCGCAAAAAATATTACTTTTTGTGAGTACAGACATATGAATGAATAATTTTATATGATAACATTAATATCCCCTTGTTTTTTATTCACCTAACTAATCCTTGAACTAACATTAAAAACTTTGAAGTTACCACTTCTATCATGTGGTCATAAGCACATACACTCTTTTTTTTCTTCCTGAGAATTTTAAAAAAAAATTTTAAGAATTAGTTAACTATCTAAATTTTAAATTAAATATTTCGAGGAATTATTTTTAAAAAAATATAAAAAGGCATATTGATTATAACGTGAATTAAATTAGACTAAAAAAGTGTTTTTATTTAAAAAGTGACTAAAAATCTTTGATCATTTGAATTTTTGGTTCTTTTTAGTACTTTTTAAGCTTTTGATTCTAAGAATTTTTGATGCTTTTTTAAAAAAAAATCACTCGCACACCTTCAAATCGGGAAGCACGATACACTAAAAAGTAATTTATCAATAAATTCTGATGGTTTAGCGTGTTTCACAAATTTTTCTAAAATTCTTTGAGAAAAGAAAATGTTTTCTCCAAATATAATTTTTTTGTTCTCCTAAATTACACAAATAAATGTGTTTCATTATATATTAAATGTAATAAAGACGAACATTATTTTCTATGCAGCGCCATTTTTAGATAAAGCTTTCCCTTGTCACTCAGGTTTTAATTACCTCGTTACAGTCATTTCCGGCGCTAAAAATAAAACGAGCGTTTTAAAATTCAACTCATCACATAAAACATGCAAAATCAAAATGATGCGATAGAGATCTATTCATCCTCGTAACCAAACATGGAAGATGATCTGTCATCTATGCAGCCCTATTATACAGACAGACATCAAGTGGCCAGATGCCTATTATTTGGCAACTTATCGCCCATCAATATGATGGTAGGGGAATAATTTTCACGCCATGAAGAATA
>BMAV01015583.1:22107-44800 GCA_019973955.1 Trichonephila inaurata madagascariensis | reverse complement strand
CATTTTAAAGCGCCCAATTGAGCTGAAATTTTATACACACGATTATTTTGGATGACAATACGATAATTTAATTATAATTAATAAAAATTAATTGATTTAAAACTAATTATTCAAAGAATTATAAATACAGCCACGTTGGCATCATTTTTGTCGACTGAGCGACTATTTCGGTGACTTGTGTCAAAACTTTAAAAGGTTCTTTTTTTCACATTTTAAAGCGCTCATTTGAACTGAAACTTTCTATATTCTATTGTTTTGGGTGACAATACAATAAATTAATTATAATTAATTAAAATTAATTGACTGAAGCTAATTATTTAAAGAATTACAGATACAGAGTCACGTTCGCTTCATTTTTAGCGACTTGGGTCAAAAATTTAAAAGATTTTTTTTCCCAACGTTTTAAAGCATTCAGTTGAACTGCAATTTTATATACACGATTGCTTTGGATGACAATACGATACTTAAATGAATAATTAATAAAAATTAATTGCCACTTAATATTGTAATTCTGTCATACGTATATACAAATTTATATTAATTGTAATTATTTGATAAATTAGTAACTGAAATAAAATTTTTCTTTGTTGACCTATGTAGAAATTGATTTACCGTAAAATCCGGCGTATAACGTGCACCGGTGTGTAACGCGCACCTATACTTTCAAGCTGCATTTTTTAATTTTTAGGTATATTCGCCGTATAACGCGCACCCCTTTTTTTACGAAGAAATCTGAAATGTTAGTATACAATGCTCTTATGTTTTGAAGTCATTTATTCGAGGTATTATCCCAGACTTTTGAAAACAATATAGTATACTTCTACTATAACTCTTTTAGTTCAGAAGACATGTCATTTCTTTGAAATAAACAGTATTTCAATATGTGTAGGAGTGATATTTTTTATGCTCATCTCTTTAGTTATTTTTAAAGCTATCGTTTTCATACCCGGCGTATAACGCGTACCCTTAAATTTCGATCTTATTTTTTGTGTTAAAAGTGCGCGTTATACACCGGATTTTACGGTATTTTTTTTATATATAAACTTTGAATATATCTAATAAATGTTGCTTAAAATATTCCTTATTCGACAGATTCAACGTCGTTTTTATTATTATCCACCACAACACAACAACTTCAATCGACGACCACCACCTTCCATCTATTGTCCCACACACACAGAGCTAGAAGTCCAGAATTTAATAACCGTTCTTTCCACCCATCGCACCTCTCCCCATACCTCCAGCGAAGTGACTAAATAAGGCAGCCGTGAAATAGATATGATCCGACACGGAGCCCAGCTTAAATATTAATGTCAGTCGGTGATTATATGCGCTGCCCCATAACAGTATAGATTAATAACTTCAAATCCAGTGGCCTCTCCGATGTCCCGGCGGCGTTTTCTGCCAACCAAACCAGGTACATGTTCTAATGATGCTCTAGAGAAGACACTGTTTACATAGCGAAATGATACTGATAAAGATGGAGCCTTGTACAATGGACTAGCTATGTGTCTCTGGAAATGAGATTTCTGGTTTGGAAGACTGATTTGCTTGCAAAGGTAGGCGATTTGAATGAAAATGAGTACTGATTTCAAGATGTAAGACGGAGGATATGACCGAGGAGAGACCGAGGAGCAAATTTCACGATATTGCATCGAATTTTGGCTCCTTGAGGTGATCTTCCGAATAAGAATATGGCTTTTCATAGATCTGGGACGCGAATGGATTACTCGACTGTTTATTTCAGTCCTTAAGTTCAAAATGTGCTTTATGAATATAGTTAATGAAATGTGTTGGATAAAATCTGAAGTTTTGCAATTAGTGTTATGAAAGGTTCTATGCAAATCTTTGTATAGAAGTACTCTGCGATTCAAAGGAATGTCTCCAATTCAATTAAACAATAAGTGTAGAGTTAGAATGACCATATATCAACATTTAATTTGTGCTATGTTTCAAGACGAAACATTTTATTTCGTTATTTTATTTTAATGAATATTTTATGTTTCCGTGTATAAGTCGAGAACTTTTGGAACTTTTTCTAAAGGGATGTAAGAGGATGACTTATGTACATAACCTCTAATCTGGCGGGGGAAAAAATGTGGTTTAGGAAAAGCGGTTTATTTAATTTTTTCCCCATTATCCTTGTGCAAGCGATTTTAATCTCTTCACTTTTTAGGTGTTTTGAATGGTTTTTTTAATCTCAAAGAAGAAGGAAAGATTCTCTTAAATTCTTCAAAATCAGTGACATAATCTGATTTTCCAATTAGTTCGTATAATTCACATTTACTCATTGAGATGTCATAATACAAATGAGTAACATTCAGCTAATTTTTCCTCTAGAGTAGAGGTTCTTAAACTGCGTTCCAAAGACCCTGGTATATATCGTTGGGATTTCCCTCTGTTTCAGATAGAGAAAGGCTTCGTGAAAAAATTGATAGATGTGCCATACTAGACTAAATGACAGTCCTCAATGAAAAAACTCTACTAGAACTTGTATTTTGTTCAAGAATATTAAGTTGAGGAGGGATGCTTAAAATCTTGGAGATCCGTGATGTCACGCTGATACATAAAGAGGAGCCACGACGTTCAAAAGTTCAAAAACCACTGCTCTAGGACAAGAAACATAGGTCGACGATCACGTGTCACATGCGAAATTTTCTGTTCTGTCGTTTTTCAATTAAAAAAAGGTGCAGAGGGCATGACAAGAACAAATATAGTCAAAGTAATAAACAAATGAAAAAAAATGCGACAGCTTTTGATAGCATTACTATAAATAAAACTATTGTCGTTGGCGTTTTTATTTACTTAGAAAATATTCCTTCCGTTTTACCCGCTTAACAACATTTTAGCCCTCATGGTAATATCGTTGAAAATTACACGAGATTTTTTTTCCAATTAGGCTTATATACATGTTTTGAAATTTGGATAAATTTTTGAAAAAGTAACGCTCTTTTGGCTTGTGTTCAGAATTTTACGGTAATCGATCAATTATGTTTTTTTTAGAAGTTATTCTTTTTTATATTCAAATGGTCGAAATTCATCGATTCTTATCAATATTGAAGTATGGTTTTTGATTATATTTCACTTCTGTAAAAAGATCCACAATTGAAACTTAAAGCCCGTTTAAATAACTGGATTTAAAAGATCAAATTCAAATAAAAAGAGGAAAGATTAATTATTGAAAGTGGTCTTCAAGTTATAAAATGCTTTTCTAGTGATCTTCAATTTTTGTAATAAAAAGGGTTTTTCTTATATTGTTGTAACATATTTTTTCCTCCATCCTTGTCCAAATCGCAATGAATAGCTTACAGCAGGGGTGGCCAAACTGTGGCACGGAGGAGTTGTAGCAGTGGCACGTGAAGACTTACTAAAACATTTTGAAAATATAATAATAAATAATAATTTTCTACAAATTTATTGAAATAGGGATCAAACAAAACTCTCAAACAAAAACCTCAAAATTTGGATCCAAATATGCTTGTGAAAAAAAATTTCAGTTATGAACATAATAAAATTAATTTAACTCAAAACTAGCTGATATGCACCTAAAATAACCTAATTTTGTAAGCATCTTTAAAACCTAATATATCTGACTTGGTAAAAAAAAGTAGAAATTCAAACTCTACATTAAGTACTGAGTATTTAATTATTATTTAGAATAAAATGATCCAACTTAATATTTTTTACTTTATACCTAACCTAACTGATTGAACTTGCAAAAAGTTTATTAACAATAAAAAAAACCTAAGCTTATACATTTGCCTTATTTATTATATTATTTTTAAATTTGGACTACATAGATGTGCATTAAAACCTGTGTTATTTGCGGATAAATCCCATAACAGTCTACAAGTAGCATTTTAAAACTATTTTATATTTTGTTTGTTGGAAAAGTTGGAAGTGGCAGGCTCCATTTTTTTCATCAAATATTGGCATTTTTCCCAAAAAGTTTGGTCACCCCTCGTTTACAGCGTACTTTGTTAGGACGATAATCCACTAATCGGAAACCTGAACTTCTTTAAGGTTCACGCAAAAGGTTCACTTTTGCAAAATCACAGAGGCTCAACTAGAATTTTTGCAATGAATAACTCTTAAGTCGGTTTATCCATGTTTTACGAAAACAGAGGAGAGAAATTTTAAGAAAAAAAACGCCGATAATTATTTCAAATGGTTGTAACTCTGAAAATAATTTGAATGTTTCAAAAATCATAGTTTAATCTCTGTACAGAGGTCTGAGCTATATACAAGCAAAATATTAATACAATAGAAGCATTTTTTACAAAAGGAGAACATTTGGAAAAAAGGTTATTCTAAGTTAATTTTTTGCCAAAATATTGTATTTAAATAATTTTTTTTGTCATAATGTCCTTAAAACAATTGTATACATGTATTCTAATCTAAGTGACACTAAATATCATGCAAACTATCCATTTATGCGCTTTTTTAAAATCATGGTTCCAAACGTAGTCGGGTACCTTAACTGTTCCTGTATCATTTCTTAGAAAGACAAAATTATTTATCTATTTTACTTCCCAACTCCTTACTTCACCAAAAATTCCATTGCTCTTGAAAGGTTATCAACTTCAAAACTCACAATGACTTTGTTTTTCCAAAATGTCGTATTCTTCTTCAACCATCCAGTTGAACCGGTTACGAGTTTCATTCAGTCACTCGATACTGCCCCCACTTTCGATTACAAATGATAAATAATCTGTATATATACCTATACTACACTATGTCGAACACCAAGAAAAAAAAATACCCTGAAAATTCCTCTATGTTCTATCCTTCTTCAAGTATCCCCGGGCAAGGTTGTCGAATGGAACAAAGAGTGACCGCCTTGCCATGCTCGACAAATATGACGCCATCTCTGGCAACTTCAAACTAGTAGCCAGTAATTTACTGTGCTTGGAAATATTCCCATTTTGTAAGCCGGTAATCTGTGATCTTGTTAGACAAGATTTAAACCATCCTTTTCTAGGCGAGGGAAATTGAGGCGTGGCAGGTTATTGCTACGGTAATACCTGTTACGAATGATGGCCACTGCTTCTTTTAACTTTCAGTGATACGCCAACTCGATTTGAAAGATTATTATTATTATTATTTTTTATTTTGGTCTTTTATTGTCTTCATAGATACCTCCTTTGTTACTTTCTGGTATTGTTTATGGTTTTGTTTAGAAGAGATGGTGTTTGTACAGCTGAATGAAGGACGACGTGTTAGGGATGTTTATGAAGTCATATTGAGTGATGTGAAATAAGGATGTGATACTGAATGCGATTGTGTTACTTCTCGTAATGAGATCCGTTTCATAACAACTAATATATCATCGGTATTATTGTCTAACAGGATATTGGCGAGAAAATTTTGTGCCAAGGATGAAGAGCTAATGTAATGACCATTATAGTTCATGCACTTTTGTACAATGAAGAGCCAACAGACCATAGCCGGAATAGTTAATGTTTAATAATTAATATATCCCCAGCAGAGAGAATGTATGCAAATGTCTATTATGCTAAAGTAATTACTTGTAGCACAATCTTAGATGTCTTAATAAATATACTTTGTTATATTAGTATAGAAACCATAGTTGTGCTGTGCAAGGAAATGTGTAAAAGCAATCACGGATACAAATTTAAATAAATTGGGTTAACAAAATTTACACATATTATGGCATAATAAAACTTATTTTACTATATTCTACATTAAAAACCATAGATTATATTTTTCAAATCAAGGTGAATCTAATTAAAAAAGTTATCTATAAAAATGAGAGCTTATTTCAAATGAAAAAAAGATACTTTTATTAGGAACAAACAATATTCAAAAAATTCCAGCATTTTATGTGAGTTTTTGAGTAATAATTGCAGTAATTAAATGTTTTAAAAATAGTAATTAGGTAGCAAACTACATTCGGAACCGTGATTTAGAAAAAGCGTATAAATGATTATTATTATTATTTTGATGTTTCATGTCATCTGAATCAGAATATACATATTTTTCACAAGAATATTATTGCATTAAAAAATGATTTAAATGCATTTTTTTCTGGAAAAAAATGAAGAAAGAGAATGGCATATTTTCAAATATTATCCTATGATTAAAAATGCTTCTATAATATTTTGCTTATATATAGCTAAAATTTTTGTTCAGAGCCTAAACTAAGATTTTTGATATATATAATTTATACAAGTGGATTTATTCATATTTCAATACATCAATGTAGAGAAGTTTTGTCAAAAAACACCGGATATTATTTCAGTTGAAAGTTATTCTGAAAATAATTAGAATTTTTCAAAAATCCTACTTCGGGCTCTATAGAGGAGTTGCGTTAAGTTTATAAGAAAAATTTTATTACTATAGAAGCATTTTTGCCTAAAAGTTGCATTTAAATAATTTTTTCTTGTAATCATATTCTTTAATAATTTTATATGTATATTCTAATTCAGATAACACTAAATATCAAAAAAAGTGTTCATTTATATGCTCTTTCAAAATCACGGCTTCAAAACGTATATAGTATTTTTTTCCCCTCCAAATTTGTTTTTTTTTAATGATATAATTGTGTTACCACTTACTTCTGTAAGCCTCATGTTATGCAATACGAAGCATGAGGAGTTTTGCAAATAAATTAAATAAAAAAAATAAATAAATAAAAACGTATATAATCGGATACATTCAATTTAAATTTGATTTCAGGCATATATTTTTCATATCAGTTAAAGAATAATACCATAAACTAGAGTTATGTGCCTGAGAACAACTATATGAAAAAAATCTCGTTCTTCATTGATCAATATTATTATATTTAAAAGAGATAATATTAGTTATGAAGAATTTTTAAAGGAATATTACTTAACCGGTTTTTTTTCTGTTACTTCAAGTATCTAAAATCAAGAAGTCTGTTTAGTTTACTGAATACTTCTTGTAGATTTTATTTGTAACATATTTAAAAAAAAACTTGATTGAAGTAGGAGAAGTGTAAAAATTCTGTTACTTCTCTATCTAGAATGTTTTGCTGTGTTTTTTTCGTAGATTTCTTATAAATTAGAAACCCTCCAAAAGTTGTGTGTATTCATATGCATTCCATAATTAAGTGCTCATGTAACTTACAGCTGACAAAATACCTTGGAGTGATTTAACAGCTTGCTTCCAAAACAGAAAAAGTTATCTTGTCATGGTACCTGTAAATCTAGTCAATATATAAAAGAGTTTTACGCACAAATGCATTTACCTTAATAAAAATTCACCGGTCGTACGTTTGTTGGCTTGCTATGGTTTCATGTTGTTGGGTTTTAAGAATGTATTTCATGTAGGTTTACTTCTTCTAATCAAAAAATCATTTTATCTTAAGCTGATCGCCTTCGTCCCCTTCTCTTTGAGTTGACTACATTGTTTCATTTTCAAAAGTTACAATGTTTTCTTTAAGCGCAATTCTATTTGTATCACTTCTGTGAAGAAAAAAAAAAAGAAATACTATTTCACTTGGTCAACGGGTAACAGTGTTTTTCAGCAAGTTTATTTTCATTTTCTTGACTCTATCAGTTTTTATCTCAAGCTAAAAGTAGAATGTTTCAGTTTTATTTTTACTGATTTTTTTCTGTCGTATGGAGCTTTCATTTTAAATAAGATAATTTCGAACTTTTCTGGTGATAAAATCGTTTTCGCAATCTGGTTTCATTTGCCGTGCTATATAGTTTTCTTACTGTTTTAATTTTTAATGTCTTTTCATCAGCATTCTTACAGGAGAGGTTAAACATACCTTTAATAAGACCAATCGTTTACTGTAATAATAAATGATAGTTTAAAAAAAAGCACGCTTTTATAGCAAATCGAACTGAGAAATTACAGACGCATCCACCCCTTATACACACAAAGAACACTTTTTTGTTTGCTTGTTGTATTTGTATTAACCATGAGAGTTTTCGCTTTAGGGTTGTAAATTAATCTTTTAGTCGCCAAATCTGGAAATGGGAAATCGTTAATCCTGATAATCCTGTTCAGGACAATGGAACAAAAGTGTTATATAAATTGTACTGTCATCGGTCCTTGACAAGTATGCAAAATTTTGAATTAATCTGACCTTCTAAAGTGGGTAAAAATCGAGTTCAAAGATTCCGTTACATACACGTGAAGCTAATAAAAGGTGTTTAAAAGAATATTTTTTGTAAGGGGAATGCTCCCCCAATGGCATTATATATTAGTTAAAATGTGTACTTATTCTGTAATGCATTAATAAGTATGTGCTGTAGAAATTAAATATCGCGCATTTTAGGAATTTTTATTAAAGTCACATTTAAGCACCTTTTTGAATGTTTAGCAATATGCTGAAGTCATCGTTAAGGAGTTGACTCGTAGACGAGGAAAATGAATGTCATCCTAAGAAGGATTTTCATTTATTAGAAGGGTCTTAGAATCGAATACTGATCGAATTAAAGAATTTCTTTTAGAACATCAGATTCTATTGTACACTTTGGAGTCCTAATGTTTTATAAAACATCTTGGAATTATCCGTGGTGTAGAATATTATGAAGTCCTTTGTCAGTTGACTACTGTGAAACCAACAAACACTGTTCTCTTCCAATGATATTGTAGAAGAACACATTGAAGTTGCTTGTGATAACCCGTGGGCAGAGGGTATCCTCTCTTCATCATCCACGCGACCTGTGTTTGAGGGAATGAAAGACTGACCACTAATACCATCCATAATTAAAATTAGTTTATTATGATCTCAATTTATATTTAGCAAAAAAACACTACTCTAGGAGGCTTATGATCAGGAGTGATGAGACCCAAATTGTAATTCTAACAAATAGCGCAATAAACCACTGAATCTATATCTATAGATGATTTCCTAACTTACTAGAATCCGCTCTAATATTAAAGCTTAATCTAAACAGTCGTACCGCTATTTCCACGGCGAACAACTACAGTCCTTATATCGTCAATATATTCTTCGATCCAACATGATCCGGCTAAGGTATAATCTTCTGGTCTCAGATCCACTTAGAAACCAACATCACTGGCACTATTAGACCAACTCATCGAACTCTTAGAACACTCTTAGATTCTTTTCCTAGAGCTTCACCTAGCGCTTCTAGCTCTCCACGCGAATACTAACGCTCCAATATATACAATTCATAATCTGCATAACAGCGTTCTCTTCTTGGGCTGGTTGGAAAGATTCTGGCCCCAAAGATATCCCAAGAGGATTATTAATAGAAGTACCGATAAAGCCCCGTCACAAGCTTACATTAGTATTACAAAAAAAGTGCAATTAAACGCCAAATTTACAAACCATATGAAAGCGAGGTTTAGTTAACTTCAAATGAGTTTTTCATTTAAAAGCAGCAATTATGTGTATGGCCGTAGATAACCTTCTACTATCTGCAGTTTCTTTCTTGAAACTGGATAATTTGGTTAACTTCTCAAAGAATTATAGAGTTACGTATGTATTAATGCGAATGGTACTGTGTTCAATTAAAAATGCATGTTTTAAGGCATAAACATTTATTGTGACTGCTTTGTGCAGTGTCTCCATTGCAAGAGAGCGTAAGAGAGGGTGAGCGAGGTGGGGGGTGACGATCGCAGCGCCAACAGTTTTTCGTGTGAAATTGCATTCATAATATTACGGCTATACCTATATATATATATAATATAATTACCATCTTAATGAAAAAATAAATAAACAATTCTTATTTAGGTTTGATAACTAGATTCTCTTTTGAATGATTCTTTTCAGCAATGTATAAGTGTTAACTACCGTATGAAATGATTAACACTTCCTCGAATTAATTAAGCTCAAACTCAAACAACGTGGCGCAACAGCCCATGAGGGCCAGGGCCTACTATGCTTCTCCCAGTATACGTGACCATTGGGGGCTGAGGTGCATGAGCAGGTGCATCAGGGGGTCAGTCTGAAGCGAGACCCTCAGTTTTTCAGTCCCCAAGCAAGTTTAGTACTCGTTTATCGACCCACTGCAATAGGGATGAAAAATTAATTAATCTATGCATTTAAAAATGAGACAAATTACTTAATTAATGTAATTGGTCAATTAATATGTTATAAATTGGGAAGTCGAATTTCATGAATAAGAAATAATATTTAATATAACAGTATCGAATTTTAATTTATAAATATTTCTATTCTTGCAACTGTCAATAGTACAATATGATTTGGCAATATATAAGGCACAATTCCATTAGTACTTTCCCCGTTCAGGTACAACTTTCTGTAACTGTCAAAATTATAACTCCGGTTAATTATGAATATTAAGAAATTTCTCATCCTAGGAATCTGTTTAAAAATAAACAACCTCTGCAAAATAATCTTTAAATATTGTTCCCAATTCGTACATTATGAAATTCGAGACAAATTATCCTATTCAATTCATCGCTTAATTAATGCATCCAATGGTTTCGAAGCTCAGTTTCCATGAATAGATTGGCATTATACCCGAGAAACTTTGTAATACAACAGCGCTCGATCTCAACTTACACACAATTTACGAGATATAATTCCTAAATTTCCTAACACTCGGTTGCACAATATGTTTTCTGGTTATAACAAACGCATATCCAGTTGCAGTATGTTAGCTGTTAAAATACGACGTTCTGAAGCACTGCCGAAATCGCTGCTCTGGTTAATTATATACATTAAGAAACCGGTTGCCCTTAAAAGTCTGCTGAGAAGATGCATACAAAAGGGTCCTCGAATACTCTTCCCAATTAGCGCGCTGCTATGGCCGAGTGTGGGCGTTCGTAAGAGAAAATCTAGTTATGAGTCCTCAAATAAAACGACCGTCATTAAACCGCCCAGAATCGTATTAATTGGCCGGGATAAGATCGAAAATTCAGAGAAAATGAGCAAGAAAACATACCGGATGAAGAGAGAATTTAAGCGCGGAGTTTATTAATTGGCTACGTTGGCTTTTTGGCTTGCATTTCATTGCCAATGTTGGTTTGATTCATGTAATTAATGATAATGAACGTTGCATTTTGGGGGAGGATGGAATATTTTTTTTTTGTTAGGGGTGACTTTTTTTAAAAAATTAATAACATGTTTGGAAAGTTTCTTTGGAATAAAGAAATAGCCCTTAATCTGTGGTATCGTATACAAAGAAAAAGAGAAATCTATTTTTTGATGTATTATTTTTTTTAAAGTCTGCGAGAGTACTTTTAATATACGACGTAAGATTTTATGAAAATAAATACATGAAATTTATTATTATGCGTTATATGTTAATCATTATCAGGCATGGATTTTTGCATAGGTATTATTCTCAATATTTTTTTTATTTATGTGCGTTATGTTTTTATTATTATCTTTTTTTTTTTTCGAATGAAGCCGCAAGAAGTCGTA
Source organism: Trichonephila inaurata madagascariensis (assembly GCA_019973955.1). Lineage (NCBI taxonomy): Eukaryota > Metazoa > Arthropoda > Arachnida > Araneae > Nephilidae > Trichonephila > Trichonephila inaurata. The sequence continues at coordinate 33,438 of BMAV01015583.1, read as the reverse complement.
ATACTTGCCTTCGAATATCTTAGAAAAAAAATTATACAAGAAAAGTATATAAATATTAAAATATTTTTTAACACATATATAATTCACTGTCATTTTTTTAAATAAAAATATTTCAATAAGATGTTTTATAATTTAAATTGTAAATTATTTTATAACATGCGACTTATTCTTGAAATTTAAAAGAGTGAATTAAATAACTTAGTTTTTATATACTAAATTATGCTTTATATTAAATAATTTACATTTTATGTTGAATTTAAAATTGATCGAATTAGCTTTAACATACGTTTGAACTTTGATCAATTCAATTAAACATTCCTTAGGTTTTCCCCCGCATGTTAAATAAAGTTACACCTAACTGTCATTTTACATTGAAGAAACGTTCCTCAAAGCCCCTTGTAAGAAAATTATACAAGAAAATTGTTTAGTAGTAAAAGGAGTGATGCATTTATTCCACATGAACTCAAAAAGGAGTTGGAAATAAAGAGATTTTATAATAAGAAAAACTGAGTTCAAAAGTGATGAAAACATTAAATTTTCTTTACAAATTCCACTTTTGATATCCATAATAGTATAATATTATTTTTATTCAAAGATATGACCTACAAGAAGCTAACACAAAAATAATTGTTTCAAATCCAACCGTGGAGCTCAAAAACTCAGTTTTAAGAGATTAAGAGAATGTAAAAGAATTATCTGAAATCTACAGTGTTAAAAAAAAAAACTAATTCAAACGAACGCTGCTTACCAGAAAAAATAATTTATATAAAGTTTTCAATGTTAGTAACTAATAGATACAAAAAACCAATTTTGAGCCCCCCCCCCCACACACACTTTCCCATAAAACATAAACTAATATAATGAAATGAATTTAGTTTTTTTAAAATTAATATTCTGTTTAGATTTGAATAAATATCTTTGTTTTGATTTTGTTCTAAAAATTTCTTGAGGTTTTATTTATACATAATCACTTTTTTAAAAGAAATGTTTCCTAGAAATGTCATATTTTATATTTGCCCCTGGAAATTCAACATTCCAAAAATGGCCCTGGTATACAATATCATTTAAAAAGTACAGGAACTCTTGTTTTTCAACAAAAATACTCTCCACAGAATCAATATATATTATATTATTTAAGTAAAAAGTTCATATATATATATGGAAGCCTAACAACAGAAATCGTTTGATATACATGATCGTTTGACACAGAAACAAAGATATATTATTATTAAATGTTTTTAAACCAAATAATATTAAAAATAAACTTTTTGTAGTTCCAGGTGTGATATTAGAGTGAAAAATATGTTCGTGTCATCATGGAAGGAAATAAAGTAAAAATAAATACATGCAATGTAGTAAATTTGTATAGAAAACTTAAATTTTGTGAAACTGAATTTACTTTGATTAATGTGAATTTTTTAAAAAAAAATCTTATTGTTTTATTTGACTTGAAATCTGTAAATATATATATATTTTTAATTTGGCAGCCTCGCTTCTATTTTGGGATCAATTTGATTCATATAAAGAACAAAGATCGTAGAATCAAAACTATAATTACAATGACCGTTATTGAATAATGTGCCTTTAAAAGTATTACAAATCAAAACTGAGATGTATGCAAAGGCAATAAATATACTTCTAGTAATTTTATACAAATTTAAGTAAAGAAAGTATAGTACAGAAAGTCTATTTGTAATTTTTAACTGAAAATATTTCATGACGAATGTGCTGCTATTTTTAGTAAAATTTATGTTACATTATATTTTTAAAAAAATAATCATTGCCCATTAACACGGCTGTACAATATTTATCAGTACATTATAGCTGCAGTATTTCAGTGCAGAATGACTGCAGATAAAAAAGAAATATTTTCACAAGTATTTAAAAAAATTAAAAATAAATTATAATTAAAACAAATGCAATTTTTTATACAAATGTAAAAGAAAAATGTTAAATAAAAATGTTTGATTTGTAGGTATCAACAGTAAGTATGAATTATATCCAATTTTATTACTGCGCTTGTTTTAAAAATATCATTTACTTTATTTTGCCTTTAAAGTTATTTATTTTCGATATTAAGGTGAGACTATTACGGCAAAAAAAAAAAAAAAAAAAAAAAAAACCAGTAAACAAAAAATGATGGAATGAACATAAAAATGAATAAATGAAATATGTACTTTCCACTCATTTCCAAAATTTATCCATTGCATTAAAGAAATAATCACATCTCATCACTGTTTGAAAGGTCGGGATTGCAAATCTTGATTAAATAAGCACGCTGTGTTGAGAATTGTACTTTTTTCCCTGCAAAATTTTCTTAATTTATTTTTCTCTCTGTTTTTACTTCCACGCTGATATGGAATTTAATTACAGTAAAAATACTCTTTTCTCATTTATTTTAAAAAAAATAAATTGCTTCAATTTTTAAATGATTTGTTTTTAATAAAAATTTCATATTTAGTTTGATTCAAACACATTTTTTTTTTATTACCACAGCTAAACTTCTGAATAAATGAGTTAAGAGTGTATTTGTCTAATGTAAGAGATCAATACAAACTTGGATCACTTTTCCTCGTCTTCTGAGTAACATAAATTTTTATATGTGGTTATAAATACATACACCCAAGCGTAATTTTTTTATAAATATCGTTCTACGCGTGTATATATGTGTGGTTTTAGCTGAATGTGGGCTGATCTTGGAAAAAAATAAAAAGCCAGTTCATTCCAAAAGAAACAATTGTTACAATAATACTGTAAAGATCTACTGCTTGCACCTGGCAACTGGTCGAACCATACACACGAGATCTGGCAGCGGGCCCACTATATACAGAGGAGGACCTGGCAACGACAATGGAGACCAGACCGGACGAGACCGAACCAGGGGGAAAAGGAGAGCGGTAGCGAGGAAACCGAAGGCGAGAAAAACGTGGTCGGAGGAAGAAAGACGGCTGGACTATGGATTGCAATCTTGCACCATATTAATATTTTCTTCTTTTTATGAAGTGTCCCATAGAAGGAGTGAAATAAAACAGAGGGACAAAATTCTGACTGTAATTATTTTTTTCACAATTCGAACACGACCCGATCCGAAAAGAACCCACAAGTTTACAAATACAGTCCTAATCGAATTCAAATTATACAGTCTTAAAAATTAATGCGGTAGTGTTAGTAATAAGGTATATCCGACAACTTGCGACTATTTTGTTTTTTTTTATATGGAGATTTTTTTGTGGTTTTTGGATTTATTTAGTACATTTTAAGAAAAAAAAGGCTGAAATTAAGAAGAAAAATAAAGTGATTACTCCTAAAATTGGAAAAAATGGGTAAAAATTGACAAAAAATTACACAGACGGGGCTCTGTGCAAATAGTAAATAAACAAATTATCAATTTTTATGTATTACTTTACTATTCCTTTTTGAAATGACCTTCAGGATAAGAGATATTTTAATTTCTACAAAAACTAGAGCACTTTATCTTAATTATTATATGAAATTGCTTAAAAAAACAGTGATTATATTTACTTAAGAGATTGTAAAGTTTGTAATAAAACAGTGATTGATAAATCTGAATGTGTGTTAAAACACTTCTACTATTATCAGAACATACACAAAAGATTTCAGCAAATTATTTTAAAAACTTTTTGAGCAATCGCTGTCCCCGTTTGAGCTTTCCGAAAAAAACACATTTCAAGTAAAACGCATTTTGAAGTTTGACATCTTATGCAAAGTTACGGCATCTGTTTTTACTAAAACACTTTTAGTTTTTGTTCTATTGAATGGAAAATAAAAAAAAAACTTGGTATTTTTATAAAACTAATAAGATGGCCTATAAAATAAAATCATAAAAAAAATTCGTCAATTTTTTAAAAAAAATCGTGATTTTAGGGTAGTCGGATACCTTAACAGTAAAAAAGAAAGATCTTAATATTTGTAAAACTGTTCCAATAGTCAAAATAACTAATAACACGTTTCATCATTTTTTAAAAATTGTTTGTAATGATCAATAAATCTTTTATTTAAAAATTTTTATTTAAATTTCGTGCATATTATTGATTTATGTAAGTTAAAAATGAATATTCTTTAATTAATTAGACAACAAGGTACCTCCGTCTAATTAGTTTTAATTGAGGGGGAACAATGACAATAAATATTATTCACTTTATTTAAGCATCATAATTAATTTAATCGTCAAACATTTTTCATTAAACGCCTACGCGTTATTTTTGTACTTCTAACGTAAAACCTCTCAATTAAATACATTAACTTATTTACAACAATTATGTTATGAATTTTATGACAGAAAAATTTGAAAACAATTTTTCCTTTGTTTGTATCTATTTATTTTAACTAATAATACGTAAAATTTGATTAGAATCTGCATTTGGTAAAATCATCTCTGTCTAATTAATATTTTATTTGATAAATTCATAATAAAGTTAGTGTGATTTTTCTTTTGTTGCAATTTCTATATTTAAATTAATTTGTATTTTCCTCTCTAAAGAAGTATAAAATTTTAAATGAGTATTTTCATTTTTATACTGTAGCAGTGAATGGTAACCACAGTTTGCTATGTTCTTTTCGGTCTGCAATAGATTTTAAAACAGTAGTACAGGAAATTTCAATTTAGTTGTTTTTCTAACCATTTAAGAGCATATTAAAATTTTATTAAATGGAAAAATTTCCGTAGATTAGCATTCCATTTCCTTTTTTTTTCTTTGCATATGCAAATTATAGTAGTGAGAATTTAACATAGAAATTGATTTCAAAACTTATGTGAAAGTTTAAAATTGTATCCTCACTAATAAACACTGACATAGCTAACTCTGATGAGACCCTGTATCAAAATTCCATCGGGGCCTTTCTTTAGATATGGGTGCCTGGTTAGTGGGACTGTAGTTACACATTTTGGGGCCCTATAGCTTGGGGGCCCCGTATCATTGATACGGCTGAAACGGCGATAGCTACGCCCCTGATAATAAATATATATACTTATTTACTTCCATGTTTAGTTAAAATTGTGTATTTTATGTATTATTTATGTATTGTATTTTAGTTTAAAATATAGGGGGGGGGGAACCCCAGAAAGCTACAGTCACGCTTTAATTCATCGCTTTAGTATAAAACTAATAACAAAATGTACTGTTTATTTTATTTTTTTATTGCCTATTATAATAAATTATATAGATCCGCAAACATTTTTTTGTCCACTTTTAAAATAATTTGTTCATTACAGAACTGTAAAAAATCATTGAAATTTTCCTTACAGTAAAATTTTAGCACATTTTCTATTACATTTAAATCTATTTTTCAATTCCTACTATTAGCTCACACTCTATATATTTATTTTTATCTTGGTGGAATTTTGAATCGTTATAATAAAATACATTTTAAAGCACTCAATTGAGCTGAAATTTTATATACATGATTATTTTGGATGACAATACAGTAATTTAATTATAATTAATAAAAATTAATTGATTAAAACTAATTATTTAAAGAATTACAAATACAACCACGTTGGCATCATTTTTGGTGACTTAGCGACCCTTTTCGCGACTTGTGTCAAAACGTGAAAAGGTTTTTTTTCTCACGTCTTAAAGCATTCAGTTGAACTGAAATTTTATATACACGATTGCTTTGGATGACAATACAATACTTTAATGATAATTAATAAAAATTAATTACCAACTAACGTTGTGATTCTGTCATATGTATATACATATTTATATTAATTGTAAGTATTTAATAAAAAGTAGCTAAAATAAAATTTTTCTTTGTTGATCTAAGTAGGAATTGACTTAATTTTTATATATATATGTATATATATTACTTGTTTGAAATAAAATGTTCATATCTTGAGAGAGAGAAATCCAAAACAATGTGCCATGATTAATCAAAATAATGCAATGGACTCAATTCATGACGGTCACATGATACAGACAAACACGTGCTCTCCATTGAATTCAAAACAGACATCAAACTAATCGTATTCGTTGTTCTATTCGTAAAACTTACAATTAGATAAAATTACAAATCATAATTGGGCAAAATTTTTTAAATATTTAAAAAAAAATTTCTTCATAAAGATTTTTTTTAAATCAATAAAAAAAAAATTAGTTTATGAATGCATTTTTTTAAAAAATACATTTTGTATAATGTACTCTTTTAAAGAATGTACATATGTACTCTTTTAGAGAAATTTTCTGCAAAGAGTAGGAGTAGGCAACAAAACGAAGCGCATGAAAGCACAAGATAGCTTTTATCGTGTGACTATGACGTCACATGAATCGAGCCCACTAAAAAATAAAACACCAATTAAAAAGTTGCCCAGTAAAGCAATTTAAAAAAGAAATGTGACGTTATAAAACGATATATAGCTCCAATTATAATTTATGTTCAAGAGCTTGCTTATACTAATCCAGGTATTTTTTTCCCTTAAAAGCTTTAATTTTTCATTTAACTTTGTAAATAGATTTCCCTTTTTTTGCCAACTGCCTCTTACTTAAAGGAGATGTGCAGCACAAAAATAGGAAATTTAAGACAGTTGCTATTTTTCAATTCCTACTATTAGCTTTAACTCTCTATATATATTTATTTATTTATCTTGGTGGAGTTTTCAATCGTTAATAAAATACATTTTAAAGCGCTCAATTGAGCTGAAATTTTATATACATGATTATTTTGGAGGACAATGCAGTAATTTAATTATAATTAATAAAAATTAATTGACTAAAACTAATTACTTAAAGAATTACAAATACAGTCACATTGGCATCATTTTTGGCGACTTAGCGACCCTTTTGGTGACTTGTGTCAAAACTTGAAAAGGTTTTTTTAAGGTTTAAAGATAATTAATAAAAATTAATTACCACTTAATGTTGTGATTCTATCCTATGTATATACATATTTATATTAATTGTAACTATTTAATAAAAAGTAGCTCAAATAAAGTTTGTCTTTGTTGATCTAAGTAGGAATAGACTTAAAAAAAATTTTTGTACTACTTGTTCTTTGACAACAAAAATTTAGGTATTTTTTTCTTTGAAATCAGATGCTATATTTTGTGTCAAGCAACTTTGAACTTTCAATTTATCCTCTTTTGTTTGGTTGCAGTATACTCTAAATGAACTTTTTATTCAAAATATTTCTTACTGTTTAAATCCTGATTTAGTATTAAAAATTCATTTCTTAGCGTATAATAAAAAGTTTGTACATTTCCTTTTCAATTATTTGTGACAGTTTATTTAAAAATTCACAGCTGAATTACAATTTGGATTTTTTTCTTCTCTGTAAATAAATTCATGCGGGAAGCTATTTAATTTACGACTTAATATGAGTTTAAATTTTAGGAAATGATTTTTAAGATTTTAAATCAGAAAGAACAAAAAGCAATTTAAGCGTTTTTTAAAAAATGTCGAAAAATTTTAATGTTCAAAGAAGTTATTAAGATTTAAAAAATGTTCTACGCACATATGATTTAAAAAAGTACATATTTTTGCGTAGATCGGGATTCGAGGATTTTATTCTACTGGTCTCAAAGAGCAAGACAGTTCTTCAGGAGCTATGATAATTATTGTCGGAAAATAGTCCTTGAAATACAGAATACAACATTAATATTCGCAGAATAAATCTCAGAAGGCCTTCAAACCTTCTATGGCGTCAAGACACAACTATCAGTGTCTAAAATACAAGTATGTTTGAGATTATTCGCAAGCCCTTACTCGTCCTACTCAACAGCCAAAGACATCACGAATTACTGGTCGACTCTTTAACAATACTCACACCCTATTTAAAACAATACTGACTCAGTTCCGGCGAACTCCTAATTTCTAGGCCTCAAGGATCTTTCGAGAAAGATCCACTTTCGTCATAGATCGTGATATTAGTAGATTTTCTCCAATCATTTCCAGAAGAATCCAAATTGTCGCAAACTCACCAAGATGGTCGCCAAATTGCCAAAATGGTTGCCAAAAATTATGCCAACTTGGCTCTATCGCCAAGATTTCACAAAGTTTCCATTGAATTACTATTATAACGAAAGGGACGGCTTTGCTTGCGAATATTACAATTTAAGCATAAAATAAATGCTACAGAGAGTAATATATACGTATTACGCATCTAGATTTAAATTATTTACACTATTTTAACATTCATTACACAAAATTCGTAACAATATTTATAATAGTGGTATTGAATTTTACATATTCGTATATCAAATAACATATTTTAACACATAGTCTGATGACCCTTTAAATACACCTGATAAAACCGAAATAATCATACGCAAATGTCCCCTCCCCAATTTCTTTCTTTTTAGCAAATTTGAGTGTGAGAGAGGTAAAAAAAATCACTTCCTTAAGGTATCCGACTACGTTCGGAACCGTGATTTTAAAAAAGCGCATACATGGATAATTTTCATGATATTTAGTGTCACTTAGATTAGAATACATGTATAAAACTGTTTTAAGGACATTTTGACAAAAAAAATTTATTTAAATACAATATTTCGGCGACAAATTAACTTAGAATAACCTTTTTTCAAAATGTTCTCGTTTTGTGAAAAATGCTTCCATTATAATAATATTTTGCCTGCATATAGCTCAGATCTATATAGAGTGGCTCAATTACGATTTTTGAAAAATTCACATTATTTTCAGAGTAACAACCCATTGAAATAATTATCGGCGTTTTTTTCTTAAAATTTCTCCCCTCTGTTGTGTCGTAAAATGTGGATAAACCCACTTCTAAGTTATATATTTCAAAAATTCTAGTTGAGCCTCTGTACAGAGGTCTGAGCTATATACAGGCAAAATATTATTATAATAGAAGCATTTTTCACAAAAGAAGAATATTTTGAAAATGGGTCAATTTTTGTTCCTTTTTTGTCAAAATATTGTACTTAAATAATTTTTTATTGTAATCCTATAATCCTATTCTTAAAACAATTTTATATCCATTTTATAATCTAAGTGACACTAAATATCATAAAAATAATTATTTTTAGTAAAAATTTGATTCTAAATTTACTCAAGCAAATTTTTTGATCGAATTTAATTGACAGATAACGAAAAACGCGAAAAAGGAGTATCAATAAATCACTAAGTTAAAAAAAATACTTAATCATCTTGACAATCAACAAATGTTAAACATTGTAAACAAGAGAAATCGTGGCCAGAACACAAAATCACAGCGTATAATCTCTCCAGTGTCTTAAGCGTCTATTCTCTATTTTTAAGCTCCAATCCACTCATTTACCCTCAGTGATTCTACGGCGATAATTTTATTCTTTTAAGCCGAAGCTCTCTTGTTTTCTATATCTTGTTCTTCCATTGTGGTTTCGCCTTTTGTTTACCTCTTTGAAATCCAACTAGAAAAATCGTTCACCTTTAATTGAGATCTCCAAGGTGAACAACAGATCCTTTGTTTTATCCCGATCTGATCAAGATATCTTGTTTTGTTTTTTTGCTCCGTTTTTTTTGTTTGATCGTTTTTGGAGATCAGTTCTTTACACATGTGTTTTAGTGAAGCCATTTTTGTATTTTAGGTCTATTTATGTTTTTATTTCAGATTTATCTCTTTGAATTAGATTTTGGAGTGACGTAGAAACTCTTTTTTGTGCGGGAAGTAAGGTACTCTGAGTAATTGAAACATGACCTTTTAGAAGAGTAAAATTATTGTTTGTTATGTATTTTCCAAATACGTATTTTTTGATATTCAAGTAAGTGTCTTTATAAGATAAGTTCATACAAAACAATTTTTTTAGTATGTATCGATGCTTAAAGACTTCTAATATGAATGATTATGTGAATAAAATGTTTATATACTATTTATTCTTTAAGACATCAGTTAAGATAAGCTGTAAATATGAAATAAGCCAATAATTAAAAGAAGTAGAGAAGTGTGATTTTACAAAATAGGTTATCTTCTCCAAACGGGAATTTTTATGTAATTATACATAAATATGAATACAGTAAAATCTGAATGAATATCAAAAATATTTTTTTAACATTTTAACAAAAAAACCAGATGTTTGAAGACAAGATCGATTAACAAGAAATACAATATTGCTTCATAAGCAAGGGCATATCTATGATACGGGGGCCCTAATATACGTGAGGGGAAAATGTTAATAAATTAAGGGACTACCAAAAAGGGTGTGCTAGAAATTTTGATACGGGTCCCTTTCCCTACGCCAGTGTGTGTGTGTTCATAAGCATTTTTGTTTCAATTTTATTCTTTTAAGAAAATAGAATATAAACCTAGCCTGAAAAATTATCTTTTTATTGTTACTGCAGTCGCAGTAATTATAATTTTTATTAAGAAAAACTTTCTATAGTTGTTATTGTTTTTTGAACAAGAAATTCTTAATAATTTATTTCAAGAAATTTAGTTCGTGTTTGCATTAATTGGGTTTAAGTCCAAAATTGTTATAATGCTTTTTTATTTATTTTTTTTACTTCGTTGAATCGTTGTGACCAATATTAAAGTCCTACTTTTACATAAAAACGTAGCATTTTTTTAAAAATATGTTGCACATTCAAATTTAAATGTTTCTGCTCCAATTTGTAACGTTAAATGTTTTTTTAAAACTTTTTAAACGAAATTTTTTAAAAAAGATACTTATTGAACATTTTTACTTTTATTAAATCTGTAAAACCAAGTTAGTAGTATTTTAATTACATGTGAATTTATATTAATATTGAAGTACTTTATTTAAAAAAAAATCTGAAATTTACATTTTTTAAGTGTTTTCGCCAAACAAATAATAGCCTGAACTCAATGTGGGGCAAATTTTCAGACAGAAAAATGTCCCAATTTGAAAATTTGTGTAACATTATATAATTCATACATCTGTTTATAATATAGCTTTTTTAAAATTTCAAAATATTCCATATAAATACTTATTTTTTCATTTAAACACACAGAGTAATAGCTCATTTAAGCATTACGGTACAGAAGAAAAGTTACGAAATGGATCAAAGATAAACATGGGTAATATAGAAAATATGATGATCTCTATGGGATTCTGAGGCTAGAATATAATATTAATGTTCCAGTTCTTTTAAATCTGAAAAAATATTCTCAAAATTCGGATCCTATTCTTTAACATTAAGCCAGTGTTTCCTAGTGTGGCATCAGGGGTACGGAAAGAGTTTGATGGGGGTACGCGTTGCATCGGAGTTTGTTGGGGATTTGCACTGCACCGTGCTTAGCTTAACCATCTGACCGGAACATCCGTCTCTCAGACAGGGATGATTTGCTTTGATGCCTGTGGATAACGCTGTGGTGTGATTTTTGGGGTGGGCTGCCTTGATATCTTCAGTTGGACTC
>BMAV01015583.1:0-11542 GCA_019973955.1 Trichonephila inaurata madagascariensis | reverse complement strand
TCTGCGTTTCGCTGCTTCATCACGAAGACGACGAAGGAACAGTAAGGTCATTACCAATGCACCTTGTTCAAAATACTGAAGGGCGGTTTCGTCAGTTTTTAGTCCCTCACTATGTGATATTTTAGGAACTTGTGTGATGTATTCACCCATGGGTGATACCTTATTCCTAAGTTATCTTCGTGACCTAGAGGTGTGGGGATTGAATGAAGAACCAGGCATTGCCATGATCTTAAAATGTCTTTATTAAGATCTTAACTTAAACACTAACAATGATAATATTTATATTATAACTCACAGCGGATCTGAGGTGAGAAAACACACAATACGTATTACCAAATAAACACGATCTTAACCACTATATTTAACTTTCCCTTCGATTCCTAATCTTTGTTTATACCACAGTTACTTATGGATACTAGAATTATCCTACATTAATCTCTTGTTTAACCGCAATCCTCTCGGATCCTAAATATCTTTTATCTCGCGTGGAATTGTATCCATCTTGACTTGATCGTTCTGTCACGGATAGCTTCACACTCAATGACGGCTTTCTTCTCTTCCTTCAGTTCACGCGCTTAAACCAGACTAACATAATCACTTCCCAATAGGTCATCCGCGTATGTTAAATTTCTGCTATTTAAAAGGTTTCTAATTTGCATGTTCGCGTTTCGCTTCTGGGTTTGGTTGGAAAGAATTTGCCTTTTTCGGCCCAAAGAACCCAAGAGGAGATTTTAGTATAAATCGCAATGAGCCCGTCACACTTGTACGATGACCTCGACGTTAACGTCTTCACCATTTTCTTGCATTTTTTCATTAACTGTGACAGTATCAATAACAGTGGTTTTTTTTCGACCTTCAAGAGTGTGGCCGAGTTTTCCGGACTACCGAGTTATCGAGTAGCGAGTTTTCGAGACTCTTTTGTATTGATAAATGAATTTACAATAACAAAATAAATCAATACAGAGAAATAATCAGAAATTCGTGATTAGAATATACTTGTACTTTTTGGAACCTTTCTTTCAACAGGAAATAGAATTTCTATTCGTAGAAGATTCCCGAAGAAGAAATCTTTATTTAAGTAAAGCTAAACGGTGAAAATATCAGAGATAGTCATTTTACTGTCATAGTCATTGATTAATCGGTATCTTTAATAACAGAATTAATTTTTATTGTTGTTGAACATTATTGTACTATTTAAGTACGTTTCCATAATGCCTATAAGCAATAACGAGTTCTTAGGTGGGGAAACAATATTATTGTAGTTCATTATAATGAACTACAAATACAATTTCATTTAGGAATTGTTTAATTATTAGTTTTTGGCATCTGGCAAATAAATGTTTAACTTGGGAATATTACGTATACATATGTGGAAGTTTACATATTTAACGTTAGACTCGAGTTCGTAAGCATACAAAAGTTGGGAACCTTTTGTTTTAGAGCAAACGTCCGTAACCAAAATTCCGTAAGACAATTTGGTTGGTTTCATAAGTATTGAGTGATTGCTTATTAACGTTGCACTCCGAAGCAAATGCTATTGGCAACAGATTTCGCAATTTTGACCCATCATAAAATGACGAGGGCGACATCCTACTCTTCAAACTTCCACGCCATACCAACGTGAGGGCTTTGTCTCAAAATATTTAATGTACATCGAACTCCAGTGTCGTTACGTACACTCCCACTACCCTCACATCGTGAGGGGGATCAGGATTCTAGAAGGCACAGAGCTTCACTGATGACAAGTACTTAAGATCCGACTTGGGGCCCCAAACCTGACTTTGCAGAGAGGCCCTAATATTCTCCGTTACGCCACTGTCGGGTGAGTTTTGGCTATGCTGCACCACACGTTTGTTAGAACATTACAAAGTGTTCTGAACGGGAAAAGGAAAGAAAGAGAAAAAGAGATGACAAGGAAGAGGGTTGAAAATAGAGAAGGATCACTAGGGCACCCCGCGTTCGTGACACCCCTGTTTACCAAAAACAGTAAACCCTTTTAGAGAAGGAAAAGATCATTAAGGCACCTCGGGATTGTGACACCCGTATTCTTCTGGAGAAGATCAGTCAGATGAAGGTTACGCCACTCTCGTTTGAGTCCGAGAGTGGCTTAACCCTCAACCATGGTTTAAATTCTCAACCATGGCTTCTTGGCAAGGAAGAAAAAAAAATATATATTTCATGAGTTTTTAATTTAGAGTGAGCACCTTATTCCGTTAAAAAATTACTTATTTTCGTTCGATTCTGATTAAATAATTAATTATGAAATTTTCCAAAAATATTGATGTGAATGTGAATGAAATTAAATTTATTTGCATAATCTGAAGAATTATTTTAATCACAATAACACGACTCGAGTTGAATCGTAAGACCACAGGAAATGAACTCACAATTAAATAATGAAAACATTTCATCAGTTACTTCATAAAAATAGGATACTAACAAAATATACATTATTATTATACCTAAAATAATGTTCATTATGATAGTTCTTGCTTGTAGTTTAATCAATTAGTAGTACTACAATATTGTAGCGTTAATAATATTCGATGTTTAATTATTTTGAAAAAAAAATTACTAAACTTGCATATTTAATTACAGAAATTTATTATTAAATCGATCTTAATTTTAATTTGTGTATATAATATGCAGAATATAAAAATAAAAATTGAGTTTCTATGACATACTACGCTTTGTTGAAAGCATGATTTAAATTACTTAGCTTTTTAATTCTTACTAATTTTGCTATGCATGAAATATTGTGTTATGTTCATGGTCTGTCGAGTAAGATGTTAGACTGAGTTTGTGCTTGAAATGGATTTTAATTCAATATATCATTTACTGTCACATTACAATTGTAAAATTGTTGTTCACCATGAACTTAGACAAAGGCAAATAAGTGATGAATATGATGTACATTCTGTATGTCAAAAGCCGAGCCATGGCTCCAGTTATTCTACTAAATGTTCTTAGAAACAAATCGATGAATAAAACATAAGCCGTTCTAAATTATAAGCTACGAATTTACGTCAAATTTACTGTGGCTCTAGGAACGTCTTAAGGCATGAGCCAACTAGGCCCAGGCCCCGAGCCTCGCCTCATTTCGTTCTTGTCTCTGTATTAATAAGACCATTATCTGGATAATTTTAATTTTCAAATATTATTCCCGCACATATTCTTCGAAAAACAGAGAAATTCAAACTGCATGGCAACTTTCAAAAGTGGTAAGTCTGTATTATTATGTGATAACCGTTGTCCATGTCTAAGCCTAGGCCTAATACCATAAACAATCATTAAACTCGTTTAGTTGAAATGCGGCCTTCAGAAGGGATGGCGATTCTTTCCGAAAAAGATCGATTTTTAAATCGATTCGAATCGTAACCTGATGAATCGATTCACAAAAAAATCGAGGTCTAAAAGATCGATTTCTAAAAAATCGATTTTTTTTTTCCAAGACTGCATTTACAATGTAAATATAAATCCATTTTATATATAAAAAAAAAAGAAAAATACATTATATTCGATCGTTTATTAGCAAAATCAGGCGATTTTTTTTTTTTAGGTCAGGGAATTCGACAATTACAATTATTTTTATTACCATATCAAAGTATCAGGTATAAAAGAAGACATTTATTTTCTAATTGTATTTGTTACATTAAAAAGTTTAGAAAATAGATTATATAGCTTATAGTTCCCAATGCTTAACATCTAAACTTTTTAAAAACAACTGTCTCTCAAGTCTACTGGGATCCAAGGGGTTCCGCCCATCACGTGCGATGTTGCCGGCAATCGAAAAAAAGGCGCTTACAAGGAACAGATGATCCCACGATACTCATATAGATCGTGGCTATTGAGTGAACATAATGACAAATAGAGTTTTTTTGTTCTTGCAAGTAAAGTATAAGATCATACTTCAGGTGCACAAGTGCCTGCGATAAATAGTGTTTAAATTCTTCGTTTTTTATGGTTTTTACCAAAACGGAAAAAAAATCGAATGTCGATTTTCTAGGATGAAATATCGATTCACTGAATCGATTCAGTGCTACATATCGATTTTAAAAAAATCAATTTTTTTTGGCCCGAGAAATAGATTTTTCGATTAAGCGATCTCAGATCGCCATCCCTAGCCCTCAGTTGAGCCGGTTTGTGCCTGGGTTTTTGAGATAGTGAGTCGTGCACATTTATTTGTTTCAAATTACCGTGCACAACTGCCTGCGATAAATAGTGTTTAAATTCTTCGTTTTTTTATGGTTTTTACCAACTTTATGGTTTTTACCAAAACGGAAAAAAAACTAATGTCGATTTTCTAGGATGAAATATCGATTCACTGAATCGATTCAGTGCTACATATTGATTTAAAAAAATCGAATATTTTTTGGCCCGAGAAATCGATTGTTCGATTAAGCAATCTCAGATCGCCATCCCTAGCCCTCAGTTGAGACGGTATGTGCCTGGGTTTTTGAAATTGTGAATCATGCACATTTATTTGTTTCAAATTACCGTTTGTACGAGTATTTGACAATGTATGCTATATACTGTCTGCTTTTAAAGATCTCCGGAAGGGCCTAATTTTTCATAGGGGCACAGGGTCTCAAAGAGTCTTAAAACGTTCCTGCGGGGCTCTAACAGCTAATGTCATGTAGAGACAACTGAATGTAACATATGATTGAGATGACATCTATTAACTTCCAAGGATACGCACTACACGGATTTTTCACGACATTTATTTATGATTTTTGTAATAATTGTAAAGTTTGTTTTATATATAAGAAATACCATTTACATTGAAATATTTCCCACTGGTCAATTACCTACTGAACACTCCATTTGAAGTGTTGTTCACAAAAAGAAATGTTTTTGTATGCTTAAATTAAGGTATCCGACTACGTTCGGAACCGTGATTTTGAAAAAGCGTGTAAATGGATAATATTTATGATATTTAGTGTCACTTCAATTAGAAAATGTATATAAAATTGTTTTAAGAATAGTATTACAATAAAAAACTATTTAAGTACAATATTTTGACAAAAAATGAACATAGAATGACCCATTTTCAAAATATTCTCCTTTCGTGAAAAATGCTTCTATTATGTAGTAATATTTTGCCTGTATATAGCTCAGACCTCTCTACAAAGACTCAACTAGAATTTTTGAAAAATTCACATTATTTTCAGAGTTACCAACAATTTAAATAGTTATTGGCGTTTTTTTCTTAAAATTGCTCCCCTCTGTTGTCGTAAAATATGGATAAACCCACTTCTATGTTACATATTTCAAAAATTCTAGTTGAGCCTCTGTACAGAGGTCTCAGCTATATACAGGCAAAATATTATTATATAATAGAAGCATTTTTCATAAAAGGTGAACATTTGGAAAAAAAATTATTCTAAGTTCATTTTTTGCCGAAATATTGTGTTTAAATAATTTTTTTCTGTCAAAATGTCCTTAAAACAATTTTTTACATGTATTCTAATCTAAGTGACACTAAATATCGCAAAAATGTTCCATTTATGCGCTTTTTTAAAATCGCGGTTTCGAACGTAGTCGGCTACCTTAAATCCTTAAGGTATCCAACTACGTTCGGAACCGTGATTTTGCAAAAGCGTATAAATAGATAATATTTATGATATTTAGTGTCACTAAGATTAGAAAATGTATATAAAATTGTTTTAAGAATAATATTACACAATAAAAACTTATTTAAATACACTATTTTGACAAAAAGTTAACATAGACTGACCAATATTTAAAATATTTTTCTTTTGTGAAAAGTGCTTCTATTATAATAATATTTTGCCTGTATATAGCTCAGACCTCTGAACAGAGGCTGAACTAGAATTTTTGAAATATATAACTTAAAAGTGGGTTTATCCATGTTTTACGACAACACAGGGGAGAAATTTTAAGAAAAAAACGCCGATAATTATTTCAATTGGTTGTAACTCTGAAAATAATGTGAATTTTTCAAACATTATAGTGGAGCCTCTGTACAGAGGTCTGAGCTATATACAAGCAAAATATTATTATAATAGAAGCATTTTTCACAAAAGGAGAACATTTTAAAAAAGGTTATTCTAAGTTAATTTTTTGCCAAAATACTGTATTTAAATAAAAAAAATTTGTCACAGTGTCCTTAAAACAATTTTATACATGTATTCTAATCTAAGGGACACTAAATATCATGAAAATTATCCATTTATGCGCTTTTTTTAAAATCACGGTTCCAAACGTAGTCGAATACCTTAAGCCATCATTTTTTTTTTTTTTCGTGTTGCCCAAAATGCTGTAAAAGAGGGGACATTTCTTATTGCATATATTTAAGTATAGTACTTAACCGAATGTGAAAATGGAGGGATTTTATTTTTATTTTCAGTTTTAAAGTTTTTACGCTATTTTTTATTTTATAATTGTGAAACACTAAAACTCCTGAATATTTGCTTTTTATAAGTGCACTCTGCACGCTTTGAAAAGTGTCTTATATATCCTAAAATAATTCCTCTTTCCTTGCAAAAGATTTCATGTTCGTACCTGTTTTTCATACAGTTGAAGATTTTGTGCATGAGTACATATATTATATATGCACACACAATTTGAAGCATGGTGTAATACTAAGTCTTTCACTGCAATGGGGACAGATATAATATCGGCGTTTTGATATTATCTTTCCATTTTCATTTTTTCTAGAGCAACAAATTGCACAATGTCTTGTCAGTCCCTTTCTTTATCATGTTTTCAAAAATCTAAATTCTTGCCTTCTTTGAAAATTTACCACCTTCTCAAGAAAGAAAATCCCGGATGGGAAGTATTTCAGTACCATGGACAAACTGCATCACTTAAAAACACTAGCACTAATAATCTCACTATAAGAATTAAAAATAAGTGCACATCAAAGATAAAAATAAGAAAATATTTGTGCTCGTACAGCATTCGGGCAAACCGGTTGTGACCAGGCTTCGGTAGACCGTACGGTGTACGGGCAAACCAGTTAAAAGGTTAATACTCAGACAGTTAATAATACTAAGCACTATTAATGGAAAGCAATATCAAAAACACTATACTTTTACTCCGCAAACCTCTAAGTTCTTTTGTTTCATAATTAGTACAGCTTGTGTAAATAAAATATACTGATTGTTGAAAAATAATTCTATATATATTCTAACGACATATATTATGTTACATGAGTACATTGTTACGTCTCTTTATAATGCATTGAAATTCACTGTCTGGTCAAAGAACGTTCCATAACTGAGCACAGAACATACATCATACCAAATGTTTCAGAGTTTGATGTTCATGAATTGCTCCACTGAGTTGTAATCAAGTTTTTTCATTCTGTGACTGTGTTCATCTTCTTAAAGTAGGTTTACCTTGAAAATAGAATGTATTCCATGCTGGATTACATTTCTATGACTTATCCATGCTGACATTGAGATGTGGAATTTTCATCAAAACCTTTATACTTTCCACTTGTTAATAATTTCAAATTACATGTGTAGTTCTTTGGTTTCATTTATATTATTTCTTCAAAGATATCACGTATTTAGAAAACGATGCGAATTTTTTTAAGAACTATGGAGTATCCTACGATGAACAACCTCTCTGTTTCCGAGGAGGGCTGCAAGTCGATCCGTTCAATTTACAGCCATCTATATAAATAAAAAAAGTCATATTGCTCCATCGATTCTTTCTTGGCATTCATGTTTATCTGTTTGCACAAAGCCTTGGAATATCACTTGGTTGTAAGAAAACTCCTGAAAGTTTCAAACTGCTTTAAAAAAAACTCAAAAGCTGGTACAACGAACTCGTGAATTTGTTAAAGGAATTTAAAACATCTAGCACTTCAATATAATATTTTTCACGTATTGTTACCTGTATACATGAATAAATCCCAAGAAGAAAGAAATTTGATAATTTCACATCTTAAATAAAATAGTCTTATCAGTGGCGATTTAAGTTCATTTTTTGCCTTGGGCGCAGGAGGTCTACAGGTCCCCCTTGGCACAGCGGATCAAAATTTATAACGAGAAAATCTGGTTAAGTCCAACTTATCCAGGCCCTTAGGTGCCCACCCCAAGCGCCCAATGGATAAACCGGCACTTATAGATTTAGTCTAAATTAGCACTTCGTAAAATCAAAAATAGACTGAAATGATTTCTCGGGGAAATCGATGAAAGAGAGATATGATTTGTTGAATGAGTGAGTGAATATTAACGTCGCACTATTCAGCTACTCGAAGGCATTTGGCGACAGACTTCCTAGTTTTAAACCAGTGATTCCCAAAGGGGTCTATGACGATCTTCAAGGGTCCCCGTCAGCAAAAAAATAATTTAGAGGTCCATGAGGTGTAAATGGGGGTCTACGATAGTGGCTCTCATTAAACCAAATGTGACTTTAATTTTAAAAGAAAATGTAATCAAGTGGAACCAGATTTTACCTTTTTAACACATTTATTTACTAAATTTAATGGGGTTAATTTGCAATTATATTTTATTAAAACAAACATATATTTTATTAAAAAGAGAACCATCATTTCAGTTTCTCTTGCCAGAAAAAAAGGAATATAACATTGGACATCGCGAGTTTTCCAGTTTCTCATTTTGTCACAGACAATCCGCCAGGAAGTTGACGCCTTAAACTACGTTCAACATTTAAATGCCCTCTATTCAGATTTTGGAATTGGGTTTGAGAATTCTTTGACCATGATAATACCACAGGAGTCAATGAATCATATGGTCACATTGACGAAAATAAATGTCATATTTCAGGAGGAATTGATTGGTATAGGCACTAAGGAAGATCTTAAAGTAAAGTTTAAAAACGGATGTCAGCAATTTTGGCATTAAAAAAGACACATACCTGTTATTTATCCTGAGTTATGGAACCGAAGGGATTTAGGGTAAAACTCGCCAAGATTGATGCTAAATGTGAAAATTTATTATTGAAGGGCCAGATTCACCCCTCTCATTAAAAGCATTTTTGTTTGTTGCTCAGTTGTTTTATCTAACTGTTATTTTATGAATTATTAAATTTTGATTTAAAACTAGCATGTGTTTCTTAAATTTTAAACACTATATTTCACAGAAGTTAAAAATTTAAATCTTTTAAAGTAAATATTTCTATAATAGCTGTCAAAAAGTTATTTAAGGGGATTTGGTACGATTTACGCAAAAATTTTTAATTTAAGGATTTTCAAAATTTTTTTGTTTGCCTCCTATGTGAGTATACTATGTAAAAAAGATTTTGTGCTCAATATTTCATAAAAAGCTAACCATTTAATTTTTTAAGGAAAAAACTTGAAATTATTGAAGTGATTTTAAAATGCTACTCCTCCTACAAAAAGTTACTTACGTGCATGAAATTCGATTTTCAAGTACGTCCAACTATGTATAACAAAAGTTGGTATGGGTTTTGTGATCGCATGATTGGTATTCGTACAATACTTCTTTTTATGAATTCTTATTGAAAATTCCTTTAAAAAATGTACAAATTCTGAGTTCAACTATTTTTGAAAAAAATAAGTATTGCTTTGATTCAAAAATGCATACCAACTTTTGTTACATGTAATATTAGCAATAAGTAAAAAAAAATACAAAGAATTATGCACAATAGAAAAAAAAGCCTTAGCATTTTAAATGAAGACAAACTACGAGTAGTTATTTTATCTTTCTGAGTTGATGATGATGAGTTTGGTGTTTTATGGCACAAGAGCCAGTTTTGGCTATACTGCGCCAAACATTCCTAGGTCTGTGGTCTGGACGGGAAAAGAAGGAGAAGTTGGATGACAAGATGGAGGGTCGAAAATAGAGAAGGATCACTGGGGTACCCCGGGGTCGTGACACCCGTGTTTACCAAAGATAGTAAACCCCTTGGAAAAAGGAAAAGATCACTAGAGTACCTCGGGATTGTGACACCCGTACCCACCTAAAGAAAGTGAGCTCCCTGAGGGGTTTATCTTTCTGAGATAAGTAGGTTTAAAGTTTTGATTTATACCATAGGGATGTGAATAAAAACGATCGTAAAAGCTATCATAATTCTGCGTTTTATAAGTTTAGAGCTTTCAAATTTTGTGAGGTTATAGAAAAGTATATAAAGAATAATTTAGGCTAAAAAAATTAGATTTGATTTTTTGACCGATTTCTGTCAACTGAATCGTACTGTGTCCCCTTAATTTGATAAAAGTACACAAATTTAACAGTAGGTAAGAAGGGTCAAAAAACAGGCAAGGGGTCTACGAGACAAAAAAGTTTGGGAACCTCTGTTTTAAACCATGATCAAGTGACGAGGACAAAACCCAAACTGGCACCTCCTTCTTCTAACTTCCACACCAATGGGAGGACGTTTGAGCACCGACAGATTTATCGCGCATCACTCCTCCCACACGGTGGGTCTTCAACACTACTAGGCTTGAATTCATGACACGTCTGCGAAGAGTCTGTTACCATGACTACTTGGCTACCACGGCCACATGATTTGTTGAAATAGCGTCAACATGAAATGCATTTTTGATTTCCGTATTGACACATAAAAAAAAATTTGAACTGTCGTGTATACATGAATACCATCATTTCTGTTATTTTATATGTGCGCACTACTCCATGTAAAAATTAAAAGATCCTAGATATGCTGAAGCCAAAGAAACTTATTTCGTAATTTCGCCCCTTACGTCTTCGTTCACACATCAACTCTCTCTCAACCCTTCTATTATTAGAAACCGTATTTCTTATAAATCGATTATCTTTACGTTAAGAAAAAAAAAATAAGTACTACTGTGTCGAGCTTTTGAATTTGGCAAAGCCTTTAAGGAAACACTTTTTAGCATGTTATTTTCTATGTATATTTCTTAAAAACATAAGCTTTTTAACTTAAAATATCAAAATAGATTCGACTCCATTTAAGCTATTTTTCTAATATCAAAAAATAGAACTCTAACATGGAAAACTGGTTAGGTAAAAAAATGCTTTTACATTAATATATACCATATTTTTTCGTTATGTACCATATATTCTGGCATATTACGGACACCTATACTTTCAAACTTCATTTAAATATTAGGGGTATATTCGCCGCACACAACTCGCCCCCCCCCCCTCCTTCCCTTTTTTTTTAACAAAGAAACCTGAAGTATACATGTGGAATGCTCTTATTTTTTGAGCCATTTATTCGAAGTATTATCCCAGGCTTTTGAACAATGGTATATTTCTAAAACTACATTCTTAAAGCATTAGAAAAGAGGCTTTTTTAACGAAGTTTATAAGAATTTAATTGTGCGCTGAAGATTTATAAGGTATGCTATTTCATTTAAAAGTATTTAGATATATGTATTCTTATGTTTTTATATGCTCATCTTTTCTTTATTTTAAAACTTTCTATTTTATATCCGGTGTATAACCCACACCTTAAATTTCAATCTCATTTGTGTGTGTGTTAAAAATGTGCGCTATACGCCGGAACATTCGATATTTTTATTGGAATTCATCAATTTATTTACTTTAGAATATATGTTCCTCATTTTGTCTCCTATACCTGAAGGCAAAATGGGGGTTTT
>BMAV01015582.1:0-12691 GCA_019973955.1 Trichonephila inaurata madagascariensis | reverse complement strand
GTTGATAAACAAGAATTAAATAACGATCTGATTGATTTAAATTTTTAAAATTTTCAAACTAAGTAAAACGAGTACTTAAATCTCGCGACCAGCTTTATATCATAAATTGTGTAAAGTTTTTTATGTTGATAGCAAAAATATTTTTAAAAGAAAAGTTTATTTTATTCTTTTTAGAGCATTTAAATAAAAGCTTGTTTTTTTAAAAAAAATTTTTACTTTTAATTTATCTATATTTAGCTGATATCTATATTTTGTCTTCTAAGCAGCCACCGCATTTTGCAATATGTTCCAATTTAAAAATTAGATAAAGGAAAAATAACATAATAATTATCCTATTACTTAATTTATTTTTTTTTTGTTTAAAAGTAACATATACAAAATTTAATACTTATGTTATTAAATTGTACGATTTATAATTAAGATCGTGTATTGTAGCTTTAGAGTCAAAGTGCCTTATTATTCATTCATTAATTTATTAATATATAAGGGGGCGCGATAAAAATTGTGATTGAAAAGGGGGGCGCCAGTATTGAAAGTTTGAGAAGCACTGCCGTATACCGAATATTCTAATCACTTGCAACCGTTCAGGTTGTTGATCTCCTCCAATGGCTTACTCTGATGAAGTCTTTAACAGCGAATCATCATTTCGGGACCAAAATCGTTGATGCACCACATTGTTTTAAACCAGGGGTATCCAACCCAAATGACCTTGCTGGCCACTTCGGAAAAACATTATAATCTCGCAGGCCGCACATAAAAATATGTACCTTCATATCAGATTTGGAAACAAAAAACATTTATTGGAGTGAAAATTTAAGACAGAATTATTGTTATTATTGTTTTCATTATTTTCCACGTATACAGACATAGATAATCTCTAAAAATGTTTAATTATATATATATATATATATATATATATATATATAATAATTCAATGATCAAATAATATTTAAAATACTACAGCTGCCATTTTCTTGAAAATTTCGCACATTCCTTTTGAATTGATCTTTCGTTACTCATTGTTGATATTTGATTGTACTGTCATTCGCAAACGATTAAGTATACATTGTCTTTTATTTTAAGTGCCCTGAATATTTTTTTTTTAAATTTTAAAAAAAAACATCTCTTATTTCATCTTGCTTTTTGGGCACTCCAAACAGAAAAGGAGGAGGAGAAAGGAAAGTCGCACACTCAAAGAATCATGTAGCATTCATAGTAAAGGATATTCATAACATAATGCAATTCGGAATTTTTTAAAAAAGTAATTTATTATAGTAAAATCCAATGTAATTTTTTGATAAAATATACATCTATTTTAATGTCAATGACATTTCTAGTATCAAAAAGGATTTATTTAAAAAAAGATCAGGGTAACAAGCAAATACATTGTACTTATATATATATATATATATATAATTTTACCTCAAATAAATTTCTAAATGAAAAACCATTAAAACCTGATATTTAATTTTTTTTAAAAAATGAGTCTGCGGGCCAAAACTTACGTACTGGCGGGCCGCGTGTTGGACACACCATTTTTAAACAACCCAATCCACATCACCAGTTATCATTAATTTTAAAAAAAAAATGTTTTCTTCATAATCCTTGAGCATATATCAGATGCTTATTTTCAGATTGTCTTCAAATGAATTGCTTTGAATTCACGAGGAGCCTTAATATACAGCTTGATTACGTATCCTAATTTTCTTTTTAGGATTGAATGAACACTTATTTGAATGATATTCAATGCCACTGCAATTTCCTGTCGGTGTATAGTGGGTTTGAAAAGACGAATGTCTTTATTTTGTCATCATCAATCTAGATGGTCTTCATGATCGTGAGCAATATTCAAATCAAAATCACAAGCGCGAAGTTTCTGAACAAGTTTTGGCACTGACGTTCTTGTAGAGCATCGTAAGCAATTTTTCTCAAACCTGATGTGAATTGTTTTCTTTACGGAAGAAAATAAGTAAAATATGCCGAAAGTTATGGTTTGGTCTTCCATGATCAATTTGCCGACAAATCTCTGAGCAAAATCACTCAATTTGTTCTTTACAGGGGAAGCTTAAACTGCCTGTTATCAATGACGTATCAAATGATTAAAGTATTTCAGAAACTGTACTACTGCCATCTATTACAAAAAAAAAAAAAATACAAAATACAAAAATACAGAAAAAAAAACGAAATTCACCTATAATTTGATAGCTCACATCCATTAATGTCAGTTAGGTGAACAATTGTGGTGTTTTACGTAAAATGAAGCACAAAATAATATGTTGTTGCAGTGTAAAACATATGCATTGCAGCTTAAGAAATTAATTAAAATTAAATAAAATGAAAATTGTTTTTTTTTAAATATTTTTAGGAAATATTTGTTTGAATAGTTCTTTTTATGACAAAGATTAAAACGCAAACCCTTTCTCAATATCAATAAGACAAATTTTACTTTATAACTTTTTTTCAGTAATAAACTATTAGTACAAAAAATGTTATAACAAAATGTATGAAAAGCTATTTCAAATATTCATATTGTTAATACAAAAAAATACGAAAAATAAAAAAATCATAATGCATGTTTGTTTTTTTCCCCAAGTTTAAAGTTCTGGAATATTTTCTGAAATTTAAACAAATGATTATATGAATCATCATGCCTATCTCAGTAAGCGAGTAGAAGTTATGTAGAATTCTTCACTTTGCTAATTAAACTATCATTCTCTAATGGATCAGCAACACATTAATTCTGAAATTAAACAAGTATAAAATGTTTGAAAGGATTCCTTATGAAATGTTTGCTACTTAGATGCAGCAAAATGAATAAAACAGCTAATGTGAAATATATATTCATAGTTAGAGAAGGAAAGTAGTTTACTTCACTATCTACACCATTAATAGCCATATATTTTGTGTTTCGATCAAATGAACGAATGTTTACCCACGAAAGCTAATCCTTAATGTACAGATTGAAAATAATTTGTCTATTTCACAGACAAAACTAATCACAAATTATGAAACTGGAGTAGATAAATCTTTGATTTGCATCGTACATTATTATAAATTTAAATATTTTATGATTTTAACAACAGGTTTTGGTAACTGACTTGAAAACTTTCATCTTTACGTATTTTGAATTTTTAATGCTTATTTAATTAATTCATTATATATTTATTTTACAATCAATTCAAGAAATTGCTGGATAAAATATCAAAGAGATGTGATACAAATCCATACATAAATTAGACTACAAAAGCTTCTGTTTAATTATTGTATCTGATTAATGATGCTGACATTTTTTTTTAAAAAAAAGATGAATTTTTGTAGTTCCTGTGTTTCTTTTTAAAGTGTTACAGTCTATGAATATTTACGATCTTCTTACAAATTAAACAATTTAAAGTACCTAGTTAGAGCAATAATCTACTTCATTTTTAAGATTACATTATAGCAGTGATAAATGAAAGATATAAATTGTATTGAATTAAAATAAACACATAAAAAATTAAGAAATGTTTACATCAGTATTGAAATATTATGATCAATTATACAAAACCAGAAATAGATGCTTGAAGTAGAATGAAATTATTAAGAATTTGACGACAGCTAAAAGGTTTTGGTTTATATTTGGGAACAGTGCTTTTGTTATTTAACTTTTCTTTCCCCCTTTTTTATTTAGACGTAATTTTATCTCTATTTTTGGCACATATTTTGACATTCATATACATATATATATATATATATATATATATATATATATATATATATATATATAAAAAAGAAATTTATATAAAAAAAAAACCAGAAAAATTGAAAATGAACAAAAAAAGAAAAACGTAATAAAAATATAAAAGCAAAACATGAAGATCGAAAAAATACAAAAAGGAAATATAAAAAAGAACCTAGCGAGTCAGAATGCAATTTCGGACTTAGGACAGAATAAGTGGGGGTTTAACTAGTTTGAAGGCGCCAAACTTCCCCATTGCAACTCGGAGGGAAAACCAAATAAAAAAAAAAAAAAATTAAAAAATTAAAAAAAAATTTAAAGTATATAAAAAAAAAAACCCAAAAATTCAAAGTATAAAAAAACTCACAAAAGTATGATAAAACCACTGATTAATTTTTTCTGAAACAAATTTTTCCCCCAACAAAGCGGAAAAAAATTTTTAAAACAAATCTTCCTACTTACAATCTTTTCCAAGAGAATCAAGAGTCTTGGGTATCTTTGAACGTATTTTTTGAACTACCTTTCCCTAACCAGCATGATGATATCGAGATAGATGACAAATTAAGTTTGGTAGGGTTTGAATTGGTTGATTGTCAAAAATGTAAATTTTTTAGGGTTAAATTTGGTTTAAAAAGTTAAAAATGTTTAAAAAATTTTTGGAAAAAAAATGTAAACTGTGATATGAGTGTTATGATATAATCTTCACAAAGACCACTAAATCTACTTTAAATCCCATTGTTTTGGGGTTTTGGGAACAAAGAAAGACACAATATATTTTTGATGAATATAAGTTCAAGAAGTTAAAAGGGTATTCATGATCTAAAGAACATTTAAAAAAATTTTTGATATTATTAAATTTATCTATTTTGTGGGTAGTTAAGTTATCATTTCTAAATAAAAAAATTTGAAATTACATTTTGTAAATTGATAAAAGCAAGACATTCCCTACAGAATTTTAATTTAAGGGAAATTAAAAAAAATCTCTTTTGTCAAAAATTTACTGACTACATTATTGTTAATAAGATAAATCTAAATCCAAAATTCAACCATATTAGGTTAAAAAAGTTTTTTGGGGGGGGAAGTCGGGGAGAATGTAATATTTGGTTTTTTATTCATTATTTTTTCAAAAATTATTAAATCATCTAATAACGATAAATCAAGTAAGAATAATTAACAAAAAGGTAATTTCAAAAAATGTAAAAAAAGGTTCCTAAACAATTTACAAGCTGGACCACCCCGAGGGTCCTTTATCTGTTTATAAAAATTTTGATTAAATGCAATGAAATTCCTTTTAATACGGGTTAACAAGAATATCGAATTTTTTTAGGTATATAGCGCATATTTATCTAAATTAACTGTAGAACCCGAATCTATCTTCAATATCAATAGAATTAAAAAGGGGCCTGAAGTCAAAACCATGCATGGAAAAAAATTTAAAACATCTTGGTACTCTGGCAAATTTTTGCTACTTTTAATTATTGCCGTGTTTTTTTAAATTATCAATTAAATTTTGAAGAAAAAGACTGTAAAAAATCTTACCAGACCTCGATATATGTATTGTACCCATTAGTGATACTACAAAATTTTTTATGGGGCTTTTTATAAATTTTGGTGTTAAAAATGCGTGAATACTTAATATTATTTAGATGAATATTCAGTCTTTTGTTTGCTTCTAAGTATATATATATATATATATCCTTAGAGGCTTAAGATGAGCATATATTGTTCTTAGGCTTAAATTAGTTATTTTTTTATTCCTTTCAGTTTTTCCTGGGAAAATTATTTAACCCGTCACTTCTCGCACAAGGTATATCATACCCGCCGTCTAACTTTTTTCAACGTCCCTTCTATACCTTTTTCGGAAAATGGATAGTTTCTCCTGTAGCTGACTTTAAGGTAATATCCTTTGAGGGTCCTTAACTTGTAGGCGATTTCCAATATAATTTTAGATACCACTTCTTCGGGTATGTCACATTCTGCGCGTGAATTGCCGTTGCAGTTCTGAATGCATGGGCACGCTTTATATCTTTCTTATGTTATGGCGCATGATAGTAATTATGACGAAGAAATGTGATATTTATAAGTAACTTAATAGATTCAGTATTTAATAGACATACTACAAGAGTAATTTCGGATAAAAGAAGTCTATTTGTGGCGAAAAATCAAATGATGAGTATAATAGCAAATATAATTCCTCCTCTGAAATCGATCCAGATTTAGAAATAGCGGAAGCTGTTGAAAAAAAATGCTTTATTTGTAGTGACACAAAAACATTGGATTAGAGTAGTGTTTCTCAAATTTGCAATATTCACGACCCAATATTCAATCATAAATTTCATTGCGCCCCCTTCATACAATAACAATGTACTGAATTCAATAATGCTATACTTTGACGCTATAACTCCGATACGACATGAAACTCTTAAGCACCCCCGAGTATATAAACGTCTCTCTAAGCCAAAGCGTTCATTTTCGTCAGACGTATATATACGTCTTTCCCTTGTACGATCTGTTCTGTGTACGGCTATCCGTAAAATTATTCCGAAGAATTTGGAATGCAATAAATGGACCTTGACAATGTTTGTGAAGAATTTACTTGTTCCAGATTATTTTTGCTTCGTTATTCTTCCCACCTCGACCAATACATCACATACACGTGCATTCTTGGAAAGCGGTTGGCATTTGGAAGCGAATCCCGAAACTTTTGATCGGCAGTCAAGGTTTAATTATAAATCGTACAAAATTACCAAGATAATTGTTAATTATTTTTAAAATTATGTATATGGCAAACCCATATGGGGTCACTGGTAATTAATAAACGTTCGATTCCTGCTATTAGCTCACAATCTCTATATATTTATTTATATATCTTGTTGGAATTTTCAATCGTTAATAATATACATTTTAAAGCTCTCCATTGAGCTGAAATTTTATATACATGATTATTTTTGATGATAAAATCATAATATAATAATAATTAATAAAAATTAATTGATTAAAACTAATAATTTAAATAATTACAAATACAACCACGTTGGCATCATTTTTGGCAACTTACCGACCCTTTTTGGCGACTTGTGTCAGAACTTGAAAAGGAACTTTTATCACGTGTTAAAGTATTCAGTTGAACTGAAATTTATATACACGATTGTTTTGGATGACAATACGATACTTGAATGGTAATTAATGAAAATTAATTACCACTGAATGTTGTGATTCTGTGTCATATGTATATACATATTTATATTAATTGTAACTATTTAATAAAAAGTAGCTAAAATGAAATTTTTCCTTGCTGATCTAAGTAGGAATTGACTTAATTTTTTTTTATATTACTTGTTCAGTTCCTACTATATCAGGTCACATTCTCTCTCTCTATATATAGTTATTTATCTTGGTGAAATTTCCAATCGTTAATAAAATAAACTTTAAAGTGCCCAATTCAGCTGAGATTTTACATACATGATTATTTTGGATGACAAAACAGTAATTTAATAATAATTAATAAAAATTAATTGATTAAAACTAATTATTCAAATAATTACAAATACAGCCACGTTGGCATCATTTTTGGCGACTTAGCAACCATTTTAGCGACTTGGGTCAAAACTTGAAAATGTCTTTTTTCCTCACGTTTTAAAGCATTAATTTGTACTGAAATTTTATATACATAATTGCTTTGGATGACAATACGATATTAATATTAATATTTATACATTAATTGTAACTATTTAATAAAAAGTAGCTAAAATAAAATTTTTCTTTGTTGATCTAAGTAGGAATTGACTTATTATTATTATTTTTTTATATTACTTGTTTTTAACTTAACTATTGTTAAATTAAATATAAAATACATTGTGTATCATTGATATATCAAGTGTAATATATCAGTGTAAATGTATATTTTATTTTTTATTATATGAGAATGTGTTTTGTTTGTTTATTTTCAGTGAATTAATTTTTTTAAATAATCTTTTTGTCTCGACTTTTCCATATTCTCGCACACCCCTTGTAGAGTTGTCACGCCTCCAAGGGGGGCTTACCCCGCAGTTTGAGAAACACTGGATTAGAGCGTACTTTTAAAGGAGACAACTGGTACACATCTTATCCGGTTTCAGGTGAACTTTTGAAAAGAAAAACTTCTATTGCTGGAACAAAACGAGAAAGTTGAAAAAGAAACTCCCACATTTTGTAATTTAAAGAATAGAGAAGTTGACTACTATATGTTTAATTTTAAAATATACAAAAATTGCTTCATGAACACACCGAAAAAAATTAAAATTTACTCTACTTTCAACAATACATAGTGGTGATACATTGGATTCATCTGCAGTACCATCCACATCAGGTTTGGTTAATATCTGAAATAATATCTTCCTTAGTTTCTGAGAGAAAAATTAACGTCATTGATAAAATGACCACATCATATTCAAAGGCTAGAAAATGTAATCATTAGCCTGTAACAATATATTTTTTGTGTGTTGTTGAACGTTGCGATGGTAAATGCAAATTAATTTGTTTACTCATAACCCAACTACTAAAAATAGAACCAGACGCTGATTTCTGAGGTGTTTCGATTGACAGAAGAATGTAAAGATTGTATAAACCATTAAGGAATGCTTCTACAAAATAATAAGAAAAGTATCATATAGAAACATCGCACACACTCTTAAAGAAGACTAAAGCAGTGTATAAA
Source organism: Trichonephila inaurata madagascariensis (assembly GCA_019973955.1). NCBI lineage: Eukaryota > Metazoa > Arthropoda > Arachnida > Araneae > Nephilidae > Trichonephila > Trichonephila inaurata. Next base: position 4,280 of record BMAV01015582.1, on the reverse strand, counting down.
TAATGTCCTAATAAAAAGAGCTGAAAAACTAAATTTACGTGTGAAAAGTGTAATAAACATATTATATTTTCTACTTTTCTTCCCTTTTCACCTTTGTATACTTTTACGGTAAAAACAATGTAAACATCCCTGGGTATGCGATACTCTGTTGGCCAAATTGTATTCATTTTTTTCGCACGAGGAATGCCGGGTTGATACAACTTTTTAGCAGTTGTTAAGTTTTTACATGTGTGCATTTATATTTTGCCGGTAATAAATGAAAAATGAATCTCAAAAGCTCGTTTTTATTAACCTTTTTTTGTATTCATAGTGCTAGGAATATTCAAGATTTTTAAAACTCAATCGATGCAACTTCTTCTTTTGTCTGCTTATTCTCGTCGTATGTATCACTATTTAATCCTATCTGGGTTTTCATCGATTCGAATCTGAATCATGAAACTCATTCAGCAATTCATGTAGAAGGATTTGGGGCACAGATAAAAACTGTATCAAAGGCCTTAGGTTCATACAAAATATGGTTGGTTATGTGTTTCATCTTAAAGAAATACTATCACAACACCCAGAACCTTTACCCGATATAGAATTTCAATGCTCAATTTTGCTCCCTTGCTTTTTATTCTATTGCTTATTTTGTTACTTACTAATTAGCGTCACCTCATCCAAATTGGTCAGTTGTGCCTGACTGATTGGTATTTTTTCATGTAAAACACGATAGAATATTTTTTACATTTAAATCAAGATACTATTCACGTGGCGTCCATTTTGCTGCCGTGACGCTATTACGCTTGTACCCTTATTTTTTTTATCAATGTTGTTTTTCTGTGGAATAAATTTTTCAGTTCTCAGGAACGTTTCAAAATGTTACAATTTTTATAAACACTAGTGTACGAAAATTTGCCAATTTGAAACAGATACTTATATATGCAAAGTAAAGTTGGAAAAAGTACATATTGATTGAGGAAAAGGAAGGTAAAAATAGATGAAGATTCTTAGGGTAGCTTGTGAATCACTTTCGATCATGGTTATGAGTAACAGTAAGTCTAATGGGAACAGAGAAAGATCTTTTGATTGCTTTGAAATCGTAAATTAGGCACTGACCAAATGAAGAATGAACGCTTAAAGAGGTGTACAGATTATATAAATATAGTTTATAATTCTAAAAAAAATCTAATTTTTAAATGAAGATTGCAACTTTTCTCCGTCACTTTTTAATATATTGCTAAACATTTATTTTACCTTGTAAAAAATAATAGAAATATACTTTTTTTACGAAGAATTAGTTATTAATCTATGAATAATATACAGAATAAGGGCAAAGAAGATATTTACATTTATAATTACAGAAGATGCACCTAACATTTTGAGCTAACCCTACCATGGGTAATAATACACTAGATGTTTGATAAGTGGCAAATGTAATTTATTTTTATTGATAACATTCAATTAAAATTATACTTTAATTACTTTTAATAATATAAAAAAGAATAAAATTATTACTAAATAAATTGGCCCTCAGAAATACTTAAAATTAATGCAGATAAGTATAGAACACTTTTCAAATTAAAACAAAAGAATAAAATAATAAATGAAATAAGTGAAGTAAAGAACATAAATATTATTTAACTAATAAAAGCTAAAAAGAAAGAAATCCAACAAAAAACTTACTTTTGTCGGTATAAATTAATAGAACAAATGTGATAAAAAATAATGCTTTTCATTATTCTTGCTATTTTTGTATCTCTCTCAGATATTTAATTTCTATCTGAGTAAGGTGTGAAACTAAATCCTCTAGCCACAGTTAAAATTATATATTGGAACACACATTAGAGTACAAAAGATTACATTTATTTTCACAGTATATGGACTCTAAATTTCATTATAATGAATAAAATGTCACAAGAAAATAAAGCATTATTTTTGCGAATCAAATATGGAAAAAAATAAACTATCACAGTGAGACTTTTAGATATTGTAAAAACTTGCCTTGTCCTGAGAGAGAGATAGATAGACAGAGAGAGAGAGAGAGAGGGAGTCTGTGGGTGAATAAATATTGGACTGCTGAGATAAATTGCAGTCATCACACTCAATTTGAAACCGGACTCGTCGTGAACAGGAATGCGAGAAGTGTGATGGATGTCCTCATTTAGAAGTGACATTATTGCAAGACAGACAATCAGCCTATTCCGGAATGACAATGAGCTTCTTAGAACCTTCGGTGATGTGCATACTGGAAGGTCTTTGGAATGGAATTCATTGCAAGAGGAATTACTTGATGGTATAACTTGAAGATGGACAAAGTTGTGGAGAATTAAGTTGTAAGAGACCTTTATAAAATGGATTTCAATACTAGATGGTTGTATTACCTGTTTTAATTAGCCATACATGGCTAAACCAATTGATTTTACATGCTAATAAGTAGATTAATTCTGACATACAACCAATCAAAGTTGCATATCAGTAAAAGTTGTGGCTTTATGTCTAGTAATATTTTAAGGTATTATGTTTGTTACATTTATTAATAAGATTGTAATGTATTCAAAATATTTTTTTTATAAAAAAATGAAATGCTTCTTGAAAAGAATAAATATTAGTGCAAGACAATGACTGTAAAAATGATGCAAATATGCCTACAGAGCTTAATTTACTGTGTCTGAGTGGTACTTAAAAATTCCGCTAAAATTAAATTACCATTAAAAATATTCCATTTATTTATTACTAATGGTACCTTTCAGGATTATACCTAAATATTTTTAACTGTCATTTAATGAGGACATTAGTAGTTCAATGAAACTGAAAGCTGTCGAGAAAAATTCCTGGTTTTTTTTCATCTCATTTTAACTGCCTTCTTTTTGTGCAAAATACGGCAAAAAATATTAAGTAAAATATCTCAGAAGCCAAAAAAGGAATCCCTATTTATACCTTTACTAATTTTAATAACCATGAGAAATATTATGGTTTGTAAATTCTAATCACAACATTTAATAATAAATAATTAGTTTACTTCATTTTTAAAACCTTTTTTAAGTGCTTCGTCAAAGTATTGTTAAACATTTAGTTTAATCCTTTTAAACACACTTTCGTGTCTATAAAGCTACTGTGTGTACTTTTCGCTTAACAATTGAAAAATAATAGTTTTGCAAATATATTTTTTCAAAGATAAATTGAAGTACTTGATTTTAATTTATATTTATATACTTATTTATGTTCGTGCGTAATGCGCAATAATCACTGAACATGTTTTGTGCGTGGAACAATTATCTGGCTGTTTGCATAATCTGCTTTTTGATTTTCTTTTATTTGAATATTGCTTTTCTCATTTCAGGTATGTTTAGATCTTGTAAGCTGACACAATAGGTGCTACGTCTCTCTCCAAAAGTCTTCCTATGGACTGCGTGAATGAATATTAACGCCGCGCTATTCAGCTGAACGAGGTTCTTTGGCAACGGATCACATAATTTTGAACCATGGTCAAGTAAAGAGGATGACATCTGAGCTGGCACTCCTCTCTCATAAATTGCACATCACACCAACGGAAGGACGTTTGAGCCTCGACTTATTTAAAGTGAATCGGCCACCTCTGCACGATAGATCTTTAGAAGCACTAGGCTCGAGCTCTTGATAGTCTAATCACGAGTTCGTTACTTTGACTACTAGGCTACCTTGGTCACTCCTATAAACTGCAGTGGAAAGTAAAGGACGTAGTAAAGTGTGAGCAGATATATCTATACCGGGTAGAGAAATCTATACGGAAAATTAGAAATACACTATGTATTTTTATACTTGGATGATAAAAAAAAGTGCCCTCACGTTTTTAATCGTAAATAGATATATGTATCTTGTAAGCTATTAAAACGATGTAGTGAAATGTTACACATTTTCGTTATTTGAAAGCTGTAAAATATTTTGAATATTAGCGGTACTAAAATACCGTAGATTCACTAAAGTACCACTTTAATTTAGTAGCTCTTTTTAATGATATATATCTTAAATTCTGCTGTTTTATTGTAGACATATTCTAACGTGTTTTTATAATGTAATCAAAAAGAGATTCAGAAGTTGTTATTTTATTTTGAAACATTCATAATCTGGGGCATAATGGCTTAGCAAATCGCTGCTATTTTAAACTACTTATTTTTTGCTTAACCATTAACTGCAGTATAAATCTTCGAAAACATCATAAGATACATAAATTTAAAGACGAACCATGAATATATTTTTCTGGAAAGACGTAAATTTAAATTGGATATTATATAAAAAAGGTATTACTTATCTTATTGTAT
>BMAV01015581.1:0-38496 GCA_019973955.1 Trichonephila inaurata madagascariensis | reverse complement strand
TAAAATAAATACAGTTACAAAACCCCGAATCGTCATTTTTACTTAAAAAAGTCACCCGGGGGAAGGGGCTCAAGATTGGTACTCAATATTTGGATCGGTGCTAGTGCAAGATACAGCCACGGATTTCGCGCAGCTCGGCTGAATTGCGAAAGCTTTTCCGCAATCAAAAATAAGAAAGAATTGGAAGCTCAGTTTTTCGCTTCACAGCAGGGAAGAAATCAGGAACCCACAGATTTTGTGTACGATTTATTAAAAATCGAGAAGAATTTAGAGTTAGGGATGTCGCAGGCGGAATTGGTGGATCACATTTTTGTTCGACTCGAACCACAGATCCAGGACTACGTGGAAGTGCGCAATCCGCAGAACACGGTACAACTTTTGGAAGTCTTAGCTAAATTCGAAGAGAGGTATTCTTACAAATTAAAAAGGGTTCACAGAATAATGATAATGTAGAAAGACGAGGTCAAAACGCGCATAGGATGCCTAATTTTGATGCTAATCGCAGAAACTGGAGGAATTCTGAGGTTAGGCGTATACCAAATAAAATGGTAGTAATGATTTTTATGAGAATAGCCGTCAAAGTAATAGAGGGTTCGAGAGGAATAGATTTCAGAATAGTGATCAGAGATTCAACGACAGGGGTTACCAATTTCGAAATGAGCGAAATGATAATTTTAATAGAGGGGACCGTAGAAATAGGGGTTCGAGTGAAAATTTCAGTCGAGGCGATAGGATGCAAAGGGGACGATTAAATATTGTAAAAGTAATGATCAACACGATACTTGGGATCAATTCTTACGTGAGTTTGCTTACGCTATTCGTACGGCGGTGAATGAAACAACGGGAAAATCACCTGCTGAATTATTTTTGGGTCGAAAATTGATTACCCCATTTCAAAAATTAGTAATGATTTCGGAGGGATCGGAATTCAAAGTTCAAAATATAGAAAAAATATTCAGGGAAGCTAGACTAAGTACGAAAACTAAGCAGGAAAGGTGGGAAAGATATTATAATAGACGAAGACGAGATATACAAATTAAGGTAAATGATTGGGTCTTATTAGAAACACACCCTTTAAGTTCAGCAGCTAATAAAATCTGTGCTAAATTTAAACAAAAATTTGAAGGACCCTATAGAGTATTAGAAGTAAGAAAAACAATAATATTTAATGGAAAAAAGATTAACGGTTAACGTTGTCAAAAAAAAATTATCGTCATAGGAAATGTGACGAGGTCGAGTTAGGAACAGGTACCCCAAAATGTATCAGATCACGTCGGGAAACAAAATACTTCGGAAAATGTCATCAAAGTTTAAATAGTCACACTAGGGGGAAAGAAAGATCTGCGGTGAAACGTAAGTTAGAGGAAAAAAGGTTAACCCCAATAAAACAATATAAAATACGATGGACCGATAAACGGTCATTGGTCAGTCGCCCCCTGGTTCATTTACGAACAACAGGAAAAGAAAAAGCCTGCAAAAAAGGGGGAAAGGTCGTATAGATCAGGGAAGTGGCCCCAAAAGAAGTGGCAAAAAAAGGGACACAAAATATTAAAAAAAAGACCATTGTCATCAATACTATTTATATAAGTGGGAAAAAAGAAAAAGACGGAGACAACTGTTGATGGAAACTACAACCTGAGGCCACGCATGAGAAAGGATCAGGAGCCCAGACCCCCAAAGGAAACAGACTTGGAAAAAACCAGAAAAAAGGGGAGCTCAAGCCCTACAGCAGGCATCAAAAAATTCATGCCCCCTAGGAAAAAATGGAAAAAACAGGGGTAGCACCTCGTCTTGGGAATCCTATACGGGACAAAAAAAATCAGGTTGTAGTGTTTCATTTTTTTTTATGATCTTTCAACAAGTGGTCGGAAGAATTTTGCAAAAAAAAGGGTCTCGGGCGGTTTTTAAAAAGTTATAAGCCAAGCAAAAGTTGACACTACAATGAGTGTTTTTTTTTTTTGAACTTTTGACTTTTTAAAAATTTTTTTCTTTTTTGGAGAAAACAATTGTAATTACACATTTGTTTTGATGTATGACTTCGTGAGATGCGAAAATTTCCCTTTTTTTATTTGTTTTAATTTTTTATTGAAAAATGTTTTAATTGTATAATTTTATATATATTTTTTGGTTGTATTGTTCCCCTATTATGAGGCATCTGGTTCGGGGAAACGCGGCGTAGTCAGAGCACTAACAATATTAACGGCGCTGCGCGGCTCTTTTGGGAATTTTTGGAACCAGATGCGGGGATGGAAATGAAAGTTTATTGTGATTTACAAATAATATATAATGCAAAAAAATTGGAAACTTATTGGTATTATGAAAACAAGATTGGACAAAGTAACTCAGGGGTTTTTATTTCAGGGCGACAGACCCTGAAAATTTCAAAGATGATATGTAACCTCAACACGGAAACAGTGGAGCAGAAAATCCCGCTCCCTATGAAATGATGGCGGTGCAGGGGTCTGCCCCCGGAAAAATTCAAGTAGAAAAATTTAAGTGTATAAACATAAGTTACTTTAAGAGTAATTTTGTAAAAGTGAGAATGAACCATAATTAAACCAAAATTTTTAATGTTGGCCCAGTTAATGGAATAAAATTTTTGTCATGAGTTTAAATTTAAAATTAATGGAATATTAAATTTAATTCTATGATGAATAATGAAAATTAAAGTCAAAATAAATATTTGAAATTATAGAAGTTAAAATGAGGATTCAAGGTTAAAATTTAAATAAAAATTAGAAAGCGAAGAGTTTCAGAAATAAAAAATTTTGGCACGAAATTTATTAAGGGCTTTAGAACCCTTAAATAAATCACGTTTTTTTTTCGGAGGGGGGTTTTGGCGTCTCTCGCGTCCTTCTTCTAACCTCCCAATTCTTTGACGGCCACGTTAATGGGAAAAATTTTTCCCAAACCCCAAAACCAAGAAGAGAAAACAGGACTACAAATAGGATATACTTTAAAAAAGGGTAGAGGGGGTTTTGGGGAATGGACAGCAAGCTTTGAATATCTTAGTGTGGAACTGTTCGGAACAAGCGTTAGATGACCTACAACCAAAAGGGAAAAAGGATACGCTCATCGTCATTAATAAAATTTTTTTATAAGAAAGATTAATAAGGTCTGAGTGTTCTTATCTAAAAAAGCCAACAGGAAGTCTTCAATTAAGGTAGGAGGATTACTCAAAAAAGGTTTTTTTTGTATAGGAAGTTAGATTAGGGGATGTTAAATATAATTAAGATAATGATCTAGTCGTGCGATCTGAGAAAATTCAGTTTAATTTGTGGGTTATTCTCACTTAAAAAAATTTTTTAGAATTAAGTAATTTAAGTTTTTTAAAAAAAGTTGTGTTAGAATACAAAATGTCTCATCTTTTTTAAAAATTCCCACACCTCTAGCTTACGCGGATCCCACAAGACATAACTATCCAGGATGGCTATGTCTCAAATTTATCTTTGTGTTTGATATTTGGAGCCGGAATTATGTGGCTGCTGGAATTAGTCTTGCTCTTCAATGGATATTAATTAACGGGTCTGAAGGGTATTTATTCTCTCCGTTTACGGGGCCTCGAATGAGTCCCATGTTGTTATATTTCAAAGATTCCATCACTATAGATACAGGTTTAACTAATGAAAGTGTGTTATAAGAGAGAAGAAATATTAAATGTCAATCGTATTATATCACCTTTTAAACGTATTGCTATAATGTTAATTCATAGCATCACTTCTAAACGTATTGTTTTATAAAAATAAAAAATATTTAGCAGTTAAGAACATAAATCATTTTTATTCACATGCACGAGTCTTTTTCTCTTTTTTTTTTTCATTTCCATTTTCCAAAAAACTGGACTTATACTATGGTAAGAAAGAACATAAAGAACACTTTTTTTGTTTTATTTGTATTAACCACAAGACTATTTGTGGTTTTAGGGTTGCAACTTGATCCTTTAATCTCTAAATTTAGAATTAGTTGCCAAATCTGAAAATAGCAAATGGAATTAGTCGCCAAATCTCGAAATCCTTAAAATCCTTTTTCATGAGAATCCTGATCAGGACAATGAAACAAAATTATGAAATTATTGTATTGTCACACACACACACACATCAGTCTTTTACAAGTGTGTAAAATTTAGAATTCATCTGACCTTTTAAAGTGGGTAAAAAACGAGTTCAAAGATTCCAGTACATACAAGTGAAACTTATAAAAGCATGTTAAAAATGATGTCAGTCTTTGAAGCAGTATTGTAATAATGGACGCAAATGAAACACCCTAGAATCAAAATAGTAATCAAAAATAATAGAAATACCAATCAAAAATAAATATTTTTATGAACTGCTACAAAATAATTCATTATTGATTAAAGATTATGGGAAAAATTCTGATTAAAGCTGTTGTTTAATTTATTATAGTAATATAGTTCTTTTTAGGAAAAAAATGGGTACCTACGTATTATCGCAACCGTATTGATGACAAAGAGAGAAACGAAGCACATGGTAGTTAATTCAGCGCATATGACAGATGAGAAATCGGGGTTGCAAACTTGACGAGTTATCTTACACGTTGGCATTGTTGCGATAGTACGTAAGTACCAAAAAATATTTACTTATTTGTTTCGAATCTCTGTACCAATGGTTTATTTTTATTTCCCGTTATTGACATTTTTGTCTATGATTAGTACAGTGGGTGATCGGTTAACGAACGAATCGGTTAACGAACACTTTCACGAAAGATTTTTGTGTTCGGATAACGAACACTTTCAAGAAAGATTTTTTGTGTTTGGACAACGAACACATATTCGGAGGTGTGATCAGGGAGACACCCCTGAAATTATGGATGAAATTTTGACAACTGCTAGAGATCTGGAATTGGAGGTGAACGAGGATGACATAGAAGAGCTCATAATGGGACATGACGATGAACTGACGACAGAAGAACTCCAAGAAATTTTGAATGAAGAACACCAAGAAACAGCGAAATGTGTCTCCTTCTGAACAAGAGGAAGACGAAAGAGGACCAATGCGCCGACATCTGCCATTAAAGATCTTTTAAAAGTGGGAGGATGTCAAAGCAATGGTCTTAGAATGACACCCAAACCAAGTTGATGTCAGTAGGGTTGGGGATCTTTACAACGAAAATGCTATTAATTACTTCAGGAAAATCCTGAAATAGAGAGGAAAGCAATTGACATTGGACATGTTCTTCAACGCCCCATATTCGAGTCCAGTACCACTAAAGACCCGCCGTGTAGGGCAGCGATGCACGTTAAATCTGTCGAGAGCTGAAACGTCCTCCCGTTGGTGTGGTGTGGTAGTTAGGAGAGGGGGGTGCCAGCTCAGGTGTCGTCCACGTTATTTGACCATGGCTCAAAATGACGTGGTCCGTCACCAAAAGCCCTCGTGCAGCTGAACAGTGCGACGTTCAATCAATCAATCAATTCAATCAATCAATCAACGCCCCATAAGCAAAAAATGAAAAGGACTGATTAATATGCAAGACTATATGTATGTTTTATTTTTCAAAAAACTTACTAAGAAATTATACATTTTTTTAAAATTTAATTTTTAGGATCTCCAGAAGGAATTAATCGATTTCACATAGAAGTCTGGTAAATCGATGATCGGTTAACGAACAATTCAGATAGCGAACCATAGTCTTGGAACGGATTATGTTCATTAACCGATCACCCACTGTAGGGGGAAAAAAGGACTTGACGTAATGTTTTGTTTTTTAAAACTTATTTTTTCTTTAATTACGTACTTATGAGTTTTTCTTCATGTTAAGGTATCCGACTACGTTCGGAACTGTGATTTTGAAAAAGCGTATAAATGGATAATATTCCTGATATTTAGCGTCACTGATTATAAAATGTATATGAAATGGTTTTAAGAATAGTATTACAATAAAAAATTATTTAAGTACAATATTTTGATAAAAAATGAACATAGAATGACCCATTTTTAAAATATTCTCCTCTTGTGAAAAATGCTTCTGTTATAATAATATTTTGCCTGTATATAGCTCAGACCTCTGTACAGAGGCTCAACTAGAATTTTTGAAATATATAACTTAGAAGTGGGTTTATCCATGTTTTACAACAGAGGGGAGAAATTTTAAGAAAAAAACGCCGATAATTATTTCAATGGGTTGTAACTCTGAAAATAATGTGAATTTTTCAAAAGTAATAGTTGAGCCTCTGTACAGAGGTTTGAACTATATACAGGCAAAATATTATTATAATAGAAGCATTTTTATCAAAATTATTATTATTCTTTGCCGAAATATTATATTTAAATATTTTTTTTGTCAAAATGGCCTTAAAACCATTTTATACATGTATTCTAATCTAAGTGACACTAAATATCATGAAAATTATCCATTTATGCGCTTTTTTAAAATGACGGTTCTGAACGTAGTCGGATACCTTAAGGTATGGAGAAAGACTGAACCATTTTATTAAACAATTCTTTTTTCCAATTGATTTTTTTCTCTCTTTCCAATCTTGATTCTTATTTAAGTATAAAAATACCCATTTTCTTCCTAGTTTCGATGAAATGTTCATTAACTTTACAAGATTACACTCCGAAGGAAAAAAACAACAAAACTAGATTTTACTCATTACACTCGTGTGAAATAAAAATCTCAACTTAAGAAATACATTCTCTTTAAATGTTGTTTAATTGGCTAAGGGGAAAAAATCAAGAAAGTTTTTTATTCTATCTTACCCGAAAAAAAAGCACCTAAATTTAATGGTTTTTAAAATACACAACGATATATAACACAGTATTTTTTTTTTAAAGAAAAAATTTCAAAAGGTATACAAAAGTTGCAATTTTTTTTCAACAAAATATGATTTTTTTTACTTAGATTTCTAAGGGGTCTCAGGGGTGTTAAATTTTTCTAGAGGTCTGAAAATATAAACAATTTTCAAACAGGTATAATTCTTTTAAATTTAAATTAAATGATTCAAATCTTTTACACATTATTTATAAAAGAATGGGGCTTTAGAAAAGTATAAAATGTTTAAAATATAATCATAATTTTTAAAATCATAAGCATATGAAAATTTTATGATAAATATTAAGTATTTTTGCGTTGCCACGCTATTTTCTAAAATAGTAGCTTTAATTACTAGCTATAAGTTGAATAATAAAGTTAAATGTATTCTCATTACATTGTAGCTATTTTTTATATAAATAGAATAATAACTACATATTTTAATAAATAAAAAATACTTTTTTAAAAATATTAGAAAAATTGAATCTTTTACAAATATTTTGAAACACACAAAAAGACATATAATACAAAAAATTAGGTAGGCTTAAAGAGTATGATGCATTTTATAATTCTATAAATTTTTATACATCAGATGCTACTATTTTAGAAAATAGCGTGCGCAAAAAAAAATACTTAATATTTATCATAGAATTTTCATATGCTTATGATTTTAAAATTATGATTATATTTTAACATTTTATACTTTTCTGAAGCCCCATTCTTTTATAGATAATGTGTAAAAGATTCGAATCATTAAATTTAATTTTAAATGAATTATACCTGTTTGAAAATTGTTTATATTTTCAGACCTCTAGAAAAATTTAAGACCCCTGAGACCCCAATAAAAAGAACTTAAAGCGATAATTTACTATATATGTAGAGTAATTCTAATTCGAAAAATAATACACCTACGTAGATCATCTACTCATTTGTTGCTAACATGGTTGTTTTGGCTCTACGAATCAAGATATTTTTCAGATTAAGCTGGTAACTATAAAAAATAATTAGATTTTGGAACATATTCGAAATCAAAAATATTGTATATTTAATATAATACTATATATATGTGTACCTATATATGAAGAAGAAAAGCTACTCATTCATTCAGTCACTCACTCATAAAGATATCTCGGGAACTATTAGTCCTACAGACTTGAAATGTGTGTGGAAGGTATATTCCTTTCATAGAGTGGAGATCCGTTAAGAGTGAATTTTGCAAAAATTGACCCCCCAAGGGGTGTTGCGAGAGCTTAAGGAGTGTTATAGATAAATATTTCTCTTTTTGAACGATTTGACCCCCTGACTTGAAATTTAGAAGACATGTTCCTTTCATGAGTAAAGTTCCTTTAAAAACGAGTTTTGAGAAAATCGATCCCCAAAGGGCGTTGTGAGGGGTTAAATAGCGTTGTAGATAAATATTCTGGTTTTTGAACTATAAGATCTAGAGACTTGAAATTTGGCAATCCTGTTTCTTTTGTTGGATAGAGATCCACTAAGAACAGATTTTACGAAAAAAAGACATCTATGGAAGGACGAGAAGTTACTGGGGCGTATTGATGAAAAAGAAAATCCCGTTTCCGAATTATTAGACCTACAGTAATAAAATTTACTATGTAAGTTTTTTTTTTTTTTGTTGAATTAAAATCCGTTAAGAACGGAACTCGGCAAGCATGTTTATTTTGTTGAGTAGAGATAAACTGAAAATGAGTTCTGTGAAAATCCACTTTGGACGAGTGGGCTATGGAAGCTTAAGGTGACTGCCTACCTTGAAAATGTCGTTTTTCGTCTACATTAGGCATTTTTTTAATTTCAAAATCTTGTAGTTTGAACATTTTTCTTTCCAAAAAAGTTTTTCCTTTACGCGAAAAAGAAAAAAAAAGTTATAGTGATTTTAAAAAACACTACTCTATGCAAAAGGGCGGTAAGATAAAACTTTAAATGAGTTTTTCTCAAAATTATGTTTTCGAAAGAAACTCTTTACCAGATACATGATATCTTAAGAACCAAACCAAATAACATTTTGAAATTTTGTGGGAATGTTTATTATACTACTTTTCATAAAGTGGACCATAAGTTTTGTTGTAGGTTAAATATTTTTTCATTTAGGGTAGTTTTTATAAAGAAAAAAATATCAAAGTTTTCATATTATTATGTATAATTGTCTGCAATTTTTTAGTATTTTAATATTTCTTTTAGATTTTGGTTCATTTTGAAGAACACTATAATATGTATGTTGTGTATAAAGAAAATTATGGTAATTGTATTAGAAATTTTTATACAGTGCTACCCGTTTTAGTCAAAATTTGGTAAAATTTTCTTGAAAACAACCAATTTTCCTAAAAGTACAATATTTATTTAAAATTTTTTATGTATTTACATATTTTTTTTTGTTTGTTTGTTTTTCTTCCTAAAAATACTCAATTTGCTTCAAAAATTCGTTTTTATAAAAAAATTGGGTCCGAAAGTAGGCAGTCACCTTAAAAGATAATTCCACATTTCAATTTTAGAAATTCAAGTTCCGTCCTTTTTAAGTGAAGAAATGAGAGTTATTTAAAGCTAGAACTCGATATCGCAATAATTTATATATATAAGCTGTATATATTCATAAAACATCATAAAACACCCAACGAAGCGGTGGGTAACGGTTAGTACACATATATATGCATTAAAACTCTAATGGAAACGACGAGTTAATGATAATAAAGAACTGATATTTATACTGTTTGTTAACGATTAGCAGATATAAACATTAAAAAAAAATTAACTGTACACATTCTCCAAAACTTCCTGTTATAGGTTTCAGAAGGATTTCGGATTTCAAAGAGGGGAAAAAACCCTCTAGTTTTTCTTTAAATGTTACTGTTTTTAATGTTTTTATTTCAATTACTCGAAAAAAAATTGAAAGCGGATAAATTGGTTTTCTTTATATTGAAATGGATCTCAAGTTTCTCAAACAGAAACCGAAAAATTACTTTTTTAACCTATGCTTCGATTTTTTTTATGAAACATCCCGAGTTTTTTGGTAAACATAAAATGAACTTATTGAGTATTATGCGTTTTTTTTTCTTGTAAATTCTTGGAATCCTATACTATTTAAACAAACACTATCTTTATAAAACAAATAATTACTTAAAAACTCTTATTGTAAACATGTTGAAAAAGTCAAAAGAAATTTTTTTTTGACTATTAGCATATATAAGAAAAAACATCGTTATTTATTTTTTTTACCAATTTCTACCTAACTGATATCCTGAAGAAATTTCCAACGAAATGAGTAGAAAGAGGAAGAAAATTAAACTACGTTATTGATTTATTAAGTAAATTTAAAAACTGGCGATACTTTTTTTTAGAGTTTGTAAAGCAATGAAAGCTATAGCAATCGTCAATAGTTTTAAGTTTTAAAGGCTGCAGTGTTTTTATGAAGGCATTTATAATGATTATTTCCATTTTTCCGTAGATCAACAACAAGAAGAAAAGGTGAGTTTTGTAGTGGATATGCTTCTTTTCATTGGTATAAGTTTTTGAAGAACGTAAATAATTTGCTACTAATTTTTTTTAAAAGAAAATAAGATGCTGTTATATTTTTTAAGTAAAAGGTTTTGAGGCCGAAATGTGGTAAACAAAATTTAGTTTGTGTTTTTTTTGTAAATTCTGAAAAATGTATTGATTGAGTTCAAAAAATATTATTTTGAAATATTAATTCAAGCGTCAAAAATTTAGTAGCGAGATCCGCCACTAGAGGGTGCCACCACTGAAGTTGCTCTCACATTTGGGGGACTTACCGTGTCTGCAAAGGTTTGTATACCAAATTATAGGCCATTTGAAAGAAAAATTTTTAGATATGTGATCAGTATTTTTTTTCTATTCTTAACTCCCCAACTTGCTCTAAGTGAAAAGTACAAAAATTCTAATTTAAAAATAAAAGAAACATAATTTCCGAAGAAAATGCTTTTTGTGGGAGAAACTTAACTCAAAGAATATTTTTACAAAAGATGTGACTGTCTGTTGAGACAAGACTGTAAAGTAAAGTAAAAAAAAAAAAATGTATGTTAAACAATACCTTTTAAATAAACTATTGACTTTTTATTTCTTTAAGAAATTATCAAATAACGCTCCGTCATAGAGTATCATAGAACAAAACTAAGAATATATATACTTTTTAAACTGCATGACTTGAAAGCAACAATATGATTTTCTAAACTATTAATTTATTTTTAGTTGAATTCTAATGATGCAAAAGAGGCGGGGAAATAAGTGAAATTACAAAAAATAAATAAATAAATAATAATAAAAAAAAATAAAAAATAAATAAATAAAAAATAAATAAATAAATAAAATAGTCAATTTTTATATTAGAAACAATTCTAAATTCTAAAAAAAATTCGAAAGAAATTCGCTTAAAAAGTAATTTACTATGTTTTGACATCACTGCATATTCAAATAATTATTCATCTATTTAATAATCGCCCTTCAAAATTTTGCATTTGGTGTCAAAAAATTTTATCAATATATTTATAGGGACATTTTGCATTGAGTTAAAAATATATAATTTTCTAAAAAGAACTAAAATAGTTGCATTCTTTGGATTAAAATCTTTTAGTTTCTTAAACTTTTGTGACTTTTATGAATTTTAAGATTTTATTTTTTATCCATAAAATATTTATTCATGTTTATTTTTACAAACAAACAGCTCTTAGGAATTCAATCTTTTATAAAAATTAAAATTTTACTAAAATTTTGGCGTTTTTATTAAGCAAATAATGATCTCTTGCGGGGCCCTTAGGAAGCCCTAGGGTTTCGCGGAACTCAGGTTGAAAACCTCTGGTCTAAGTAATGGAAAGATACAAAGTGTAAATATGGAAAGTTTTGTTATTAGGTTTGATTTGTTTCATGTTATGATTTGATATTTATCTTGTATTTATGGGTGGATTTCGAAGGGGATAAAACAAAACATAAGATCATAACAAAAGATAGACTACAATCTAAAACAAGCATTTTTTACAATGAATTTGTTGTTGCTGTTGTTGTGGCTAATGCCACCTGTCTGACGTAGTCAGATCGAGGCCCTCGAAATTCATCGTGGCAAGGGGCTAGAAGTAGGCCTGTCGTGGCTTTGGCCTTGAGCACCATATAGGTGACAGTACGAATTTACTCGGCGAAATTCCCCGAAGGGACGATAGATGGCGACACCACCTATCTCCACCCCCCAAATTTAGACAAGGAACTGAAGGGGAGGGAAATATTCTCCAGTCCCCTGCACTCGTGATTCAGCCCACAAAACTTTCTGACCCTCTGATTTAACGAGCACGTACTCCACAATGAGTTTATGCAACATCAGAACATTGAGAAAGGAATACTATTAAGGGATCATAATAAAAGATAAAAATTTCTAAAGATGTAGACTGTAATCTAAAACAAGCACTTTTTACAAGAAATTTATGCAACATCAGAGCATAGAGATAAAACTTAATCATACGAAACTTATTCTAGTGTACTTAAACATAATAAAAATAAAACAAATAAGAATGATTATAAAAGAATTTTAATACAAAAAGCAAGCATCATATTAGTAATAACTTGTTCTAAAATATAATTCCAGTCGTTAGTAAATAAATAAATTAACTAAGAGTTTAATCTCAAGATGATAATATCTGAATTTCAAAAAGTGTGTGTGTGTGAAAAAAATAATAGTCATAATATTAAATAATAGTAATAATTTGAGCTAAATGAAATTCCACACGTATACTTTAATTCACAAGATTAATTCAATAGTAATGAAATAATTCTTTTTGTTTTAGTAAAAAAGGAAATGAAATTAATCAAGAGAAAAAATTCAATTTAGTTGGTAGAAGAATATTGGAAAAATGATTTATGCCTTCTTTTCGAAAATCTTCTTACTTAAAGGTCAAAAGTTCAATATATTTCGATTTCTCACAATATTTTTCTAAGAAATAGAAAAAAAATAGTGAAAGTCATCCATAATTTCTTCAATTATTGGTGGCACATTCGTACATTCTTTTCTCATCAGTATAGAAAATTAAAGCAAAGAAGTTTGACTTTTTAAAATAACTTATTTCAAGACTAAAAGGATTTAAAGTCCTATTTCCAGAAGTTTTCGCACTTCGGAAGATGGAAAAGAATGATTACTTTAACTAAGAATAAAATCTATTTGGTTCTCAAGAACTTAGGATCTCCAGAATAGCTTTGCGAAGCTTTTAAGTATGAATTTTATGCATTTGTCTTTGAAATAAGGGACAAGAGAGAATATTGTTATAGGACTTAGATGATATGATGTAAAATCTTCATGAAGTCTTCAGAAATCTTTAGTATAAACGGAAAGAGTAAATTTCCTTTTGAATTATACCTTTTGATGTGTTCAATAAATTATTCAAACTTTTTTAATGATTAATTCGGACGGAATGTTAGAAAAGGAATACAAAGCTGAAATTTTCAAATAAAATTCAGAATTGCAGCCAATCTCTCTACCGGTACAATGGGCTCAATTCATGAAGTCACATGATAAAAACAAACACGTATTTTTCATTGAATTCTAAACAAACATTAAACTAATTGTACTTGTTGTTCTACTAGTAAAACTCAGATAAAATTTCAAATTTCCTATTTGGGTAAAGATTTTTAAATGTTAGGAAAAAAAATTTTCTTCAAAAATATTTTTTAAATTAAAAAAAATCATATTTTATGTTTATACTTTTAAATAAAATGCATTTTGTATACATATGTACTTTTTAATAGAAAGTTTCTGCAAAAAGCAAAACTTGGCAACACCGGAGCGCGTGAACTGATTAGCTGGAAACACTAGATAGTTTTTATCGTGTGACTATGACGTCGCATGAGTTTTTAAATTGATTGTCTAGAATCACGTGGCTTTCACTATCATGTGACTATGACGTCACATGAGTTGAGCCCATTGTACTTGAAAAAACGTGCGAGAGAAAGATTAACAAGTAATATAAAAAAAAGTCAATTCCTACTAAGGTCGACAAAGAAAAATTTTATTTTAGCTGCTTTTTATTAAATAGTTACAATTAATGTAAATATGTATATACATATGACAGAATCACAATATTAAGTAACAAAATAGAAGGCGATTTTCCTTGCAATTTTCTATTTTTCTTTCTATATATTGTATTGGGCTATTTTTTGTTACTGTTTATTTATTAAATTTAATTATTCTAATAAAATAGTATAGTAAAAAAAATCACATTTCAGAAATTAGGCCCTCTCAGGAGGGATTAGAACTCACAACTTTTGGATTAGAAGTCTAACGTGCTATCCTTTGAGTTACAGGAACTCAACGAACGATTTTCCTTTCTGTATATGCTGTTGAACTATTATTTTTTGTTTGTTACCATTTATTCATTTTTTAGTTTAATTAATGAATGAATATTTGAAAAAACTGTATTATAAAAAATCACTTGTCATCCACTACAAGTGTAAAAAAATGTGTTTGAACTTGAATGGATGAATAGAAAGTATTTTATTAAGAGAATAATATTCGATAATCAAAGTAATAAAAAAAATCTGTTTAAATTTTCAACATTAGATCTGATCTTCCAACTAATTTAAATAATTAAGCCCGATGCATTTAGAGAAATATTCCCTAAATATGGTGCATTTCAATAGTTTTCTAAAGAACTTGTGAAACGTATCTTTACAGCACTATATTCCATGCTCCAAAGAAATTCTTTTATCTATTGTGTTACTCTGAAACGGGAAATCTTATTATTAATGGAAGTTCACTGTCACGTACCCGCCACATTTTTCTCAAAACCGATACCCAGGAAAAGCGTTACTCTGCATAATAAAAATGAATAGCTGTGCAAGGAAAATAAATTGACGGAAACTTGAGAATGTAACCGAGATTGAACTTGCGATATTTAAGTAGTATGTTTGACAAATGTTTTCTGCGGTAGTTATTAGTTTCAGCGTACAGTAACAAGCGACAAAATACTCAGTTACACCGTTTGCAAAGTATACCATCATAAATGAAATAAAACAAGCAATTAAAATGCAGAAAAATTACAAGACCACAGTTATAATTGGAAATGAAATCCAAAATGAAATATTCCCCTGCAGAGGGAATAAAAGCTGTATGAAAGATAATAAACCAAACTTGCAGTAGACAAAATGACGTCTAATTCGCTTCGTGAATTACATAAGTAGATGAAATTCAAAGGCAGTTAAGTGTGTTCAACATGCATGATAACAAAATAAGGACCGACGTATACCGTTGATCAATTTCGTTAAATCAAAAGACGTCGCCTAATGCCGCGATATGCAGTCAATACTGGAAACCGATCCCGCGCACGTTCGAACAGAGTAATTACAACGATGATAGCATTTGGCAACATTTTTTCGGATTGGCGATGTTTTTTCGTTTAACGAAATGGTCGAAGGCATAATACGTACACTGTAAAAAAAAAATTATGGGAGCGAACAAAAAGGTGAAGAAATCGTTACGCGATGGCCGTGTATGGGCATAAAATGATGGAGAATACAGATACAACAAAACGCATTACAAAAAAAAAAAAAAAAAAGAAGTAAAAACTATTGTAAGGGAACTTAAAGTCTTTGAAATGGTATGAAGAACATGAAATAATTTTTCAGGGCAACAATTTGGTTTCATGGTAAATGACAAAAAAAATGATTGTTTTGGAAATCTCACAGGGTGTTTAATATCGTGCTTCGTTCCCCCTAACTGCTAAGACTGCTGCACATCTATTTAGCATGGAGGTGATGAGGATATCGATGATATTTTAGGAAGTACTGTTTCGCTCATGACAAAGTGCGACCTTCAAGTCTTGGATAGTAACAGGAGCCCTTGGTCTTGCAACAAAGAGTCGTCCAAGTGTCTCGAACATGCTTGATCGGATCAAGATCAGAAAAGCATTGAGGCCACTCCATACAACTTTTCACCTTCCTGTTTCATTGACCTAATCATTTTGCTTATAATCTCTATGTTCATCAGCCCACTTTCTTGGGCGGCACGGCGTCTTGCTGTCTAAGGAATACACACCATTGGTCTATAAATATACAGGTAACAGGAAGCCTATTTCGGATTGTTTGGCTTGAGATCCTTCGTACTGTTGTCAAAAGAAACTGTCTTTGAATCTGCGTTGCATCGGCTGTTCTGTCTAGTCGAGCTGTTAACAGGATACATCGGTCACTGTTTGCCATGGTATTCCGTGGACGGCCTGGTCCTGGCCGACGTTGAACATGCCCTGTTTCTTGGAACCGATTCCACAGTCTTACAATGACACTTATTGCCATTCCAACAGTATCCCACGCAGTTCTTTGTGTTTTTTTGGATTCCAGTCTTTGTTAATACTCCGTCATGGATTCCTATAGATCACGTTGTGGTGACATTTTCCAGTCACCTTTTCTGTAAATAAGAGACGAAAGGTTGAATTTAATCATCGAGACAACGAAAAACAACAGCTTCTACAAAATCTAGATTTCTGCACTTATATCCTTTTTCTGGTTTTCGATGCCATGAACGTTGATTTGCATGTGAAGCGTTCTTCTATTTTCTTCTACACTTTAGTTTATGAATGTTTTATTTTAATTTAGTTATATTTTTGTGTAATTTCGTGAAATCCATGTGCTCCAATAATTTTTTTGAGCAGTGTATGTACCCAAGAGAGTATTCGAAGAGTTAAAGTTGATTTTATTTAGGAGTTGAGGAATATATATTATTTAAAATCATCAGTAACACACAGTAAAAATATATTTCGTCAATTATACACTGAGTAAAATCTAATAATACATTACATCCATAAAATATGATTATTAATCACGTTTAATATTTTGCAAGAATACATAAATTTCAGAGCATTTTTTAAAAATTTATAAGTTTAGAATCATAAAGTATTCTTATTCAATAATATTTTTAAAATAATAAATAGTTAAAAATAGTAAATAGTTTTTAATTTTTAAATTAATATCAAACAATAAAATTAGCTCAAATAAAAAAAATATTTACAATCACATAAAAAGGATTGTATTAAAAATAGATGCATTAAAAGTTTATAAAACATGCATGCACTTCTTTGGTAAAAAATTAATAGATGGGTTCCAAAATCCGCTGGGCACGGATCCCGCGAATATGCCGTTAAGTTATTGCTACCAATTCTTTTCAAATAAGTTTTCGATACAAAACCACAAAATTTTAAAATTACATTTCTTCTTTTTTTGCATTTCTATCCAATAGAATTTAAGGACTTAAGAATTCGATATCGAATTCCGATGAATTCAATTACAAACGCTCGACAGATATGTCAATAATTTTCTGAAATAATCAAAATCTGATCTAGTTCTTGAATTTTCTATACAAGGGACTTTCATTTTCACTTCATCTGTTCACTGACAATGTATTAAATTTGAAGGTTATAGAATAAATAAATAAATAAAAATAAAAAAAGAGCAATTTCCACTTTTATATTTTTGAAATAATTTTTCTCCGACTAGATAATGTCAGTTTCTACTGAATGTATAGATCTTATCGAAATGCAATGGAGAAACCTACACGCCATGCATTTTTCCAACAAAATAATCGGATAAATGTTTTAAATATTAGGTCTACTAGAAAGTTCTAACTGTTTGAAATAAAGTAAATGTTACTAAAGTAAATGTTATGTTACGCTATTATTTATTAATATTTTTTTGAACAATACAATTTTCATCATTACCAATGAACTCCTCTCACAACGTGATAACTGAAATTGACCTTGAGTCTTCATAATAGAGTTTTCGCGCTTTTTGCATCCACAGAATGTCTGAATGAAGGCAATGTATTACCGACTTACGAATATTGAGCTTTTCGTCACCCCAAATGAAACACATGTTAGCAGCATGCTAGGAAAAGTATATAACGATGGGAAAAATGCGTTGAAAATGCAGAATTTTCAAGTGCACGTAATAATTATTGAAATTTAACAAGAAATACTCAGGTAGAAGAAGATTTCACACTTTTTGATAGGACTTGTAACTTAATTCAGAATTTTAACCATTTTTCTACCGACGGAACTTGTAAGCACCACTCACTTTAAAATTACATAGAATAACCATTTTTACGAATACTCTGACGATACTTAGCAGGAATATTCTTTTAAATCCCCTCTTCCAAAATATATGGCTGCACAGGCTCTATGATGAGTATTTTAGAGGGAAGGCGAATAGTTTTTAAGCAGAAATTACGTTTTCAGCTGAAATTTAGATTGGATTGCTAAGATTGTCATTTTTGTTCCGAAAAAGCAGTTAATGTCAAAATGTAAGTGTCTTGTTATTTTTTGCATGGTAATGAAGATCTTAGAAAACGACTATTTATATTAAGTGAACAGTGTTTAAAATTAATTTTACAGTTGAATATCTTTAATTAATTAATTAGCTCTAACTGATTAAATTTCCCAAAGTTGAGTATTTTGTTTCTGTATATCCCTTAATTTTCAATGTAGTGATTCAAAAAAAATATTGCATGAAAAAAAACTGGAGTAAATCACAATGCGGTTGATAAAGCGATAATATTTTCTATATTGTAAAGTTGCTATATTTTTTCTGTGACATCGTAATATGTCTCTGTGCTAAATTTCGTGACAACACAGTAAACAGTTCTTCAGTTTTCACAGATTTTATGTTTGTGACCTTAATTTTGGACATGAGTGTAGTTCTCAAAACTAAAAAGTCTTTTGCTAGACCATCGTTGAGTTGAGTTGAGTTTGGTGTTTTATGGCGCAAGAGCCAGTTTCGGCTATATTGCGCCAAACATTCATAGGTCTGTGGTCTGGACGGGAAAAGTAGAAAAGAAGAAATCGGATGACAAGATGGAGGGTCGAAAATAGAGAAGAATCACTGGGATACCCCGGGGTCGTGACACCTGTGTTTACCAAAGATAGTAAACCCCTTGGGAAAAGGAAAAGATCACTAGGGTACCTCGGGATTGTGACACCCGTACCCACCTAAAGTAGGTGAGCCCCCTGAGGGATTTCAGTAGTACAATCGTTTCTATTGTTAATTTCAGAACCTAATTAAGTGAAATTGTCAACAACTTCAAAATTATAGTTTAATTCAATTTTAAAGTGGGTATTGTTAAAAGATGATTCAGTGTAAGAGTTGTTCCTCACCGCTTCTAAAAAATGACGCACAAAGGTGGTCTAACGCAGATTGTGTATAAGATAAAACAAATGAATGAAAAAAATGTATTTGCTTTAGATAGAATTACCAGAAATAAAATTATCGTGGGTGGTGTCGTACTTGATGGCAATTTGATTGAAAAATATTTCAACCATTTTACGGGCTTGGCAACATTTTCGCTTTCATGCTACCCATATTTGAAAATTAAAATAATAGATTCTTTTTTTCTCCACGATACGATTTTATATACAAGATTTGAATTTTGGGTAAATTTTTGAAGAAATGCGCATTCTCGCGGCTTATATTTGGAAATATGTGGTATTTTCTTTTGTGAAAAGAAAACTTTTTATCTTTTCAAATAATAATAATAACAATAATCCGTGGGAGGTCCAGATTGTGACTTTTCGGTGGGAGGTCCGAATGATAGGCAACTTCATGTATAAGTCAGCTGTATTTTTTCTTTGTATATAACTTCATATTTCAAGTTTTGAAATATATTTTGAATCTTTAAAGCAAAGCAAAAGCGCAAATCTAAAATCAATACATTTCTTTACATTTGAAAGCATTTCCTCCAAAACTTCTGCATGGTTCAATTTTTCTGACGTTTGTATGTGACGCCAATATATCACCATCACTTTTGTGTGAGGATTGCTGTAAATAATTCAATTTGAATTCGCATTTGGACTTTTTCGAGAATGTAACGGAAATTCCTTCTATTTTGCTTTTAAAATATTTTCGCTAAATCAGGTTTTGAGATAAAACTGAAAAAAAATATACATATATATTCCATAAACCAAGTTTTCATATTTATGCTACATATATGTCTCACATTTACGGAAAAACTATGAAAAATGCACATCGGAATAAATTTAAACAACATCGTGCTTTTATTTTGAAATGAGCGCTTAGATTTATGGTCATGTGGCGGTGTGATATCTATATGAACTAGTACCAACATCACGCGAAGACGATCGTTTTGGCGTGATCGGTTAAGTACTCGCGTTCGGAACGGAAAGTACCCAGAACGAACGCTCCTTCCTTCAGTCAGAATCCATTGGGAATAAGAACACGACCGTTCTTGTTTATTCCATTTAAGCATACTAAAATTTTCGAATTATATAACGCTTGAGGAATAATGGACTATTGGAATACATTCAAATACTTGCTGAAATATACAAATTTCAAATGTTGGTAGAAGAAATGATTTTTTTTTTTATGGAAATAAGCATTCAACAGAGTTATTTATTTTTTTTTCAAAATTTTATGTACAGTTATACCTTGGACTTGCGAGATAGATGGGACTAAGTGATAACCGTGTAATTCGAATTCGCGTGAGTCGAGGTATAATTTAGAATATAAATACATATAAATTATTTATATTTGGCTAGCTATATATGGCCTAGCTACTGCAAAAGTTGTCTTCTTTATAGACTCCCAAGCTGCATTTTTAGATTTAAGCAGTTATACACCAACTGACTGCCTTAACACAATTCAGTGCCGAACTAAAATTGCGGAGCTCATCTCATATGGCTGGACTGTGGCCTTACAGTGGGTCCCAAGTCATGTTGGGATTCCAAGCTGCAATTTTAGTTTTAAGCAGTTATACACCAACTGACTGCCTTAACACAATTCAGTAACGAACTAAAATTGTGGAGCTCATGTCATATGGCTGGACTGTGGCCTTACAGTGGATCCCAAGTCATTTTGGGGTCCCAAGCAATGAAAGAGCCGACCAAAACGCCAAGCAGGGAGCCGAGTCGACTCAACCTGAAGTCCCCTTAACCCTCAGAAGAGCAAAGAGCATTATCCGACATAGATTGACAAATATACTGCCATGACCCAAAAAACGAAGAGTTTTGGAAAGTCATGAGAAACTCTGGCTACTGTGGGTCCAATCCCGAGGTACTTGGAGAGAGCCGAGGCTGTTGCCCGCTTTCGTCTAACTACCGGACATGACTTTTTGAGAGTATACCTCCACTGGTTTGGCGTGGCTGCTAACGAGGCCTGCCCACTCTGCGGCCATGGAAGAATGGATGACGACCACCTGCTCCAATGCACTGGACTCGATGAATTCCAGCTGATGACAGCGTCAGTCGGTAGAGGGAGGCTCGGCGTCAAATGATCAAGAAGCCAAGCACGGACGTTGGATAAATAAATAAATAAATATATATTTGGGGCTAGAGATGAAAAAAATAATATTAATAATTTAGAAAAAAAAATGTTTTAACAAAATCTTAGATCATACTAATATAAAATTGCAAACCAAAGTTATTTTGATGCTTAAGGGGTTTCATAAAATCTTACAAATACATCTGCTGGCTGAAAGAATTTTTTTTCCCGCAAAATTTCCTCATAGTATGCAAATTTTTTTTATTCCTTGTTTTGTTGAAATACGAGCTCCTCGCTCGAGTCTATATTTTCTAAAATTTGTAACCCTTCCTTAACCCCTTCCCGGTTTTTCCCGAGCTAAACTCGGGCAGGTGAAATGTACCATCCTGGCTCATCCCGAGTGTAGCTCGGGCACTGTGAAATTTTCCACTGGGAAATCAATTTTTCCCGAATTATTTCACATGTGCTTTTATTTATGGTTTGGAGTCCTTTAGTTTACTTTTCTGGCTACTAGATAGTAGCACTATACAGTGTTTTCAAATGTAGATTTAAGATAAGATGCCATTATGTTTAAAAAGCTATGTATGAAAATAAGCACATAAAAAATTAACATTTCTTGACCCATAACCCCGAAATAAAACGAACCTGGAAGGGGTTAATTAAACTGAAGCCTTCCGTCAAATTCCTAACATCGTCATTCAACATTCTGATAAAGAACTGGGTCTAAATACTCAAATTCTCTTCAATGTCTTGTTCTGCTCATGTATGTCTATCAGCTCATCCAACTGTCAGCTCCTGATTGTGGGAATCCATCAGTTTTTGAACGTCATCACTATCCTCTTCTAAATTTATTTGCATGGCAAAAATGACAACTCCTTCGATCAAATTACCAATTTCATTAAGCACTTGTGGCGGTGTGATATCTATATAAACCAGTACCAACATCACGCGTTGACGACTTTTTGGGGTGATTGGTTCGTACTTGCGTTGGGAACGGAATTTTCCCAGAACAAACCCTTTTCCCTCCTTCATTGGTGACCCGGACGTGATTTGAACACGCAATCACCGCCACACACTGATTCCGCCTGAGTTTTAGTGATGAAAAGAAAGAGCTTAAACAAACGACGAATCGAAGAGATTTGAAAATCGTGTAACTCCGGGTTCACATAAGTCAGGGTAGCGTAAGTCGACGTATTACTGTACTTAAAAAACTGTATATTTATTAAGTCCCTATTCAAATTCAATTTTTTTCACTAAAAATGATTTAAAATTTTACATACATAAGGTGTCATTGGGGTTGCAATTCAAGGGTCAGTGCGTGGATGTCTAATAATTCCCCTACAATGCAACTTCAAGGCTATTGACGATAGTAAAGTGACGAGGATGTGATACCTTAACTGGTACTCCCTCTCCAAACTATCATACCACGCCAATTGGAGATTTTATGTGTGCATCAGCCCCTCTACAATAAGTTCGTGATCGTAACCACTGGATCACCAGAGCTGCGCTCCAGTCTGAGCAGGTTTGGGGCGGTAGCCGAGTGGTTAAAGGGATCGGATCGTGGCTTTCCTTGTCACGGTTCGGGCCCAAACCACAAAAACCCCCGGGGAGCAGCGAAGCCCTTAAACTGTCGAGCCAAAAAGTCCCCCGTTTGGGGTGGGTGGTAGTTGGAGGGGTCCACCCGGGGTTTGTCCCCGTCACTTGCCATTTCTCGTGGTCCGTCGCCAAAAGCCCCGTGTAGCTGAACAGTGCGACGTTAAATTTAATCAATCAATCAACCAATCTAGCAGTGGAAATGAAAGTAAAAATCTAGTGAAAAGGTTTATTTCCCTTTTTTTTTCCTCTTAGATATTGACAAATAACAGCATGGCAACATAGCCTTATTACGTATAGATTTTTTTGAATTTTTTTTATAGTTGGCATAATTTTCTGGTAACTCGAAGTTAGGTGTCGCGTTTTATCATTTTTTTTTCTATACAAATTATAATTTTTTGTATTAAATCCTTGGTATTTTTTAGATTACCCTTTTATATTTTAATTTTAAAGAACATTATGAAATAAAGTATGTGTTTTCCATTTGATATCAAATCACTGCTTTTTTTTAAATCGTTAAATACATTACTGGTCATTAAAGTTTCCACACCATGAAGGAAAATAAATACAAAAAAAGATATTTATTATACGTAAACAGTACAGCATGAAGACAAAAGCAGTTTGGACGTTTACAGGGATGCGAAATTAGTAGAAACAGCTACCTATCCTGACAACTAAAACGATCCTTACCTGGTTAGGCATAGAGTCGAACTGGCCTTGAATGACAGAAATGGACAACTCATTCCATGCTGCTCTAAGTTTGTGCTACACTGGAGAGGGATGGCTCACCAATCTTTCAGCAAACTAAGACCAGATGTTTTCAATGAAAAGCAGTTTGGGAGACCGAGCAGTTTTCCCCAATGGAAAATCCCTTTAAAATCGAGGAATTAAAAACACGACGTGCAAAAATGTGATTTTTGCGTCATTTTGTTGGTAGAGGGCGTTTGGTAGGCCTCGATAAGAGGGTACAACCACAGGAAGTAAGATGTCAGAAATGTACCGATCTGTGTTCAAATTACCGTCTATCAGAACTATCGATGTACGTGTCGCTTACCCAACTAGTGCCCAAGCCATCACACTAGGTGCAGGGCCCCTATGCCGATATTGAATAGAAGCTGGTGAAGAGTGATCTCCTCACCTCCTTTGGTCGGTCACCTGCTTCTTTCAACAAAATTTGGTTTTTATAATGTTTTCGGCGTACAAAAGTCCCGTAAACTCACTATGCTGCATTGTTAAAAATTTTCCCCCACTACGTTTTTGGGAACCCTGGTTTTGTACAAAAGCGTATAATTGGATAATATTTAGCATAACTTAGATTAGAAAATGTACATAAAAATTTTTTTTAAAAATATTATTACAATAAAAATTATTTAGTAAAAAATTCCGACAAAAAAATGAACATAAAAATGGCCCTTTTTTAAAATAGTCTCCTTTTGTGAAAAACTTCTATTATAATAAAATTTTTTTTGTCTATAACCGGAAAACTCTACATATTGATTGATTGAATATTTAAAGTCCCACCGTTCCCGCTACACGAGGGCTTTTGGCGACGGACCACTTTTTGAACCATTTGGGCAAATGACGTGGACGACACCCTGGCTGGCACCCCCCCATCCCAACTACCACACCACCCAACGGGAGGACGTTTCGGGTTTGAGAGATTTGGGGTGCATCGCTGCCCTACGGCGGGTCTTTAGTGGTACTGGGCTTGAACCCGTGACAAAGGGAAGCCACCGTCCGATCCTATACCACTCCCGGGTCCGCGGGACCTCTCGACCAAAGGGTCAGGGTAAATTTTTGAAATATAAAACTTAGAAATGGGTTTATCCCTGTTTTACGACGACAGAGGAAGAAATTTTAAGAAAAAAACGCCGATAATTATTTCAATGGGTGGTAACTCTGAAAATAACGAGAATTTTTTTTTAAAAAAATATTTCAGACTCTGGAGAAGTCTTTACTTTATATAAGTGAAATATTATTATTTTATAAGCATTTTTTTTATAAAAGGAGAACATTTTGAAAAAAGGTTATTCTAAGTTCATTTTTTGCCAAAATATTGGATTTAAATAAAATTTTTTTTGTCAAAATGTCCTTAAAACAATTTTATACATGTATTCTAATCTAAGGACACTAAATGTCTCGAAAATTATCCATTTATACGCTTTTTTAAAATCACGGTTCCGAACGTAGTCGGATACCTTAAGAGGAGCCGATGTAATGCCCACCGTCCCGATAGCCCACGCTGTTGTAAACCTCGTCGCACCATACGAGTGGAAACTGGGCGTGTTACAACATGCCCATTTTTTGACTAATGGTCCATGATGTGGTTGTATGATTTTGCACTGCCGACCCCACACTATGTCTGTTCTCTCGGGCGTTACTCATGGGAGTGTGTGGAGATCCTGCATGTTGTTCAGAACGACCCTCAGAAATCCATTGATTCCAAATACGTATGGTAGTGATGGGATTTTGATCAATGCGACGGGCAATATCACGGAACGATAAATCGCACACTCGACGGGCAACGATCCTGCCTCTATCGAATCCCTACACTTGCGAGAGAGTGTTTCTTCTTATTCGATGTACAACACGATATTCTGACTAAAGTATAACCTTAAAAGGTGCTTTCCAAATTAGAAATCCGCTACACTTTTCTTTTATGCAATGCTTCAGATGTCGTTTCTCCCTCCTGCGTCATCTATAAAAGTGCTGAAATACTAATCATTTGCAAATCCCATTCATGTGGTTTTGACGTTCGTCAGATCATTCCTTCCTGGTGTTTCAATATTAATGGCCAACAATGTATAAAATTTTAATAAAAAGGGGCTCTATTGCATAAAAGTCTTTTAAGATCAGTATTAACTTAAGGTATCCGACTACGTTCGGAACCATGATTTTAAAAAAGTGCATAAGCGGATAATTTTCATGATATTTAGTGTCACTCAGATTAAAAAATTACATTCATTACGTTAAATACATGCATAAAATTGTTTTTAAGAACATTTTGACAAAAAAAATTATTTAAATACAATATTTTGGCAAAAAATTAACTTAGAATAATCTTTTTTCAAAATGTTCTCCTTTTGTGAAAGATGCTTCTATTATAATAATATTTTGCCGGTATATAGCTGAGACCTCTTTACAGAGGCTCAACTAGAATTTATGAAAAATTCACATTATTTTCAGAGTTACCACCCATTGAAATATAATTATTGGCGTTTTTTTCTTAAAATTGCTCCCCTTTGTTGTCGAAAAATATGGATAAACACACTTCTAAGTGATATATTTCAAAAATTCTTGTTGAGCCTCTGTAAAGAGGGATCTGCGCTATACACAGGCAAAATATTATTACAATAGAACCTTTTTTCACAAAAGGAGAACATTTAAAAAAAAAGATTATTCTAAATTAATTTCTTGCCAAAATATTGTATTTAAATAATTTTTTTTGCCAAAATGTTTTTAAAACAATTTTATACATATATTCTAATCTAAGTGACACTAAATATCATGGAAATTATCCATTTATGCGCTTTTGCAAAACCACGGTTCCGAACGTAGTCGGATACCTTAAGCATAAGAAACTTGGTCCATGTCTCGGACAGATGGGAACATGATATGTATCTACGAAAGGAAGATTTTAAGAATTACTTTTAGAGGAATCCGAGAAAATAGATTTAGAACTCTATCCCTCATATAAAGAATCCGGCATCGTTAACTTTATTAAAATATAACGAATTAAATGGGCAGGCCTCGTTGTCAGAATGGACGAAGACCGCACCACTAAAAAAAATATTCAATGCCCAACCAATTAGCACACGGAGGAAAGGCAGGGCAAATCTAAGATGGATTGATGGCCTAGAAAAAGATCTCCTAGTTTTGAGAAATAAAAAATTGGAGAACACTAGCAGGAAGAAGACGGGCCTTCAAAAGGCTTCTTGAGAAGGCCAAGGCCCACCCTGGGCTGTCAAACCACTGAAGAAGGAAATGTATAAAGCTTCAGCAGACAGTTTGTTAATTCGCATGATTTATACCACATTAATTTTAATTTTTGGAAAAATGCTCATCTATATATCCTTACTATTCTCCTTCTGGATTATTTTAAATATCCCCTAAAAATCATTAAAATTCATCAAGAAGTATAATTACTAGTTTGATTTCCAGAGTAAAATTTTTCACTTATTACTCATAGAGAGCAAAAATATATTAATTCTGGAAGTAGTATTAAAACCATCTGTGCTAACTTTGAATTGAAATGGACAAGCGACTGACTGCCTCAGCTGTTTCACAAAATTCTAAAAGTTATTTAAAAAGTTTTTCGGCAGCAGATCAAGTTGTGAAAAGAATGATTAAAGTTATGTCGAAGATTTTTTTTTTCTTCGACAACTATGTTTAAGTAAGAAGATATTAATTTTTTTTTCTTAGAAAGTTATTAGATCTTTTGATTTTGTGAGTTCGGTGGAACACATTTTTTTGTCATTAAAAACTCATTCCAACGATTGAACTGTGAGTCTTCCAGCTGTGTGCCAATAAATTAAATTCTCAAACTCGTACATTCTTTTTGGTTCTGTTTTCCTACCAAGTTCCCGTGAAATGTTAAGAAGGAAGTAGAAATGTCATGGCATTTTCTACGATAAATATATTATATTAATACAACTTTAATTAGTTTTTCAATTCCTACTATTAGTTCACTTTCTCCTATAGATCTTATCGGGGTACAATGGGAAGAGCACACGCATAATGCATTTTCAACGAACAATCAGGATGAAATGTTTTTAAATATTAGGTCTACTAGAAAAGTTCTAACGTGTTTTGAAATAAAGTAAATGTTACTAAAGTAAATGTTGTTATGTTACGCTATTATTTATTAATATTTTTTTGAACAATACAGGTTTCCTTCAGCTACCCAATAGGAACTCCTCTCACAAACATGATAACTGAAAAATTGACCTTGAGTCTTCATAATAGAGTTTTTCCTTTTGCATCCACAGAATGTCTGAATGAAGGCAATGTATTACCGACTTTACGAATATTGGGCTTTTCGCCACCTCCAATGGGAAACACATGTTAGCAGCATGCTGGGAAAAGTATTATATAACGATGGGAAAAATGCGTTGAAAAGTAAGGAATTTCAAAGTGCATGTGTGAAACGCTGAAATATTTCAGAGGTAGAAGATTTCACACTTTTTGATAAGGACTTGTAACTTAATTCCAAATTTTAACCATTTTCTACCGACAGAACTTGTAAGCACCACTCACTTTAAAATTACATAGAATAACCATTTTACGAATACTCTGACGATACTTAGCAGGAATATTCTTTTAAATCCACTCTTCTAAAATATGCCGGCTGCGGGAACCTATGATGAGTATTTTAGCGGGAAGGCGAATAGTTTTAAAGCAGAAATTGCGTTTTCAGTTGAAATTTGGATTGGATTGCTAAGATTGTCATTTTTGTTCCGAAAAAGCAGTTAATGTCAAAATGTGTCTTTTTATTTTTTATATGTTAATTAAGATCTTAGAAAATGACTATTTATATTAAGTGAACAGTGTTTAAAATTAATTTTACAGTTAGATATCTTTTAATTAATTAATTGGCTCTAACGGATTAAATTTCCCAAAGTTGAATGCTGACTTTTCTGTATATCCCTTAATTTTTCAATGTAGTGATTCAAAAAAATATTGCATGAAAACTGGAGTAAATCATAATGCGGTTGATAAAGCGATAATATTTTCAATATTGTAAAATTGCTATATTTTCTGATGACATAAATACTATGTCTCTGGGCTATTTCCATTGACAACATAATGCAAGCAGTTCTTCAGTTTTCACAGATTTTTATGTTTGTGACCTTAATTTTTGGACATGTAGTTCTCAAAACTAAAAAGTCTTTTGCTAGACCATCACGTTGAGTTGGAGTTGAGTTTGGTGTTTTATGGCGCAGAGCCAGTTTCGGCTATACTGCGCCAAACATTCATAGGTCTGTAGTCTGGACGGGAAGAAGTAGAAAGAAGAAATCGGATGATGATGAAGCCAAGATGGAGGGTCGAAAATAGAGAAGAATCGCACTAGGATACCCCAGGGGTCGTGACACCTGTGTTTACCAAAGATAGTAAACCCCCTTGGGAAAAGGAAAAGATCACTAGGGTACCTCGGGATTGTGACACCGTACCCACCTAAAGTAGGTGAGCCCCTGGGGATTTCAGTAGTACAATCGTTTCTATTGTTAATTTCAGAACCTACACGAGAAAAAGACATACTCAAAATGAGCTCAAAGACATACTCATTTTGAAGTGAGGAGAATGGTTATATCAGGTTTTGATCACATGGCTTTCTCGAATATGAAACCTTGCATACTCAAAATCCGAAAAAAGGGTTAATTAACACTCTCAAACAAATTAAAAAGATATTTATTCGGGATTGCAGGGCCGTTCTTTTTAATATACCAGCTACATATTTTTAAAAAATTGGGTTCAACAACAAATTTAGTTCTCATAACTCTTCCGAACTATTTTTCCTATTGATCACGCTACCCGCGGAAGAACTTTTACGAGTACTAGATTTGTTTTGATTTTTGAGTTAAATGTTCTCCTTTGTATTTTTGATAACTGCCTTGGAACAGAAAATTTAATGGGATAAATATTTGCTTTATTTTTGACGGATTAGTGTTATAAATGCACTGTAATTTACTTGATTCTTTAATGTTTTAAATTATTCAGGCAAATAATTGTATTTACTTTGGAATAATTTTAAGGTGACTAGTTTTACAATGAAAAGGAGGGACGAAAAATTTAAGAAAATGTTATTACGTAAATATATGAAACATTTTATTAATTTCAGAACAAAAATACGATAATTATACGTCCGCGCAGTATTTACTTAAAGGAGTATTTTCTCATTGAATGAATTTTTTCGTTTCTCAATATATATTTTCGAATCTATCAGGTAGACAAAAATATCCTTTATCTTTACTGCTTGTAAGTACTGCAGCTAAAAATATCAACATTCAATCTTGATTTCTGACTTGTCCATAAATTACCAACTGAAAAGACTCAACTGGTGCATTAGTTCCAGGGCAGCACAATGCAAATTAAAAAAGAATAACTAAATTTTCATATGGGATGTGTTTATTTTTGAAATGGTTATGTATTTCAACCCATCTTATCAATTTCAGCAT
This sequence comes from Trichonephila inaurata madagascariensis, assembly GCA_019973955.1. Classification (NCBI taxonomy): domain Eukaryota; kingdom Metazoa; phylum Arthropoda; class Arachnida; order Araneae; family Nephilidae; genus Trichonephila; species Trichonephila inaurata. The sequence goes on along the minus strand of BMAV01015581.1, from coordinate 8,701 downwards.
GTTGATTTTCCAATTGTTTTCAATTTTATTATAATTTAAATATACGTTAAGTCTTCAAACTGACCATTGTTAATGATTTTGTAATATCAACACAGTTTTCTATATCTACTTAATTTACTTGCGATGAAGTCTAAAATCACCATTGAAACTGTTATTTCCTGTGATATTTGTTTTCAGACTATTCCTCGACATATTGGAAATATGTTTTTGGTTCATCTCTGAATACAGAGATTAACGAATCTGTTTTACTAAAATATTGAAAAAAGGAGGACACTTTTCGAGGAAGGACCAGGACCTATAAAAGGAGGACGGTTGATCATCTTAATAATTTTAGCATTACTTTCATATTGAACTCTAAAATGCCTTGCATGGTTTGAAAAAGGCAAGTTTACAAAATAAATTTTACACCGTTTTCAATTATTAATCTTTTAAGACTTTTATAAGCTTCACCTGGCAATAGCAAAGGAGCAGGAATTTTTTGAATTAATTAATTTTTTACTACCCACTCTAAAAGGTCACAATTAATTCGAAATTTGCACACTTGTCAGGACAGGTGACAACAATACAATAATTTTGTTCCATTGGCCTGATAAGGATCATGACGATTAACGATTTCTATTTCCAGATTTGGTGTGTGACTAAAGATGTTACAACTCTAAAAGCGAAAACACTCATATTATTAATTTCATATTATTATAATACAAACAATTGCCCACTTTCAACGAAAATGGAAATATAAATAAATGATAGTTTAAAAAATTAAAAAAGCATGCTTTTATTGTAGATCGAACTAAAAAATGAAAAATAAATTATAGTTTAAAAAAACCAAAAAAAAAGCTTTTATAGTTAAACTAAAAAATAATTCATAATGTAAGAATAAAATGATTAACGAGAGAAAAGTAAATGTCATTGTGGTAAGTATTAGTTTCCATTACTACATTTTCACACTAACTCATTTCGGAATAGAACTAGTAAGAAATTATAACAATTGATATTGAGCACCCACGTTTTATCACAATGACATTATTTCTCGATAATCATTTTATTCTTATTCGGATATTTTCCTTTTAGTTCGATTAACAATAAAGTGTGTTTTAGTTTTAAACTTTAATTACAGGAACTAATTTCTTGTAAGTTTTAAAGAACTTTTTAGCTTATTAGTAAATTTATGTAGAAAATGTGTTAAAAGTTCTCATAAAAATTATTAAAAAGAACTTCAACAATATCAATATACCGTAAAATCTGGCGTATAATGCGCACCTATACTTTTCAAGCTGCATTTTTAATTTTAAAGATACATTCACCATATAACACACACACCCTTTTTTACAGAAGGAACTTCCAATATGCGCTAGCAATACTATTATGTTTTTAAACTCATGCATTCAAGAAATTATCCCAGGATTTCGAAAAAATAGTATATACTTCTAAAAAAACAACCCTTTAATTTCATAAGATGGGACATTTTCTTTTTTAAGGTAAACAGTAATTTCCGATCACTTGTAGAAATCCTGAGTTTTTATATGCATATCTCTCTTTTTTTTATTTTTGAAACTATCTGTTTTATATCAGCGTATAACGCGCACCCGTAAATTTCGATCTTATTTTTGTTAAAAGTGCGCATTATACACTTTGGGATTTTCTGACCACTATGATTCCCTTTCCTCTGTTTTTGAATATTGAAAGAATCAAATTTACTGAACAGAAAAATTACAGAATATTGAGCAAAATTAGTAAAATTGAATGTAATCTATTATTTCACAAGAAGATAACATTTTTAGTTTTGGACATTACATATAAATATTAAATCTACTTGATTACTAATAATTTAACGGAATGTTTTAAATCTTGACTAATAATTGATCTACATTGTTTTAAATTGGATTTACATGCAGTGCTTACATATTATCACAACCTTTTTTGGTGACATTATATTAAATGAAGCATATGATTGCCAATTCAGCGCACATGACACATGTGAAATTGGTATTGCCAACAATTATTGCCATATATGTAAGTACTAATTTATCTTATAACCCTGCATCACTCACGTGAAAAAAATGGCCTAAAGTTCTTGCGCAGGGTATCTCACATCCCCAAGGATGTTTACGTTCTGGTTTCATCATAAAATTTGTATAAAAAAGAAAGAAAAGTAGGAAATACAATATGTTCATTACATTTTTCACACTTAAATTTAGTTTTTCTGTTCTTTTTATAAGGGCATTCAGTGCATTGCTTACACACTCCTTTAGTTTAGTCGTAAGTGCGATGTTTTCACTGGATCTTAATTTTTTTTAAAAAATCTTTATCTTATTAAAACTAAACATATAGGAGTAAACTTTATTTTTTAAATTAAAAAATTTTGGAATTTCTTTTTTATTTTCTCTTATTGTTTAGCGATGAACTTCAAAGAAGTTCATCTGAAATTATGGATAAGATGTATGTACCAGTTGGCATGCTCCTTTAAAAGTAGGTTCTTTCTCATGTTTTGTTTCTCTCTCTATATAAAATATTTATTTTCAACAGTGTCTCCCTCTTCTATATTGGAATCGATTTCAGTAGGGGAATCATACTTGCTGTTATACATTTCATCAATTGATTCTTCCTCACTTAACCCGTGAAGAAAATCTTCCCGCTTACAAGTCCGTGATCATACCGGTGTGATCGGAACTTATGGAATGATTATAAACCATAAATTTACGAGATATTTTATTAGAGCAAGAAATTTTTGCCAGAAACGATTGGAAGCAACAGGAAGAAATCAATTGGTCCTAAAGGAAGGTAGAGAAAATTTAGGAGTACTTGCATATTATCGCAACAATGCCAACATTCAGAATACTTCACCAAGTTGGCGACCCTGATCTTCCATGTGTTGTATACGTTAAATTGACACAACCATGTATTTTATTTCATATAATCTCGACAATAAAGTTGCGATAATATGCAAGTACCAAAAATTAATACAGCTTTGGTACAAAAACTCTTGTATGAAGGTATGCTGTATACGAGTAAAAAACATAAGAAATCTGAGTAAGGAAGACCTGCGTACCTAGGGTCAACCCATTTTATTTGAATAATATTTAGTTCTAAGTTTTATTACTCAGAGTTGGGTGAGTGGGAACACCAATTCCTACTTTGGCATTCATTTTGAAATTTTCAAAGAAACATTGGTTATAAATGTAAACATTTTTCACAGGTTTGAAGTAAAGTTCTATAGCTCATCTCTTTTTATTGTTGTACAAAGTAAGTCAAATATTTTTCTTTGAATTCTAGTACATAATTTTGTTTGTAACATTAAGTACTAAATAAGATTTTAAATAAATCCTCTCTCCATATGGGGTTTCTGCAGAAGACATTTTGTATAAAATTACCTAGTCTTGTACCGCAAATTTCAGGTTGCCTTAATACCTAGGTACAATTTAAATTAACTATTCTTTATGTTATTATTTCATTGAAAAAATTTTCATGATAAAAAGAGGAAAATGGTCTTAATTATCTGAACCATTTTAATTTAGTCAGAGGATTTTTTATTATTATTGGATGTTATTAAGAGCAGGAAGGGTATATTTTGTTCTACTGAAACTTTCAACATGCTTGATTTATAAAAAAATATATTAGCTACCATTATTGTTATTATTCAGGATTATTATTTTGTTTATACCAACATAAGAATTTATTTAATTAACAAACAAAAAAACAAAACAAAACCCTCAATTTTTTATAGTTATAAAAATAAAAATATAATTCTAAATCAGATTTTTACAATATTTAAATTAAATTTTTTATTTATCAATTTTCCTCTTAATGAGCAATTATAAATTCCTAACTTATTTAGATACTTAGAAATCCTGGCTGAATAAAATGGTCAAAACCTAATGCAGATAATATAAGAATTATCAGATATTGAAGATTCTCACATTCCACTGATGATGCAAATTCTACAGTAACTGATGTAAGGGATACTATTGAAAAGGGGGATTTTTGTTTAACAAAAATACAAGGCAAAAAACTAAATATTTTTATATGGCAGAAACAATAGATGTTAAAAAAGAACACAAGAGTGTTGAATTTCTGAAGAATATTGCACGTTCAAATAAGTTTATTTATGATAAAAAAGAAACTTATAAAATTGGCAACAGAAATATTGTGTTCAAATTGCCCCAACCACTATCTGTTGATGCTTCAGAACGACAATGTTCGCAGCTCACTTTTGAAACCAGTTTTTTAAATTAATTGTTGGATGAAAATATGTGTAATTCATTAATAACATCATAATTCATCATTAAATTTGGCACATTGCAATTTAAATGGTTACATGATAAATCAATGTATTAGCTGATATTGTTTCTTTTATTAAATTCATGTGTGTATGCTTGTTTTCTATTGATTACAGAGTGAAACCTAACTTTCAGGGAAAGGCCCTAGGTACAATGATATTGTACCCAGAGCCATTTGTGAATTTTTTTAAAAATCTTTTATTTCACAGAATTTAATATTTTAAGTACTTATATTTACAATTGGATGGTAGTTAGTATAATGATGAGTGCATATCAGTTTCACATTTTTAAACAGGCCAGGGGCTCTGTTTTTGTGCATTGAAAAAAATATGACCCTAGGTACACAGGTTTCCCCTACTTATATATTATCGCAACCTATTAGCAACATTATATAAAACGCTGCACCTGGTTGCCAATTCAGCATGTACAACACATAGGAAATTGGAGGGTACTTATGAAATATCGCATCAATTGCCACCAACTCTATTAATAACTCACCATGTTGGCAACCCAGATGACACACTGAAAATTGGCAACCAGGTGCTTCATTTCATATAATGTCGCCAATAAGACGTAAGTACCAATTGGAGTTGTCAATTCAGCGAATTATTAATAGAGTTGGCGATTGTTTTGATAATACGCAAGTACTGAAATCTTTTCAGTCTGACGTACATGAAACACCATAAATTTAATAAATTATAGTTTTAAAAAAAACTATAAAAAAAGTGCTTTTATAGTTAATCATACTAAAAAGTAAAAAATAAATCTTGATATAAGAATGAAATAATTAACGAGAAAATTAATGTCATTGTGAGTACAAAAGCAGGGTCCAGCACGTACTACATTTTTTACACTAACTCTGTATTACAGAGTAGAGACTATTAAGAAATTACTAACAATTTGATATCAAAGCACCCCCATGCTTTTAAATGCAGTTATTTTTCCATTTTCCCCACATTCCAATTTCCATAGTTTTTCTGCTTTTCCTGGCATTTCTAAATACCTTGTGTTCTGTTTTTTAAATCCTGGCACTCATATTTTTTAATTGGTTTTTCTACAAAAAAGTACTTTTATTTTGCTTCATAATGAGAATTCCCTCTTTTTATCCAAGAATAAGCCATTCACTGAAGCTATTTTTCATGTTTAGTTCTTATTGCGAGACCATCATCTTAGATTGAAAACTATTGGATACCAAAATCTTATTTGCAGCAATTTCAAACCATGCCTAAAAGATATTTGATGTGTAGTGTACTGATATATATATATATTGTTCCAATGTGTGATATTTTTTGAACAGTAGTTTTATACATGTGAACTTCAAAAAAATACATGCCTTCATGTGTGATATTTGAAAATCGTACTTTTAAACCTTAACTTTTTATCGTGTTTCTAGATTATGAATGCTTTATTGTAATTTGTATTAATTTCATTTCTGTAAGCAAATAATTCAATATATATTACATTAAAACAATGGAGTTGACAGTAGTATCGATTATGTTTTATAAAAAATCAATAAAAATAGCTTATAGATGAAGGTATGTTTCAAAAAAATCCTCACTTGACGTTTATTTTTTTTTTTTTAGTATTATCGATATGTATGTGTCAATAATATCTATATGGATTATGGTTTCTACTGTTTTAGTTTTACATTCTTCTAAGAATTGAAATTTTTTAAAGTATTTTTAATTTTTTGATTAAAAAACATTAACTATATTATTTGTTTTTCTTAGGTGATAGGAGAGTATTATAAAATCAGTTGATTTGAATATAAACAACTATTAATTTGTAATATATATTGCAATACATTTTTCTATATTTCCACGCATCTAGATGAATGTTTTATATTTAAACAAAACAATTGATAAAAAGTACTTACACACCAAGGCCTAATGAGTGTTATTTTTAGTCAAAAGCTTTTCTTCGGTATAATATGTAAAAAACTATTTCTTTCTTACTTTGTTCTGTAAATTTTTAACTATATAGGTCTGACTGTTATCCTAATGTTTCCAAGATATTTCTAATAACTTATTATTGAAAGACTGAATTTAAATAAAAGTTAATTTTTCTGCTTGTATAGAAGGATTTTAAAGAAACAATATAATTCTTTTTAGAAACATAATATAACATAATTAACCAAGAATTTATTTCTAGAACTAGTTCAAATGCTTACAAATTTGTTTAACTATTTCATCAGATCTACGCCGTTATTTTCAAAGATTTAAATCTGGTATAAGTTTCTAAGACAAAGGTACTGATCAAATAATAGTTGCATTTTTTTCTTAAAAATGCATTTTACATTTATTGGCGACATTATATGACAAATACATAGTTGCTAATTCAGCGCGGCGGGGCGGGTATCTTGAACGTTGGCACTTTTGCAATGATACGCAAGTACCTTTTTTTGTAACACGTAAATGCAAAATAATTTAGATTTTTCAAAGTTAAATTATTAAAACTTCGCAAAATATAAATAAAATAATATATAAGTTGGAAAAAAAGGAAATTTACAACTTAAGTATGCATATTTAGATCCCTTCTACATTTGATTTGATGTATATTTTTATGTTAAAATTCGTTTTGGATACAACAGTATTGAGAAAATAAATAAAATACAAACTCATATTTGACCCACAAATACTCATAAAGGGAGTGCATTACACACTCATTTTAGCTGTTATATTATTATCAAATTTGATCCAGTAATAGGTTCAAAAATGGTAATGGGATGTTTACAATTTGAGTACGTAGTCGTTGCCAAGATGAGAGTGGGCTATTCTCAAATTTGGTATATTTGCATCGGAGCTATTTTGAGTATGTGACGTATTCAAAGTGAGTAGTTTGCTTTCAATTCTGAATATACGGTTTTCGCAGTGTAATTAAGTGAAATTGTCAACAACTTCAAAATTATAGTTTAATTCAATTTTAAAGTGGGTATTTGTTAAAGATGATTCAGTGTAAGAGTTGTTCCTCACCGCTTCTAAAAATGACACAAGGTGAGCCTAGCACCAGATTGTGTATAAGATAAAACAAATGAATGAGAAAAATGTATTTGCTTTAGATAGAATTACCAGAAATAAAATTATATCATTAGGTGGTGTGTCGTACTTGATGGCAATTTGATTGAAAAATATTTCAACCATTTTACGGAAGCAGCAACATTTTCGCTTTCATACTACACACACATTTGAAAATTAAAATAATAGATTCTTTTTTTTTCTCCACGATACGTTTTATATGCAGATTTGAATTTTATGGGTAAATTTTTGAAGAAAAACGCAATCTCGAAGCATATTTGGAAATATGTAGTATATTCTTGAAAAAAAAATTTTTTTATCTTTTCAAATAATAATAATAATGACGGGGAGTAATTTGGGACTTTTTGGGTGGGAGGTCAATGATAGGCAATTTCCCTGTATAAGTCAGCTTTTTCTTTTTTTTAAAAACTTCATATTTCGTTTTTGAAATATATTTTGAATCTTTAAAGAAAAACAAAAAAACAAATCTAAAAAACAATACATTTCTTTACATTTGAAAGCATTTCCTCCCCAAAAACCGCATGGTTCAATTTTTCTGACGTTTGTTGACGCCAATATATCACCATCACTTTTGTGGAGGGGTTGCTGAAAAAGTTCAATTTGAATTCGCATTTGGGCTTTTTCGAGAATGTAACGGAAATTCCTTCTATTTTACTTTTTAAAATATTTTCGCTAAATCAGGTTTTGAGATAAAACGAAAAAAAAATACATATATATTTATAAATAAATTTTCAAATTTTGCCTATTTGTCCCCACATTTACGGAAAAAATATGGCCCTCGGAATAAATTTAAAAAACATGTGCTTTTTTTTTTGAAAGGCGCTTGATTTATGGTCATGTGGCGGTGTGATATCTATATGAACAGTACCAACATCACGCGAAGACGATCGTTTTGGGTGATCGGTTTCCCTTTTGCGTTCGGGAAAGGAAGGTACCCAGAACGAACGTTCCTCCTTCAGCGAATCCATTGGGGGAAAAAGAACACACCGTTCTTGTTTATTCCATTTAAGCATACTAAAATTTTTTTTAAAAAATAACGCTTGAGGAAAAAGGACCATTGGAATACATTCAAATACTTGCTGAAATATACAAATTTCAAATGTTGGGAGAAGAAATGATTTTTATGGGAAAAAAGCATTCAAAAGAGTTATTATTTTTTTTCAAAAATTTTTTGTACAGTTATACCTTGGACTTCGAGATAGGGGGGACAAAATGATAACCGTGTAAATTCGAAATCGCGTGAGTCGAGGTATAATTTGAAATAAATACATATAAATTATTTATATTTTAGCTATATATGGCCTAGCTACTGCAAAAAATTGTCTTCTTTATAGACCCCCGCAATTTTAGTTTAAGCGTTATACACCAACTGACTGCCTTAACAACAGT
>BMAV01015580.1:358957-464838 GCA_019973955.1 Trichonephila inaurata madagascariensis | reverse complement strand
ATTTTTTTTAAAAATCATTTTACATTTTTATATACTGTCATGCACTTGGTTTTACTCTCATTACAATTAAGCTATTATATCAAGAATAATGTATTATCATTTTTTAAAAATAAACTCGTGTTAAGAGTGGGTACTTCCAGCCAGTATAAGAACAAGTTTAATAATTATCAGTGACTTCCATGGGCTTGTCTTTGCAGAGCAAAAGTTTTTCAAAGGAAGGCTAAAAATTGAAATTGACACTCAGTTATTTTTTGATATTTAGCTTCAGATCTATATTTTGTCTTCAAAGTAGCCATTGGAGAAAATCCGGATTCACAAAGGTATGATGTTAAAAATGGTAATAGTGTACGAATTGCTTTTGTTTTCAGTGCAGAAAATTCAGCATCCACCTCTATCCAGAATTCAAAGAGTGATTTATTACAAAATTGCCCTTTTTAATTTTGTGACTGAATGTGAAATCTATGATCTCTTTTTCGGCAGTTGAGAACCCTTCTGAAGTATTTTGAAATGGATCCCTAACCCATTCGTAACTTGCTATCAATTTGCCCTCGTCTGTGTACTTGATGATGCTTTATTATCGTCGAATGCTCGCTGTGATTTAAAAATATATCTATGATTTTGTTTTAATCCACTGCCGTAAATACTTAATACCGTGAATTACAGTTAACGCTTGAATTATGAAATGTACTTCAAGAGAGATTCGGTAGCTAATCGATTCGGCCAAGTTTGACTAGAATTGTACGAGGTATAGCATTTTTACATGTTTTATGTAGACGTCTGTTAGGTTGCCCAGATTCACATGAACGTTCGCGAGAATGCCAGATGTAATGGATATGATAAAGAGCAACATAGATTAGGCTATTTTTAATGACATTTGTACTTTTAGAAATGGATCTTGAAGGAAATAAATCTTTAATTAAATATTATTTCTCAATCTGTTTCAATTTAAAAATTAGAGAAAGAAAAATAACATAATTAACCTATTACTTAAAAGTATATATATATATATATATATATATAGATTTAGCGCGGGCTTTGCATTTGTAAGTGCAATTTTTAGGTAAGTTACCTCTATCTTGTAATGGATTTAGATATTTTTATCCATTATTTCCTATTGGTTTTTGCTCAGTGTTATTACAAAAAAAGGGGGAAGGTTGGCTGGCCAAAAAACATGTTCAACCCCACTTTTATATAATTTAATCTTTATATAATAACTGTCCTAAGTCAGTAATGTTCATAGTACTGCAGCATCCATTTTATATTTATTATCTCGATTACTCTTTTGTCCTTCATTGTGTGATTTTCCTGCTGTCTATGTGTTTGTCGAGTGTTATTGTTTGGATGTGATCTCTTGTTAGTAGAGAATTGACCTATATATATATATATATATATATATATATATATATATATATATATATATATATATATATATATATATATATATATATATATATATAATTTACTTAAAATATATATTACTTAAGAGTAACATATATAAAAAATTTAATACTAATCTTATTAATACTGAATTAAGAACAAGTTTAATAAGTATTAGCGACTTCCATGGGCTTGTCTTGCAGAGCAAAGTGTTTAAGAAATTGACCCACTGAGTTCTTTTTCTATATTTAGCTGATGTCTATATTTTGTCTTCTAAGCAGCCACCGCATTTTGCAATATGTTCCAATTTAAAAATTAGAGAAAGGAAAAATAACATCATAATTTTCCTATTACTTAATTTTTCTTTTTTTTTTTTGCTTAAAAGTAACATATACAAAATTTAATACTTATGTTATTAATTTGAACGGTTTATAATTAAGATAGTGTATTGTAGCTTTAGCGTCAAAGTGCATTGTTATTGCATTCAGTAATTTATTAATGTATAAGGGGGGCGCGATAAAAATTGTGATTGAAAAGGGGGCGCCAGTATTAAAAGTTTGAGAAGCACTGTTTTAGAGTAATTCATTATATGAAGATGTATGATTTAGAGATTATGACGAGTAGCAGAGAATTATGTATGTGCAATTTGTGTGTCAAAACCTCTCCATGTATTCAGTGATAAATTAAATGTTTCCGTGTGTAGTTTAATTAATTGTTTTGTTATGGAAGTACCTTCTCATTAATTTTGTAAATAATTTATGTATTTTCTAAGAGCGACTTTTCTTATGCAGTCCCTCTCCACTGCATAAAATAATTGTGTAGTGTGTTGACGAAGTTTTTTGTTATATGCAAATATTTATGAAATTTTCGAATACTTTTTCATGCAGTTTCTTTTTTTTATACGGTCCCCATCTAGCACAATAAAACAGTTTTTACTGTGATTGTCTTGCATATGCTTTCTCATGTGACAGGGTTATTTCTCTTAACTTATAATTGAACTGGTATAATTGAATTGGTACTGTGAACCGCGTAACAGAACACTTACGATTCTTGCCATTTGATAATTGGCAAACAAAACGAAACATTATTAGGTAAATACAACAAAGTCATAAATAGGAATAAATATGAGTATGCTAAAATAGAGTAATTATTGTAAGATGAAATATCCGCGAAAGTTATTTGGGTAACAAATTTTTAGCAATAGAATATAATGACACTTTATTTCAGTTTTTTTTTCTCATCAATTCATAAATAACTTGATTTTTCAGTTTATGGAGTATTATAAATGTGCAAATACGTTATAACAGCGTTTCTCAAACTGTGGGGCGCGCCCCCCTTGGGGGCGGGATAACTGTACGAGAGGGGCACGAGTATATTGAAAAGTCGAAAACAAAACTACTTAAAAACAATTACACAAATTTGCTGAAAATAAACAAAAAATACATTCTGACGTAATAAAAAATAGAATATACATTTACACTGATATAACACATATAAAAGTATCAGAACTGCACAATGTATTTCATAATTAATGTAACAATATTAAGTTAAGAACAAGTATAATAATTAGCAGTGATACCATGGTTGCGTCAAATATAAAACTATATGCAAAAATTAATATACTTATCTTGATAATTTGAGCAGTTTATATTTAATCCCTTAACTGCCGATTAAAAGTTATGCGATTCTCTCTCCAATACCACCGTTTTTCAAGTAGGCGTTCTTATGGGAAGCATTGGTGGGAAGAGAAAGAGGAATAAATAAGAGAGGAATAAATAAGCAAATCCTCTGAAATAAAAACATCCTTCGCAAACACTGTCCCTTTATTGCATTTCAAAGGCTTCTGAATAATTTTATAGATAGCAGTGCTCATAAAAGATAGTATTTTGACAGACGTATATATACGTCCAGGGAAAATAACGTTTTAGCTGAGTGAGACGTATATATGTAAGGGTGGAACTCAAGAGGTTTAAATCCTATTGTAGCTTTAGCATCAAAGTATCGTATTATCGAATTCAATACATTGTTATTGTAGGGAGGGGGGCGCGATGAAAATTAAGATTGAATTTTGGGTCGCAAGCATTGAAAGTTTGAGAACCACTGCGTTATAAAGCTTATTTCGGAAATTGGTATATGCAGATTTCATCTAAATTGTATAATAAATCTAACTTCACTGGAATAAGATATTTTTAAAAAAAAGTTCTTTTGCTTCTCAAACCATTACATAACAGTTGTTATTTAGGAACAGTCAACTAGGTGAATTAGGGGTAGCGTGCGCGCTTCGTAAGTCTAAGATTGTGGGTTCGATCTCCGGTTGGACTTGATAGATTTTCTGTGGTTGTGGAAATCATAAGCCCGCATGTTTTATGATTATGGGGAATGTAAAAGATCCCTTGGGTATCGATTTGACTCTGGTACTCTTAGCAAAATTAAATCACGACAATATTCAGCATCCGAACGAAAGTTTGAATAGAATAAATTCAAGTGTTGAAGATTGGTAGTGGGCCTTTAGATGGTACCACTAATAAAAGGGCTCTCACGTAAGGGGACATGCCGTGTCTGAAAGGGCATGGTTGCCGAAATGCAGGCCATTAGGCAAATAACAGTGAACAAATCATTTCAAAATAATTTGATATAGGGGTGCTACACGCCAAAAAGCCTTGTCATGAAGCGATATGAAATCGAAGATGATGGCCTAGCAGTAACAAACCGTCAGGAAAATAGTTTTAAAGAACTGTTTTGACATATTTTAAATGAAGAATATAGGATTAGATTGAAAATAACCAAGATCAATCAATAATAAATATTAATATAATATAAAATTATATTTACTACTAAAATATTATGTAATATATAATAATATAATCGTATATTATTTTATATAGAGAAATTGTATATATAATATTCATATAATATGGTATAATAAGTATTATGTTTAGTAGTAATCATATAACATAATTCAAGAGTAGTTAAAAAAGAATAATAATCATAATGTAATATAATAATATACAAGAATACTCATGTAAATAATTATAAATAAATAACACAATGTAATAATATTTATAAATAAATATAATAAAAATTATAAAATAAATATAATTACACTATACATAATAATTGTACTTTTATATTATAAATATAATAATTGCATGCATTATATTAAAATTAATAATGAAAATAAAAAGTGTTGCGATGACTTTTAATGTTACAAAAACTGAGTTTTTGTAATGCGTTGCATCAAGCACAAGGAACTTTTAAAAAGGCATTAGTAAAAATTAAAACAAGGTTTAAAAGCGAGAGTGTGTGCAGCAATAAATAAAAGAACAAGTCTCATAGTTTTTACAAAAAAATATCTTGACACTCACTCAACGATATTACGAATATCCATATTCGAAAAAAAGCATGAAATACAACAAAGGACTAAAGAGACTACTTTTGAAGAACAAATGTAATAGAAATATATATACAGTGGGCCACAAAAGTGTTCGTTCACTTGCAATTTCTTATAAAATTTAATATTTTCGACTAATAAAAATTAATATACTGTAATTGTAATTTTTTACAATATCTGCAACTTGTTCTTAATGGAATGACAATTAATTTTTTAAACATAGTAAAACTATTTTTTTAAAAATTGATAATCAAAAAGCTACTAAAAAATTACGCCACAAAAGTCTTCATACACATAACAAAAAATTCAACTTAGCTTTAAATATTGTATTTCTTTTCTAATTTAGTACTTAGTAGGATATCTTTTAGTGTCCACAACAGCTTTTAAGTCTTGGTATAGATTTAATCAGATTGTTATGATTTCTGCTTCGATTTTTCCTATTCTTCTGTGATTATTGTTTTTACTTCACATTTTGTGTTTGTCATGTTTTCTTCTTTTTTACATCAGAATCTCACCAAATATGTTCTATTGGGCTAAATAAAGTGATTGAGGAGGTGTTTTCATAATTTGGGGACAGTTATAGAGACACCAGTGGCGTACAATAAGAGCAGTGCGCTTGGCATCATTACACTGTTAAAAAAATTAGTCGTCTCCAATACCCAAATTTTGGCCGGATAATTTAAAAATTCTATTTAAAATATTTAAATAGAGATCATGATTCACAATACGACCAAAAAATACCAAATTACCTAATTCTCAGGCTAATTTACACCCCCACGCCAGAACACCTTCACTTCTATGCTGAAGCATGGAGGAATTCTTGTTCCACATCAATTCATGGGACTTAAACTCCTTACTTTTTTCATTTACAAGCTGTTATAGGCGCATCGGAACCAAACGTTGAATTGTCAACCATCCCAATCAATTTGCTGTCAATTTTGAATTTTCTGAAACTAAATCCCAAGAATCTAGTTGGATCAATAAAACATGGAGATGGAAGTGTTCTTGCGTGGGGGTGTAAATTGGCCACAGGATTAGGTAGTTTGATATTTTTTGTTGATATTGTGAATCATGGGCTGTTTAAATATTTTAAATAGAAATTTTAAATTATCCTCCCAAAATTTGGATATTGGAGACGATTTCATTTATTAACAGGATAATGATGCCAAGCGCACTGCTCTCAATGCACTGCCACTGGTGTCTCATAACTGTCCCCAAATTATGAAAATATCTCCTCACTCACTTTATTTAGCCCAGTAGAACATATTTGGTGCGATTTTGATGTAAAAAAGGAAAACATGACAAACACAAAATGTGAAGTAAAAACAACAATCACAGAAGAATGTTGGAAAATCGATGCAGAAATTACACAAAAAACTGATTAAATCTACACCATGAGACACTTAAAATTGTTGTGGACACTAAGTACTAAATTAAGAAAGAAATACAATATTTAAAGCTAAGTTGAGATTTTTGTTAAGTGTACGAAGACTTTTGTGGCGTAAATTTTAGTAGCTTTTTGATTAATTTTTTTTTAAAAAATAGTTATACTATTTGTAAAAGAATATGTGTCATTCCATTAAGAACAAGTTGTACGTATAAAAAAAATTACAATTACAATGTATTAGTTTTTATTAGTCGAAAACATTAAATTTTATAAGAAATTGCAAGTGTACGAACACTTTTGTGGCCCACTGTATATGGTTCAATTTTCTAACAATTCGAATTAAAATGATCTGAAATTAATAGGGTTAGAGCGGGGAAAAACAATAAAAATTAAATCTAATATACGTTATCCCCATGGCAACCACATTGCCAGATGATAGCTATATCAATATAACCATATTGTGTAATGGTATCGACCATCTTGACAAGCATATGCAACAACTTGGTGCGTATAGCACCGGGATATCAAATTCGCACCTCAATTTATTTTGAACTAAACAGTGTTAAAAGTATTACAGATAATAGAAATGTACCTTAGTTTCCATCTCCATTGCTTGCATTTTCATTCGAAATATTTTTCTCTGTTTACTTCTCATTAAAATTCTTTCTAAAAACAGATGTTAACAAGATTATGCAAGGGTTTAAATTTAAATAATGTAAAACCCCACTTAGTATAATGCTATGAATAGCTACGAAGCTTAAATGTTTTGAAGGATACTGTACCTTTGTTTGACATTTTTTCCCGTTATTGAAACTTTTAAATGTCATCCTTGGCTTTCAGATCACGAATAGTTAGTCATTAAAGACTACTTAGATAGAAGATAACAAAATATTTACACTATACTTTATAATATCCTTATCGATTCAGCGATGGATGTAAAATGTGTCAGCAAATTCTCTTAACCCTCTAAAAACAAAAAATGCAAAGGATCACTATTTTTAATTGTACAAGCGTTTCTCACTTAAATAAATCTGAAACTACTAAAATCAAATTTTCTACTTTTTATTATTTTTTACTTTAAAAAAATTATTGATTTTGCATAGATAGATATAAAAAATTAATTTATAAACTCATAAATAGGTTAAATTCATCTCAATTTTTTTTTGTCCCTTCAGATTACACTTGGTAAAGTTAAAACGTTCTTAGAGCTCTGATGAATCCATTGAATAAACGGCATCGTCAATCCTTTATTTCTTAAATCGCTTGCTTCCGAGTTCTGTATCACCCTTGTCTTGGACGACATCTGTGGTTGTACTAGGCATGTTGTGTTGATGCATACAATCTGAAAATGAAGACCTGTTGGGTAGCACTTTCTGTTTCTTTTTTATACTTATTTCTCTTCCTTTAATGTAGCAAACTAATTTTTCTCTAAATTGACATGTTTCTGACGGCCTTTAAGAAAATGATCGCCAGAGCATGCACACAAAGACATATACCTCCGAAAATGTTTTATTTCGTTACATAAGAACGTAGGACATAGTTTTCTTTCACAATGCGTAGCATGATAAGCGGTCAGGTTAAAGAAATTTTCACAACGGTCACAAAAATCGTCGAGACAATTTATAAAATGTTGTTCAAATGTCTTGATTATCCTACACGCATTACTTCCACAATCCCAATCGTCACATATGCTGGCATGTTCTAGATCAGGTAGGGGATGTCAAGAATACTCTGTGGTAATAAATCACTTCTAACAGTGTCAGTCGGTAGGTTCATGTTTAATGCGTCGAGCAATAAGTAGAATAATTTATTTGAAAACAAAATGAAATACGTATCTCAGTTCTAGAGACGTCGTTGTTTTACTCAGGGCTACCGAGCGTTTCTTACAACCGCAAAGGGCCAAGATCTGCTAAATGTGAGCACGAAACAGAACAAGAAATCTCATTTTCGACATTTGATTTAATGTTTGATTTTTTGCAGGATTTTCTCATTTCACTTCTTAATAATTAATGGTAGATGGTTGCGGTAGCATAGTTGTCATGAAGCTGTGTTACATGATACTCAAATATATTTATGAGTTTAGATAGTGAATATAGCAAAGAGATGTAGTGAAACATAATTACATTTTCAGAACTCTATATAAAACCCTCCAAGGGGAGGTTGGGAGACTAAGATGGCATTCTAAATTATGAAGTCGCGATCCAAGCAAGGTCTGATGATTCTCATTTAGTGATGCCCGAGAGGTCTAAGAGTGATGTGTTAACAAATCGCGGATAACAGATGCGAGGTCTAAGGGCTGATTGGATAATTCAGTGCATCTAATTGAAAATGTCAAATAGAAATGGATTTAGTCTCTGGAATTTTAAGAAAAGGTTTCTGCGTAAAGTATGAATGACCAGGGCTTTTGTGTGTGAACAAGAGTACTAAGATCATTCGAAAAGAAATCTCATCTGTTTGTGATCGCGTTCAACATTTCTGAGTTTATCAGAATTAGAATGAATTTGTCACACATCATTCTTTTTTAGGGGAATGGCAAACATTTTTTTTTTACCGTTTTAAAGTTACGTGGAGGATTTAGCCTTCCTCCATTTTTTTCCAAACCTTTTTTTTAACCCATTTTTCGGCCCCAAAAGGGGCTTATTTTAGGGTTTTTGAAAGCCGGACATATTAGTTTTTTAAACCGGCCCAATTTTTCCCTATTTTTTTAAATTTTGATGATAGTTTATCAAGATTGGAGGATCGACTGAAAATTTTTTCGTCACACTATTCAGCTACTTGAGGGCTTTTGGTGATGGACATCCAAATCTTGAGTCGAGACATGGTTAAGTGACGATGTCGACATTTTGGTTATCGCCCCAGTCTTAATTTCCCAAATTACAGCAAGGGGCCCCCCGCCTAAAAGGACATGGGCTTCCCCCTGCGGGAGTTTCAGGGTGTTTTTCCCCAAAACTCACCCCAAAACCGGCTATGAGTCCGTTCCCTTTGGGACCAATTGAGTCACACCCCCCAAACGCCAAGGATACTTTAAAAATGGAAAATTTTTTTAAACCATGGTCAAAAAAGGGGATGAAAATTTTGGGATAAAGAGGGGGGATCACATATATGTGATCATTGTCCAGTTTTTTGGAAAAAAATCCAACTTTGGACCCATTGAGTGGTAACAACGTAACGCAAAATGCCCCTGTGTGCCAAGATATTAAATTGTTTACTTATTTTATTTAAACTTTCAGTGATGTGCAGTCTATGATTATACCTAAAAGCACTGCATAAAATTCCGTTCGATCTGGAACTGAGGTGTACTTCTTAACCACACGATAACTTTAATTGTAATGCAACATGCTTCATGTGCGATACAAGCAAAATGTTAAGAACTTAGCATCCCGGGCAGGACTGCCCCTCAGTCCCCCGGGCCCCCCTTTTTAAAACCCCCTTTTTTAAAAAAATCCATCGGGGCCCAGCCCCAACTTTGGGGTGTTGTTGAAAGATTAAGATAGCTTGTTGCCAGCTCAGATATCATCCGCGTCATTTGGCCCATGTTCAAAATTAGGAGATCCACCGCCAATAGCCCTCGTTTTGCTTTATGGGGTCTCGGGGGTGTTAAATTTTTCTAGAGGTCTGAAAATATAAATAATTTTCAAAACAGGTATAATTCTTTTTATTTAAATTAAATGATTGAATTTTTTTACACATTACTTATAAGGGGATCATTTTGGAAAAGTATAAAATATTTAAAATATAATCATTTTTTAAAATCATAAGCATATGAAAATTTATAATAAATTTTAATATTTTTGCGTTGCGCACGCTATTTTCTAAAATATTAGCTTTAATTCCCACTAAAGTTGAATAATAAAGTTAAATGTATTCTCAAAAATTTATAGCTATTTTTATATAAATAGAAAATAACTTAAACATTTTTAATAAATAAAAAAAAAATTTTTAAAAATTTTTTTTAAAAAAATTTCAATGTTTTGCAAAAAATTTTAAAAAAACAAAAGATATATAATTCTAAAATTAGGTACAGCCCTTTAAAAAGTATGATGCATTTTATAACCCCATAAATTTTTTTACATCAGAGGCTACTATTTTTGAAAATAGCAAAACAAAAATACTTAATATTTATCATAGAATTTTTATATGCTTATGATTTTTAAAAAATTTTGGGGTTATATTTTTAAATATTTTATACTTTTCTGAAGCCCCATTCTTTTTTAAATAATTTTAAAAGATTTTGAATCATTTAATTTAAATTTAAAAAAAATTATACCGTTTGGTTTTTCATTTTCCCGACCTCTAGAAAAAATTTTAAAAACCCCCAACCCCTTAAGGACACGGGATATGGGTCAATTCTTTCCCCCTTCCTCTGGCAGACTTTATCAAAATATTTATATTTCATTGTAGACCATTTAATTTTCCCGGCCTTTTTGTTTTAAAATTAAAATGTGTCTTCCTTTTTTTAAAACCTTATCTAAAATTTTTTAAAATACCTTTTTTAATTGCCACGAAATTTTTTTTAAGAATATTTTTTTAAAAACCAAATTACGTTACAAAAATGTTTAAATAAAAAAAATTTCCAAATTTTTTGTTCTGGGAAAAAGAAGGGTTTGAGCTTCAAGGGGTGTTTAAAACTCCCTAGCTTTGATATCCTCGATTGTCCTATTTGAAAACTCATTGATTCTGAATATATATATTAATTGATTATTAAAGTTTCAAAACCATGCAATTAAGTTTTATATTTTACCCCAAAACCTTAATAATACAAGGTTTAATTAAAATCAGGTATAGATTCGTGATTTCTTCCAATTTCCTTTCTCCTTGAGTAGCAGTGGTAACACAATGGCTATTGCCATTAATTCGTGGCTGGTCGATGATGGGTTCTTGTCATGGTGTCACTGAAGACCGGGTCGTGGTAGCCTAGCGGTCAATGTATCGGATCGTGACTGGCTTGTCACGAATTCGAGCCCAGTACCATTAAAAACCCGTCGTGAAGGAGAGAGATGCATGCTAAATCTGTTGGAGAGCTTCCCGCTGTCCTGCCGTTGGGTGTGGTGTCGTAGAAAAGGGGGGTTTCCAGCTCAGGTGTTGCCCTTGGGCCAATTTTACCATGGTTCAAAATTACAAGGTCCGTCGCTATAAGCCTTCGTGTAGCTGAGCAGTGCGACATTAATATTCATTCACTTACTCGCCACTGAATACCAGCTTTGTAGAGAGGGCCGATGAACGTTAAATCTGTGGAGATCAAAGTCCTCCTGGTGGCGTGATGTGGAATCTCGGAGAATCAGGTTACAGCTCAAGTGATGTTATTCAATTGTTCATGGAATCCATTGAATGAGTGGTGTCATCAATACGTTTTTAAATCGCTTGCTTGTGTGTCTGCAATTTTCTAATCTCGGAAAAATTCTCTGGATGTGCTAAGAGCGTTAGGTGGAGTAACAAGATCTGAACATGAAATCATTTATTTTAGTGGTTTCAGCTGTGCTCTTATGAAACTTATTTCACTTTTTTTTAAAGTAGATAAATAATTTTTCAGCTAAATTTTAATGTTTGCGATGGTCTTCAAGAAAAACTAGTTCTGAACTCGAATGCCCTGGACTTGGCTCCGGTTGGATCCTAGCTAAGCACAGTTCTTGGGGACAAAAATTTGGCGCCAAAGTTTTGGCGATAAAATTTACAATATAGCAACCCTTCCAGATTGTCCAGTCCTATGGCTAAAATATGGCAACCCTAAAACCGGTCAAGCAAAAAAAAAAACTGGTAATAAGTGGACATCGTCCATTTTCGCCCTTGACCCTGTTTGCTGCAACACGTCGAGTTCACCCCTGAGCTTACTTTCTTCCCACGTGTTCCAATTTTTGGCTTGATTTTGCACAGGTTGTTAGAATGGCTTGCGAAAGAAAATTGCTTGAAAGTGAGGCAACCACAGGATTTTTTATTTTGCTTGAAGAACAAGGAAATAAGGCTGTTTTAGATTGGGTTATGAAAGAAGGATTAATTCCCTCCAAATATGAGTGTCCGTAGTGTAAAAATGATATGCGTTTGGTTGAACGAAAAGGTACGTTTGATGGTTTTGAATGGCGTTGTCGAGTGCAGTTGAAAGAGAATCTGCACTTTGTTTGCCGGAGTGTAAAAAAGGTACGTGGTTTAGAGATAGTTTTTAAATTTAGGTTTTTCCTTTATTTTACTGCCTTTATCTCGTAGAAATTCTCTTTTTGCCCTTTTCTTTATTTTATGTTTTTGTGTAAATACATGTTTTTCAGCGTCACTGACGCCATTACGGAAACCCCGTTTTTTTAGGTTTTTCGAACAGGAGCTGACACCGTTGTGACGTCTTCGATTGGGGTGAACCTCACCCATCTATTCATGTGAAGTTTTATGGCCCCAAACAGACGTTGGGTGACAAGAGCACGTGGCTATGGAGTCATTGTGTATTGTCTGGCATCGGACAAACGCAGACATCGAGTCTGGAATTTACAATAACTAAAGAATGCCGGTGACAAGAGGTTGACATATAGGCGAAGCCTGTATGAAAGTCGGTGCCTAGAGAATGGGGCTATAAGGCCCAGGTGGTGTGGATGAATGAGAGTTTCAGAAGTTGGATGAGAATTATGGCGCCCTTAGATTCCAGACAGACGAGGAATGTGTTTGTGTTTGCCGCACAAATGGGAGACGAATGTGGTCCGGGGACGAGGGCAGACCTTTTTTTTTTGGCCGGCCAATGAGGGAAGACGAGGGGCGTGTTGTGGACCCGCTCCTGGTGTTTAAAAGGGGTTGATTTTGAGGAGAAGGGGACGGACGGAGAGGAAAAAAAAACTTGGAGATAGAACCCTGGAGTGAGAAAGATGGATCCCTGGATGGAAACAGAGAGATAGAGCCCTGAAAGTGAGACAGAGGAAGCCCTGGATGGAGTAAACTGGAGAGGAGCCCGGAAAAGAAAAGGGATTTGGGAGTGCCTTCGGAAAAGGATTGAACTCCCGTGGAAAAGACTGTCCGCCCGGCTTGGCATATTTATTGGACTTTTTAGTAACATATGAAGCTATTAAATACTGTTTTAATTTTAAAATGAGGCTGACAAATTTTCTTGTTTGCTAACTACTGACGACGTTACACCGTCAACCCCCCTTCTCCCTTATTTTCTTCGTTTCCTGCCCTGACGCCATTACGAAAACCCCATTGTTTTAGGGTTTTTGATCTCCAGTTAAGACCGTCAACCCACGATTTTTCCTCGTTTTCGTCCATGACGTCATTTTTTCAAACACAGGTTTTGGCGCCATTTAGCGAAAAAAACGGCGCCAAAAAACAACAGTGTGCCAGGCTGGGATTTTACCT
Organism: Trichonephila inaurata madagascariensis; assembly: GCA_019973955.1. Classification (NCBI taxonomy): domain Eukaryota; kingdom Metazoa; phylum Arthropoda; class Arachnida; order Araneae; family Nephilidae; genus Trichonephila; species Trichonephila inaurata. Next base: position 451,357 of record BMAV01015580.1, on the reverse strand, counting down.
GCTCCTTCATACTTTCTTTCTTGTTTGGAAGTATATTCTTGTGAACTCGTATTATTATTTCCCACAAGAACAAAGGACACATTTTTTCTCTTGCATATGACAATCGTCAATGTGAAAGAAATACCCATTTGTCAGAAGAAACGAAATCAATATCATCCGTGAAATGTTCAAAATATTTCCTTAAAATCATACAAGTTTGATTCCTTCAGCCCGAATCGCTACTTATGCTGGTATGTTCTAGATTTTAGATCAGTGAAACTCAACCGTGAACTCGATGGTCTTTTTTGAGTGGCCCGGTAACGGACCATTGCGCTAAAGATTTCAATTGTTGGATAACAAAGAACAAAAATTTTTCTTCCACATATGTTGAGAAACATTTTTCACTTGAATAAATTTTCCTGATTGGTTTTGAAAATGTTTATAGTTGTATGGAAAATCCTGTATATTCTGCGTGAATTTGAAACTAAGAACTTGGGAACTTTTCTTGTTTAAATTAAGAATTTAACGTGAAATTTGTTGATAAGTCGGTAAGTTGTTTACTCTCCTTCATTGTCAAGCTTTTGGCTTGTATGTTCTTTTATAATATTACAGTGAAAGATAAAAATGTATTATAAAATAAAACTATTATGTACACTTAAAATTTTCAATTTTAAGGAGTTGTATAAGCTTGCATTCTTTTGGACAGAAATATGAAATTGGTTATTATTATTTTTTGTAAATATATTTCTTGTTTTTAGTGTCCACTTTATTCGTGTATTTTTTTTTACTTATATTTATTTGAAAAGTTATTTTTAACATTATAAAGAGGTCATAAAGGCTTTAATAGCTTTTGCAAAAATTTGAGGATACCCTGCATGTCTTCCTTTTAACATATAATCTATTGATATTCCAACCGGTTCGTGTACTGTCGGTAATAAATGCTGATTTTTATTGAAACCAATTTTTAATCAAATCATGGGACTCTTATTTTTGAGGAAAGTAATTCCTTATAAGCAAATTTATAAAAGTGAAACTCTCCTCTGAATTATGCCTTTGCCATTTTTATTCAAATAAATTCCATTTACAATTAAAAAATCCATTAACGTTTTAAAACATTGCGTATTTTTAATTTTCCCATAAGATTACCACGAATCGGAATTTTTTAAAATTAAAACATCGATTTAAAAACTGATTTTGTCGCGTAAAATTTTCTCATGTTTACTTAAAGGCCTTGAAGAAATATAGTAAAATAAATTTAAAGTTATAAATATATCACAGTCTTGTATGTATATAATACTTATGACTATACAATTTTTATAGAGAACGTGAATTCATTTTGTATACATATTTATAATTTTCTTTCCAGTTTTTTATTTGGAATCATGAAGTTGCCTCGTTAGCCTAGTGGTCAAGGTAACAGACTCGTGGCTAGCGTGTCAAGAATTCGAGCCTAGTACCGCTAAAGATTCACCATGCAGATGTGATGGATGCACTTTTAATAAGACAGACTCAAACGTCCTCTCAATGGTTTGGTGTGGAAGTTAGGAGAGGGATGCTGGCTGGGGTGTCGTCCTAGTCACTTGACCTCACTTCAAAAATACGAAAGCCGTTACCAAAAGCCCTCGAGTAGCTGAAGAGTGCGATGTTAATATTCACTCATTTGCTTACTTTTGAATCATGGAGCCCCTCGGTATGCCTTGAGGAAACCCAGGGTGACCACGATAGCCGAGTGGTCAAGATATCGAATCGCGGATGGCTTGTCACGAGTTCCAGCTCAGTACAACGAAAGATCCGCCCTGTAGGGGAGCGATGCACTTTAAATCTGCCTAGATCTCAGACGCCCTGCCGTTGGTGTGGTGTGGTAGTAAGGATATAAGGGTGCCGACTCAGGTGTCATCCTCGTCACTTGATCATGGTTCAAAATTACGAGGTCTGTTGCCAAAAGTCCTCGTGTAGCTAAACAGTGCGACGTTAATATTCACTCACTCACGGGCACTCCCAGGGTTCCGTGGAATACGGTTTTAAGACAAATGTTCTAGATAAACTATACGGGGTCACGGATGTTAAGAAGAAAATGCTCCGGGAGTGTTAAATCCCTTAAAATATAGTCCGTTCAAACGTTCATGTTAATGCGTGAAGGAATATACTTTAAAGCAAAATGAAATGCGCATCTGAGTTTTGGATGTGGTTGTTGTATTCAGCATTTCCATGTGTCTCTACCAGGCACGAAGGTTGAGATCTACCCAGGGATCTCTTATAAAATAACTGAAAAACGTATTTAATTTGTTGTTTAATTTTTGAACTCATTTCAGTTTTGTTAAAATTTTATGAATTACGTAAAATCTCACTTGAGTAAAATTTGTAATTCTTTTGTGTGCCACCTGATGGACGACGTCAGAGGTTTACGTAATTCATTGTGGCAAGGAGCTATTTTTGCGTATTTTTTTAGCCGCAGCCTTGAACACCATATAGGTAGCATTATTATTTGGCTTGATCCCACTCCAATTTTGAACAAGAACGCATTGCTACTTGGTCAGGGTCCTTCTCTTTTCCCCCAACCTCCTGAGAGGATTTGCAACTCAATAAACACTTATGGTATCCGACTACGTTCGGAGACATTTTTTTAATTTTCTAAAAATCCCTAAAGTTTTTGCATTTTAAATTTCATTTTTGTGCACTATTATAAAAAATACAGTTAGAAATAATATACATACATAACAATTTGCAAAAATTTTAAATTTTGAATTTTTTTCAAATGCTCTATTTTTAAAAATAATTTATATTTTACAAAAAAAAAATTGCTGCAGTAGATTTTTTAAACATATGTCTAGAGGCTGGACTAAAAGTTTTAAATTTCTTTTGAATCAAAAGTTAGAGCTAATCGAAGTTACGAACTATAAATTTCATTTATATTTTCGATACTTTTATAAGGAAATCTACCATAAAATCACTACAAATTGTTCTTAGTTTTTAGTCCAGCTCCTAGGTAATACTATTAATAACATTTGTGTAAAATTTCATGCAAGTATCTCTACTGGTGTTATTTAGATATCACATTTGAAATACCAAGAAATTTTCAAAAACATAGTTTTGAGAAAAATGAATTTAAACTTTAGAAATGCAATTTTAAAATAAACTATTACTAGTACATACATAAAACTCTCCTGATTTATATAAAACACCTTCAGACTTTGATAGTTTATTAATTTTTTTTCTTTCTTTGGGCCCTATTTTTTTTTTCTGGCTGATTTCGAACGAGATAAAGAATGTCGTTTTGAGTCATTGACTCGAATGATGTCGAAAGATTTGTAGTTACGCAAGGTATAGTAACCTGCATGCATGCCAAGGGCTTTCAATACCTCCAACAAACCATTGAAACCCTTATTAAAAATAATAACGGCAATATAAGCACCCAAAGAGAATGTTTTCAGCTCAATAAAAGTTTCCTTTGGAACAATTTGCCACAAACAGCCATTGAACGACTCATTTTCATTTTGGGTTTTACCGTGGAGACACTTCTGTAACAATTGTTTATCACACAATTTCATGTACTCGGATTTAACTATATTTAAAATTTTTGCAGAAAGACCTGCACTTTTTTCTAAAAATCGTTTGCCGGTTGCTTTTGAGCGCTGGTATGCACACCAACTATCAGCTCGGATTGGACACTATCCATGCATGGGGGGAGTTCACGGCTTGAGCAACAGTGAAAAAATGCCGCTATGGTAGCACTTTGCGTTGCCTCGATGTTATGAGTATTACTTCTAATGGCAATGCCATAGTAGTTTTGGATTTTATCGATCATAACATCAGTGAGTTTTCCTTTCCCACCGAGGCTTTTCTGTTTTTTTTAAGCTTTCTTAGCCGGCTACCTACACTTTTTTTGGATGTGTCCTATACACTCATATTTGGTGACACTGTTGATACCGTACATATCTTTCACTGCAAGGTATCCTTGGGAGTCACCATCACCATAAAAAAACGTATTTCAGATTTCTCGTGGTACAAGAACGCTCGAAGATTATGTACCCACCGACGGATTCCATGCTAGAAGCAGATCCAAGATGATTGCAAGAACATGTATGCAGAACTGGACTCTTAGAGTTCTTCAATGTATTGCAAATTCTGCAAAATTTTGACATGATCTCCAAATCTAAAAGCTTCCCAGTGTCAATAGATAATACTGCAACACAACCATTCAGGGATAAATGACCACGTCTTTGCCAAGTACCATCAACAGATACTCCACATTCTACAACTGTGCCGTGTTGGAACATTTTTTGAAGTTTCTCGCTTCTAAAGCAGCGTCATTCATGGCATCTTTAGCTGTTGATGTAACTGCAGCCAAGAGCTTTTTCTCACATAGTCTGTATGCCCCTTTTGTCACACAAGGCATATTCAACTTAGCACGCAGCTTTTTAGCAGACGAATATCCTTTTACAATTACTCGCATTCCACAAACAAATTGCAAATTTATGGCACTTTGCTTGTTTAACTTCTCAGTAGAAGAAAAAGGGAGTATGAAATAACATTTGGAGCATTTTACTGCTACATTGGAAGCCAATCCAAACACAGAATCTTTATACATATTATTTTCGAAACATTCTGGGCAGCACAAACTGGCAAATACATTTGCCAAAATATTTAAGTCAAATATTCTGTTACATTTTAATATTCCATCTAAACATTCGTTGTTCTGAGAAGAGTTTTTCAAGTAATTCAGTTTCAGTTCGCTACAAGTCTGAACATTTTCACTTTGCTTTGGGTTAGTTAAATCTCTTACCAGCAAATTTTCTTCTTCGGGAAACTGACTTAACTCGTTGGTTACCCATTATAATCAGGTAAAACAAAAGCGGAATATCACAGAACAATGAAAAAAAAATTTAATTAAAGCGAAAAAGTTAAGTTTTTAAGAAGAAATGCAAGAATAAATTTCTAAGACATAAACCAAAATAAAAACAAGTGAGGTCATAAGAAACAGATGTTGCCAATTGCATAAGTCAAAATAAAAGATTGAAATTGTTGCCAATCAATGAAATAGCTTTAAAAATTCTTAGATATTGTTTTTAAATTTATGTGATGAAACTGAAAAAACTAGCGGTAAAAAGAATGTTTAGAAATCAACTTCCGCTTTCGATTTCACTGCTTCCGGTTTCTTTTGATAGCGGTAACAATATTTTAAACACCTGTAACTTTTTTTCTAATTATCGCACAGACAAAACAAAAACAGATTTAGAAAGATAATTGTTTCAATTTTCAAATGATAAAATAAAAACAAAATGTGATTTTTAATGTAGTCGGATACCTTAAAATGCCGCAGGCAGTATACATTTACAAGCATTCATGGGTTCCCCAGGAATCGAACCCATGCCCTGCGGCACAGCAGCCAGAATTCTTAAGCGATATGCCGGAAGTACCATACTAACTAATTTCCTGGTTAAGTGATAAAAGTGACTTCAAAAATAAGATCATTGCTCACGTACATTTTAGGATTCTTCATAAAAAAAAAGGGGGTTCCACGTTATCCTGTGAATATACCCATAAATTAAAAAATTCAGCTTGAAAGTATAGGTGCCTTTTATATACCGCAGTTTAAAGTATAATGAAACCTGTTCTATTGTGGTAGATAGGGACCACATAAAATTAAACCCCACAAAAATATTTCATAAATTATTTCATATAACAAGCAACTTCATCGAAGTAATACAACTTTTTTTATGTGGTGATGCGGGACCATATAAAAACGTGGTATTTAGAAAATACGTCAATTATTTACAAAACTTATGAGAAAATACTTCCATAACAAAGTAAATAATTAAATTATATACACATAGAGACCTATTAAAACATTTAGTTTGTCAATGTATACATGGAGAAGTTTTCAAAATGCGCGTACATAATTCCCTGCTACTCGTCTTAACTCAAACCTGCTACCGTCATAACCTATTAAATTATAGATATTGTCTTTGTCATTGAAAGTTTCGCCTTCAATCAAGCGCGAACTGCTAGTGCGTTTAGAGAAATGCAAATCATAAAAATATAAGAAATAATCACAAACCAAAATAACTACATATCACATATTTATAGGAAGCAATTAAAAGCAAAACTTAACTAAATGCAAATCACAAAATTAAATAAGAAATAATCATAATAATAAATTAAATGCAAAAATTCATAAAGAGGTTCATGCAGTTTCTAAAATAATAATAAAATAACAATAGAAATGAGGAACAGCCGAAGACTGATAAAAAAAAATTACATTAATTTAAATAAAAAAAAACTGTTTTAAGCAGTTAAAATATACAAAAAATAGAAATGGCTCTACCCTGGTGTCCTTAAGGACAAAGGGTTAATTTTAAAATGCTTCTGGATACACAGCGTTCTTTGTTTTTCAGTTTTCAGTGTAGATATGCAGATTGTCTGGTTTGCCTACTCTGGAACATGCAACATATAATTGTCCATGAGAGAAGCAATCGTCTCTAAATCTAAACCACACAATTCTAAAGATTGCTCCTGAGCTTTATTGATAGCGATTGCAAGTGCCAATCGAATTTGGAATTGCAATCTCTTAAAATAAAATATCATAGCTGTTGGTATCATAGGAATGAGGGCATCTTCACCATTGAAGGTCCTGTCAAAATTGTTGCATCTATGATGTTGCTAAATTAAATTTTTTACTGCAAGTCACGTACCATTACACAGCTTTGGCTGCTTTATATTTCGCATCATGATAATTGGCAAGCTAAATTACAAATGCAGTATGTGGGATGGCATTCTTTCAAAACATTAGCCAGCTTTATGGTAAATTTGTCCTTAACATTGAAAGTTGGCATGAAATGTGTTATAATTTCAGCTCCAAATGACGTCATTTGGGAAAAGGAATTATATCTCCTGATATTAGAAATAAAATGCTTTGATTCCGCAGTATATCCAGAAAACCAAGTTTTTAATGGCTGGGGTGGTTCTCTAAGATGAGGCAGTTTAACAGTTGATTCAGCACAACGCTTTCTTTTTGTCTCAACTAAATTTCAGAGTCTGGAAATAAAGACACACTAACGTCATTATGTCAATAAGAATATGCTGGTTAAAATTATAATAATCAGCTGGGTTGTACCGGAATGCAAGATGATTGTAAGGCTGATATGCTGTTCCTTCTTGACGTTCTTTGAGCCATTTGTAGCCTATTGTGTTCTTTGTTCAGAATGGAGTTCATCTGATGTTGCAGAACGTGACTGCCGTACTCGCAAACGAGGATCCTCAAGTCTTGTTGCACGTTGATCTGCTGCTTCCTCAACATGTACTTAAGCCATTCTTTGTCTGCTTTGCGCATTCGCTCTTTCCCGTTCGTCCTCAGTTTGATGCGTAATTACTCGTCGCACTGATTTTGCTTTGCGAGTATTGAAGCCTATGTTTGATTTTCGGCAAATCATTTTTTTATGTACTGAAGCTGATTGACTCACTTAAAAATAAGAAAAAGGTTCAGCCTGAAACATAAAATTGCATCAAAATGGGGAAAAACAGAAACAAAAAGAAGGGAAAAATAAAAATACTAATGAAATACTTAACTTCAAACGTAGACCACTCACAGCAGGTTAATTTCAATGGAATGGGAAACAGAACATTTCATTCCACTTGAACAAAGAGTCCAGAGAAGTCAACTTCATTTTATAGTTTGAATTCAAATGAAAATTAGTTGACAGAGCAGAATTCGCACCAAATGCAAGGATAAATAAGAAAAACAATTTAAAAAATTAAATGAAGAACAATAAAAAAAATAAACTACTCAAGCAAAATTAACACTATCGTAAAATTCACAGCTTAATCAGCAATTTATCACAAAATAATTAAGGTGACTGCTTAAATTCAAAATGTAACAAACACTTGGAAGTATTAATGCCACGAGTAACATAACACACTACCAAATCAAATTTGTTTATCGTTTGTAATTACTTATTGACTGTATCTGCTCTCCAACAATGTTAAGGAAGAAATGTACATCAAATGGTTAAACATGTTTCACATTGAATACTCAAGGAAAATTCAAATATGAACATGGTTGATTGATTGATTGAATGTGAACAGGGATTTCGCATCATAAATCTTCGACAAAAAGCGGTGATAATAATTCAAGATTCTTACAATTTTCAATCATTATCAACAAAGTTCCGGGCATATCTTGGGGCTGCGGTAGCGAGTGGTATAGGTATCGGATCGTGGCTTACCTTGTCACGAGTTCGATCCCATTACCACTAAAGACCCGCCGTGTAGGGCAGAAATGCACGTTAAATTTGTCGAGAGCTGAAACGTCCTCCCAATGGTGTGGTGTGGTAGTTAGGAGAGGGGGTGCCAGCTCATGTGTAGTCCACGTCACTAGACCATGGTTCCGCCAAAAGTCCTCATGTAGCTGAACAGTGTGACGTTAATATTCAATCAATCAATCGGGGCATATCTTTACAATTGAGTGGCTTGGATCTAGACATAGACTTCTCACACGAACAATTATTTGATGTGTTCTAGAGTAGGCAGATCAAACAATCATTTCTGTATGTGCACAGACAATGAAGCAACACAAAATATTGTCTAACCAGAGGTATTGTAAAATTAACCCCTCACGGACTCCATAGCAGAACAATTTCATCAAATTTGGAAATATTTTATTTGTATAAGATAGCTTTTTGATAAAAATTAATATAGTATTTTTTCTTCTGTTTAAGACTACCCCTCATTTTTGAGGGGTAGTCTTAAACAGAAGAAATTTTTATGAACTGCATAAACTTATTTATGTATTTTTGAAATTATTTGTTACTTACATATTATCGCAGCCTATTGGTGACCTTATATGAAACAAAGCACTTGATTGCCAATTCAGTGCATACAACACATAGGAAATAGGGGTTTCCAACATGGCAAGTTAATAATCAAATGGTCGATTGTTGCGATATTAAGAAAGTACCACTATTTTTTATAAATATTAATGATTCGCATTTTTTTTTTGTTCATGGTTCTTTATTATATATTTTTCTCATTTACATGTATTTGTTGAAAATTCTTATTTAGATACTTTATTTTGTATTTATGTATTAACCCAACCTTTTGGTGACTATATAAACGAAGACCCTGATTGTTATTTCAACACATACGACACTTAGGAAATTGTTGTTGCCTTCTTGGCGAGATATAATAGAGTTGACAATTGCTGCAAAAGTACGTAAGTACTCGTTTTTATTTGTTTGAATTTTTGTGTATTATTGAATACTTTTGCAAACGTCGTACCATACTTTGTGGTGCACCGGTCTTTTTAACCAGATTGAGCCACAGCAACATTTGGTATAGCTAGTTATAAAATAAAATTTAATCTTAAGTAGATATAAAAAAAATAAAATAAGGCTCAATATTTTGATCAAAACAATAGAAAAAGTTTCGTACAAACACTAAATATATATTAGAAAATATTTATTTCGTATTTCAAAAGAACCTCAAAATGTATCAGAAACAGATAAAAAACATTAAGAATACCGTCGATTAATTTCGTCAAATTAATACATGACGAAGTGCAAAAAAAAATATTTTATTGAGGTCCTTTCATTTGCGCTACACGATCGGCAAAGAAAAAAAAATCGTAATTACGAAAATATTAAATAAACAAAAATTATATATTGAATTAAAAAAGGATTACTGAAGAGAGAAAGATAAAATAGGCGCTACTAATATTAATATTACTTTCGTACTATCTAAAACAGATAACAAAAACGGAAATAAAATGTTGTCATGTTTATTACTGGAATACATACGAAAAACGTGAGGTATTTGAACAGAAATATATAACAAAATCACAGAAGAATACACATTTTTATCACAAACGATGATCCCAGCAAAGAACAAAGAAGGTACGCTGATTTCCTTTCTTGACGGGAATCCACTTCTGGGGTGAAAGTCCGATTTTTTCCCCGAAAATACATCGATGCTTTACTCGGGATTCGAACCGGAATCCACTCGATTGCAAGCCGAGTGTCATAACCACCTTACTGGGTGGGGCGGCACGGAAATACAATTGTAACCCATATTGCAGTAAGAACTGATCTACCCTTATGAGTACGAAGTTTTGATTAATAATTATAACCTTCGCTTTATAAAGAAATTAACAAATTCTGCGAGACAGTACTGAAAAAGCAAGTTGTAATTTGTAAACAAAATCACGTACATAAACATCCCGCGAAAATACTATCCGAATGTTGCCAAAACTACAAAACCAAACTTTATATATATATAATTGTTAAAAGAATAATCAATAAAAAAATAAATTTATTTATTCGTAAAATACTCCTAATTAAGTATCAAAGAACAGAGAAATTGGATAAATATTCCAAATGATAAATATAACTATAGTAAAAATATTTAATAATCTTGAAAAACTGCATGTAAAGCATAATTTTTCGCATTTAGTGAGAGGCGAGACATCATATGACATATGACGTCATAACACTGAAAAATCATTTAAAAATTAAATTTTAAAACATTTAGATATAATTACGTAATAATAAGTACATGAAAACCCTTCCGGATTCAAATGCAACGTTACGTCAAAATTTTAAAGGAAATCGCCCCGTAGTTTTGAAGATTAGCGGCTTTGAAAAAACACATATTACATTTTTATTTATGTAGATGGAAGTACTTTCTCAAATTTCTGAAATAATTGAGGTATTTTCTAAGCACGACTTTTTTTATATGGTCCCTCTGCGCCGCATAAAAAAAAATGTAATATGTCGACGAAGTTCTTTGTTTTATACAAGTATTAATGAAATTTTTGAATATTTTTGTGTGCGGTTTCTTTTTATGCGGTACCGCACAAAAACAGGTTTTACTGTACTTTACTTGCATATTCTTTCTCCCTTCAATGTTATTTCTCTTAACTTATAATTTACTTAAGGCAGTGCTTCGCAAACTTTCAATAACTGCGACCCAATTCCAATCATAATTTTCATCGCACCCCCCATACAAAAATAATGCATTGAACACAATAAAAGTATACTTTGACGCTGAAGTTAGAATACAACATTAATTGTAAGCCATACAAACTATCAAATATTATATTTTGTACATGACAAGCCCACGAGAGGGACTAGTACTTATTAAACTTGTTTTTAATAAAATCTGAATAAATTATCAAAATTATTGTGGAGTAGTGATACATTTATAAGTATATAATATAAGGGTAAATATGTATTTAATTTTTGTTATGTCTTTTACTTCCTTTCAGTAAATTAATATTTTAAATCTTTTACTTCCGACTTTTCAATAAGCCCGCACCCTCCTTACAGTGTTATCACGCCCCCCTAGGAGGGCTCACCCCACAGTTTGAGAAACGCTAACTTGAGGTCTGAACTGTATGAGAACAGTTATTGTTCTTGTCATTTAATAATTGGCAAATATATAACGAAAAGTTATTTGGTGAATACAACAAAGTCATAAATAAGAAATATGAGTACACAAATATATAAATTGTTGTGAGATGAAATTTCTAAGAAAAATATTTGGTTTTAATAAATTTTTAGCAATAGAATATAATGACACTTTATTTTAGTTTTTTTATTAATTCATAAATAACGAGATTTTTTAGGTTGTGTATTATAAATATGTAAATACTTTATAAATCTTATTTCGGAAATTAGTACACAGATTTCACCTAAATTGTGTAATAAATCTAGTTTCACTGGAAAAAAATATTGCAAAAAATTTTATTTTGCTTCAAATCATTAGATAACAGTTAATATTGCGAAACAGTCAGCTCTGCGGCTTAGAGGTATATTATATATATATATATATAACAAGCTCACCTCGTAAGCCTAAGATTGTGGGTTCGATCCCTGTTGGAGTCGATAGAATTTCTGGTTGCAAAAGTGATAAACCTGCATGTTTTATGATAGTGGGGAATGTAAAAGAACCCTTGAGTATCAATTTGGCTCTGGTACTCCCATCAAAATTAAATCATGGCAATGCTTAGCATCGGAAGAGAGCTTGAATTGAATAAATTCAAGTCTCAAAAAGTGGAATTGGGATTGTGCAACCAATAAAAATGGCTCTCAAATAAGGGGACAATGAGTGAGTTCGGTGTTTTTTGGCGCAAGAGACAGTTTTGGCTATATTGCGCCTAACATTCATAGGTGTGTGGTCTGGACGGGAAAAGAAGAAAATGAGAAATTGGATGACACAAGATGGAGGGTCGAAAATAGAGAAGGATCGCTGTGGTTTCCCTGTGTTCAAAATAAGGGGACACGCTGTATCAGCAAAGTGCTTGGTTGCCGAAATGCAGGCCCATTATAGGACAACAAAAATAGTGAACAAATCATGTGAGACTAATTTGATATAGCGGTGCTAGACGCCAGGAGTGGCTAGGCGTGATTCCTTTATCGCGCCAAGCAGCGTTTCTCAAGTGATATCAAATCCAAGATGATGGCCTAGAGGTAACAAACCGTCAGGAAAATAATTTTAAACAAATGTATTGAAATATATTTCAAATGAAGAATACAGGAATAGATTGAAAATAACCAAGATCAATCAATAGATATTAATATAATATAAAAATTATATTTACTACTACTAATATTATATATTATATAATATACTCATAAAACATAATTTTATAGAAATTATATATATAACATTCCTTTAATATGGGACAATAATAAATATATATATATTAATAGTCATAATATAATGTAATAATAAGTATTAAATATAGTAATTATATCATATAACAATTCAAGGGTAATTTTAAAAGAATATCATAATGCAATATATGTATATAAGATAATATTATACATAAATAATGTAATTATACATAATTATACTTTTATACTATAAATATAACTATTGCATAAGTCATATTAAAATTAAAAATAAACAAAAATTTAAAAATGGTGTGATGAATTTCTATATTTCAAAAACAAGTTTTTGTAATGAGTTGTATCGAATACAAGGATCTTTTAAAATATCATTATTAAAAATAAAAATAAAGTTTAAAAGCGAGATCTGCAGCAATAATTAAAAGCCACATAGTTTTTACAAAAATTATCCTGGCACTCACAAATGTTATTAGGAATATCCTTTTAAAAAAAAAAAAACAAAGAAAAAAGCGGTTTTGGGAAAAAAAAAAAAAAAAAAAAATTTTTTTTTTTTTTTAAAAAAAAATTTTTTAAAACCAAATTAAAGGGTTCCAAAAAAAAAAAAAATTTTTAAAAAAACCCCCAAAAAACCCCCCCCCTTTTTAAAAAATTTTTTTTTTTTTAAACCCCCCTTTTTAATTTTTTTTAAAACCCCCCATTTTTTTTAAATTTTTTTTTTTAAAAAAAATTTTTTTTTTTTAGGAAAAAAAACCTTTTCCTTTTTTTTTTCCCTTTTTAAAATTTTTGGGTTTTTTTAATTTTTTTAAAAATGGGGGAAAAAAAATTTTTTTTAAAAAATTTAAAAACCCCAAAAAAATTTAAAAAAAAAAGGGGGGGGGGAAAAAAAATTTTTTTTTTTTTTTTTTTTTTTTAATTAAAAAATTTTTCCCCAAAAAAAAAAAAAAATTAAAAATTTTAAAAAAAAAAAATTTTAAAAGGAAAAAAAAAAATTAAAAAAAAGGGTTTTTCCCCAAAAAAAAGGGGGGGGTTTTTTAATTTTGGGAAAAATTTTTTTTCCTTTTTTTTTTTAAAAAAAAAAAAAATTTTTTTTTTTGGGGTTGGGTTTTTTGGGGGTTTTTTTTTTAAAAAAAAAAAAAAATTTTTTTTTTTCCCAAAAAGGGGGTTTTTTTTTTTTTCCCTTTTAAATTTTTTTTTTTCTTTTTTTTAAAATTTTTTTCCAAAAACCCCTTTTTTTTTTTTGGAAAAATTTTTTTTTTTTTAAAAATTTTAAAAAAAATTTTTTTTCCCCCCGGGGTTTTTTAAAATTTTTTGGGTTTTTCCCCGGGGGTTTTTTAAAAATTTCCCCCCAAAAAGGCCCTTCCTTTTGGGGGGTTTTTTTTTAAAAATTTTTTCCCCCTTTTTTTTGGGGGCCCCCGAAAACCAAAAAAAATTTTTTCCCCCCCCCTTTTTTTTGGAAAAAATTTTTTTTCCCTTTTTCCCCCATTCCTTTCCCCCCAAAAAATTTTTTTTGGGGGGGGGGAATTTGGAGGGAAAAATTTTTCCCCCTTCTTTCACATCAGAGCAACGGGCCTCGACATATTTAACGTACATCGGCTTCCTGTGCACGATGGGTCTTCAGCGGTGCTAGGCTCGAACTCACGACACGCCGGCCAGGAGTCCGTTACCTTAACCAATAGAGTCGCACTGTAAAGCAACTCAAATGATACTGCGAATGGCCAAATTTTTAAAATTTTTAACCATGGTCAAATGAAGAGTTCACATATATGTGATCAAGAGGCATGATCACATATATGTGATCATGGTTCTGAGCAGGTTAATTAATTTTGTGAGATAAAATCCAACTTTTGCTCCATTTAGTGGTAACAGCCTAACGTAAAATACACATACCAAGACATTAAAGCTGCATTCACACCAAGGCTGTCAGCGTCGAGTTTTGAGCGTCGAGCCAATCAAAGACTTCGTCTCGGGTGAGATGAAGTCTCTGATTGGCTAGACGCTCAACATTTGACGCTGACAGCCTTGGTGTGAATTCAGCCTTAAGGGTTTAATTATTTTACTTAAACTTTCAGTGATGTGCAGTCTATGATTATATCTAAAAGCACTGCATAAATTTCCTTTTGATCTGGAACTGAGGTAGTTCTTAACCGCGTGATAACACTAATTGTAAGGCAACATGCTTCATTTGCGATACAGACAAAATGTTAAGAACTTAGCATGACTGGACAGGACTTTTCCTCTGGCAGTGGTACCACTGAAGACCCATCGTGTAATTATGACCTATGAACTTAAAATCCGTCGAAATTCCATGTCCTCACGTTGGTGTGGTGTATAAATTAAGTTAGCTTTTTGCCAGCTCAGATGTCGTCCGCGTCACTTGGATCATGTTCAAAATTATGAGATCGATCATCATCAGCCCTCGTGTTGCTTTATGGTACGACGTATATAACGCTCATTCTCCCTCTTCCTCTGGCATACTTGTCAGCGCCAAAATACTTATCAGATAGGGGATGGAGGATCTATTGCAGATCCATATCCCTTTGACGAAGAAACGTTCCTCTGGCAGACTTGATCAAACTCTTTCAGTTTTCATTCGGGTACCACTCACCTCCAGGTTCTTTTGGTCGTAGCAGAATTAAAATGTGTCTTCCTTTTTATTGAAAATCCTTACCTAAATTTTAATATACCTCTTAATTGAATACGGGGTTTGCAACAATATTTTTAAATACTCAAATTGCTTTACAATATGTTTAAATAAAAAAATTCCCCTGGAAAAATTTGTTCCGTAAAAAAGATATTGTTTTAAAGAGCTTCGAGGGTATTAAATTTCCTAGCTTTGACCTTATGGATTGTTCTGTTGAAAAATTAATTTATTCCGAATTTATGTTAATTGATTATTTATGTTTCAAAGCTTTGCATTAAATTTTTATCCAGTTCCCCAAAACTTTACCTGATTTTATTTAAACCTTGTATTATAAAGATTCGTGATTTCTATAATCTTTCCAACCCATTTCCTTCCTCCTTGATCAGCAGTGGTAATACAATGGTTATTGCCCTTAACTCGAGGCCGGCCGATTATGAGTTCGTGTCGTGATGCTACTGAAGACCGTTTTTGTTGAGAGGGCTGATGAACGTTAAATCTGTCGAGATCAAAGTCCTCCTGGTGGCGTGATATAGAATCTCGGAGAGGCAGGTTCCAGCTTAAGTGTCATCCTATTCACTTGTGATCATGGAATCCATTGAGTAAATGGTGTCATCAATAAGTTCTTAAATCGCTTGCTTGTGTGTTCTGTAGCTGCCTAATCTCGGAAAAATTCTCTGGATGTACTAAGAACGTTAGGTGGAATAACAAGATCTGAATACGAAACTATTTATTTTAGTGGTTTCAGCTGTGCTTTTATTAAACTTTTTTCACTTTTTTGAAGTAGATAAATAAGATTCAGCTAAATTTGAATGTTTGCTACGGTCTTCAAGAAAAACTAGCTCTAAACTCGAATGCCCTGGATTTGTCCCCTTCATACTTTCTTCCTTGCTTTTAAACATATTCTGGTGAACTTGTATTATTATTTCACACAAGAATAAATGACACAATTCTATCTTGCATTTTTAAGTATGAC
The DNA here is from genome assembly GCA_019973955.1 of Trichonephila inaurata madagascariensis. Classification (NCBI taxonomy): domain Eukaryota; kingdom Metazoa; phylum Arthropoda; class Arachnida; order Araneae; family Nephilidae; genus Trichonephila; species Trichonephila inaurata. The sequence continues at coordinate 435,141 of BMAV01015580.1, read as the reverse complement.
AATCGTCAAGGTGAAAGAAAAACACATTTGTCACAAGAACGGAAATCGAGGTCATCTGTGAAATGCTCGAAATATGCTTTCAATATCATACCAATTTGATTTCGTCAGTCCGAATCGTAATATATGCTGGTATGTTCTAGATTCTAGATCAGTGAAACTCAACCTGCGGCCTTCCGGCCTTTTTTGAGTGATTCTGCCATGGATCAATACACTAAGAAATTCACAATTTTTGGAGATCAATGTACAAAAAATTTAAAAGGGAATTCTTTTAATCAAGCAATCAAATGGATCAATTGTACTATCAATTTGTTTTTTATAGTAGAATTTAAAGTAAAATGTTTGGTCATAGATGAAAGAAAAAATAAATTATCCTATAACTTGGTAAAAATTCATAAAAACAAATATTTGTGAATGTGTGCTTGATGGAAAAGTTAATATAATATTAAAATAAAAACTAAAAATGAGTTTAATATTTTGATCGGTTTTGTTTATCAATGTTGCTTTGGTCTTACAGTGTGATTTTTCCATTATCCGCATGTTACGGCCCGTATGAAATAACTTATGTGTATGCGACCCGACGGGAAAAAAGGTTGAGTATATATCCCTGTCTAGATGAATAGTCTTCAAACGTTTTCGACGCAAGAAATCCTAAAAACTCTAAGGGGTTTCTTAGGGATCCTATAGTCCATGGTTTTCTCTTTGATTGGTTTATCTTAATATCGATCAACATGTAAAGAGATCAATATTCATATTTTATGTATTGTGTATTTGTTGTTAAAATAATGTATTTGTTATTAAAAACTGTAATGTAATTTATTTTTCAATAATATTAATTTGTGCTCTAGGTGACCCATACCCATGCATTATATTTAATAACTGGGATATGCTTGTATTTTTTTACACAAATTAGTCGTCTAGGTTTATTAAAATTTCTCGCAGTGGCATTTCATATTTTGTCTAATTTGATTTTACATTTTTTGTTTTCTTTGTTTCCACATATGTTGAGAAACATTTTCCACTTTTGTGATTACACTTTTCTGATTGGCTATAAAAATGTTTATAGTTGTATGAGAAATCCTGTGTTTTCCGAGTGAATTTGAAACTAAAACCTTAGAAACTGTTCTTGTTTAAATTAAGATTTCAATGTGAAACTTGTCGATAAGTTGTTTCCTCTCCTTCATTGTCAAGCTTTTTGATTTATAGTATATTCTTTTATAATATTACAAGACAATAGTTTTATTTTACAATATATTTTTATGTATACTAAATATTTCAATTTTAAGGAGTTGGATAAGCTTTCATTCTTTTGGAACAAAAGTTTAAAGTTAGGTTTTATTATTATTTTTTGTAAATATATTTCATGTTTAGTGAATTTGTATTAGTATTCCATGTTTAATCGTGTATTTTTTTTCGACTCATGTTAAAAACAACTTTTTAAACAAATATATTATAAACAGGGCATAGTCTTTAATAGCTTTTGCGATAATTTAAGGATATCCTTCATAAATCATTAATCCTGCATGTCCTCCTTTTAACATAAAATTTGTTGATATTCCAACCGCTTTTACATGTTCTATCAGTAATAAATGTTGATTTTTATTGAAACGGATTTTTAATCCAATCATGGGACTCTTCTTGTTGAGGAAAGTAATTCCTGATATATAGAAAATTTAACTGTAAAATTTGATTCTGAATTATGCCTTTCACATTTTTATTCAAAAGTATTCCATTTCCCTTTAAAAATGCCTTAACGTCTTAAAACATTGCGTGTTTTTTTTTCCATAAGAATTACCACGAATCGGAATTTTCAAATTAAAGCATTGATTTAAAAGATTTTTTCGTACAGTTTACTCTCTGATGTTTACTTAAAGGACTAGAAGATATATAGTAAATTAATTTAAAGTTACAAATATATCAGTCTTACCATTTTTATAGAGTACGTGAATTGATCTTGTATACATATTTATAATTTTCTTTGCAGTTTATTTGGAATCATGGAGTAGCCTTGTGGACAAGGTAACGAACTCGTGGCTGGAGTGTAATGAGTTCCAGCCTAGTACCCCTGAAGATTCGCCATGCATATGGGGCGGATGCATGTTAAATATGTTGGGATCAAATTTCCTCTCGTTGGTTTGGTGTAGAAGTGAGGAGAATGGGTGCCAGCCTACACACACACAGGTGTCGTGCTCGTCTCTCTCTCTCGTTTAACTGTGGTTCAACATTACGAGAGACTTCGCCAAAAGCTCTCATGAAGCTGAATATTGCTACGTTATTCACTCACTTACTTAAGAATAATTGAATTTCTGGGTAAGCTTTGTATAACCCCAGAGTGGCCGTGGTAGCCTAGTGGTCAAGATATGGGATCGTAGCAGGCTTGACACGAGTTCGAGCCCAGTATCACTACAGACCCACCGTATAGAGGAGAAATGCACTTTAAATATGTCGAGAACTCAAACGTCCTCTCGATAGCGTGGTGGGGTAGCAAGGAGAGGGGATGTCAGCGCAGGTCTCATTCTCGTCACTTGACCGTGTTTCAAAATTACGAGGTCCATTGCCAAAAGCCCTTGTGTATCTGAATCGTGTGTGACGTTAATATTCACTCACTTACGTGCACTTCCAGGGTTCCGTGGAACACAATTTTAAGACCACTGTTCTATATAAACTATGGGTCACACGGATGTTACGAACAAAATATTTCGGTAGTATTAAGGCCCTTAAAATATAGTCTGTTCAAACGCGCATGTTATTGCTTGAAGGAATATACATTAAAGCACAAAATGAAATGCGCATTTGTGAGTTTTGGAGATGTGGTTGTATTCAGCATCTTCAGGTGTCTCTACCAAGCACGAAGGTTGAGATCTACCCAGAGATCTCCTAAAAGAACTGAAAAACTTATTTAATTTGTTGTTTAATGTTTTGAACTCTTTTCAAGTCACTTCTTAAAAAAGTTATGGAATGCGTAGAACCTCATTTGAGTAAAACTTTCAATTCTTCTGATCGATGACGTGAGAGGCCAATGAAATTCATTGTGGCAAGGAGCTATATTTACGTCTTTTGTTAGCCGCAGCTTTGAATACTATATAGGTGACACTAATATTTGGCTTTATGCCCCCTTCCCCCGCAAATTTTTGAGCAAGAATGCTTTCAGCAAGGTCAGGGTCCTGTCATCTCTCTTCCTCTTATACCAACATCCTGTGAGGATTTGAACTCAAATACTTAAAAACCCTCAGGCTCTGTACATTTACAAGCATTCATGCCTTTCCCAGGAATCGAACCCATGCCTTGCGGCACAGCAGCCATATTCCTTAACCCAGTGCTTATCAAACTTTCGATATTAGCGACCCAATTTTCAAAGTTTTCATTGCCCCCCCCCCTACAATAATAATGTATTGAATGCAATAATAATGTATAATACTTTAATACTAAAGCTACACTACGAACTTAATTATAAACCATGCAAATTATTAATGTAAATATTAAATTTTGTATACAATTTTGTACATAATAAGCCAATGGAAAAATCAGTAGTAAATATTAAACTTGTTCTTAACTTAGTATTGATACTTAATATAAAATATATTGTGCCTTACTGATACATTTATAAGTATAGTATATCAGAGTAAATGTGTATTTTGTTTCTTGCTATGTCAGAATATATTTTGTTTTGCTTCCTCTTAGTAAATTGATAATTTTTTAAATGTTTTATTTTCGACATGCTCGCGCCCCCTCTTGCCGGGTTATCACGCCCTCCTAGGGGGCGCGCCACACAGTATGAGAAACACTGCCTTAACCGCTATACCGGAAATACTATAACATAAAACTACATTTCCTGGTTAAGTGATATAAGTGACTTAAAAAATAAGAGAATTGTTCACGTACATTTTAGGATTCTTCCTAAAAAAAGATTTTGCGCGTTATCCAGTGAATATAACCAAAAATTAAAAATTTCAGCTCGAAAGTATAGGTGCCTGTTATATACCGCAGTTTAAAGAACGATGAAACCTGTTTTATTGTGGTATAGATAGGGACCACATAAAAATAAACCCCACAAAACATACTCCATAATTTCATAAATTATTTAATATAACAAGCAACTTCATCGAAATATTACAATTTTTTTCTTTGGTGATGAAGGACCATATAAAATCGTTGCACTTAGAAAATTCGCCAATTTTTAAAAAAAAATATGAGAAAATACATCTTTAGCAAAGTAAATAATTAAATTATATAGACATAGATACCTTTTAAAACATTTAGTTTGTCATTGTATACATGGAGAAGTTTTCAAAATGCACGTACATAATACACTGCTACTCGTCGTAACTCAAAGCGTTCATCTTTGTGTGATGAATAAGTTCAAAATCGCTATCAGCCCTTGAAGATGCTATTTCAATTGATTTATTTCTCTTCATCACAATGTAAGAGATAAATTTTTGCGACGAAGGTTGGTTGGTCGCGGTTGATTGTAAAAGTCACGTTAACCAGATGTGCATGATCGAAGCTCTTTTTAAAATTTCCAACTCCTTTCGGAATTAGTATCTATTTTAAGAGAATGCTTTTCGAATTTGTTGAAAAGCTGTATCTCTGCATGTATTTTATATTTTCTCTAAGAATCCGGTTCGACGTGTCCGCTCGTTCATAACCTATTAAATTATAGATATTGTCTTTGTCATTGAAAGTTTCGTCTTCAATCAAGCGCGAACTGCTAGTGCGTTCAGAGAAAGCAATTGAAAGTGTGTTGTTCAGAGACTGTTTTTGACGGATGATTGACGGATGATTTTGTGAAGAGGTACCTAGACTGCGTCAGCGTCTTAACCCTATCTGGTTATTTAAATGTTCATGGTGTTGCAGCTTTGGTGGGAGGAGGGCGTGACTTCAGGAGTGGAGAACCAATATGGGTGGTGCTGTGGAGGTGGGCTTTGATTGGAGGTTGGGAAATGAAAATTTTAACGCACTACGCTTTGACTTGAAGAATTATTCTAATTTTAGTTTATTATTTAAAGAAACTTTTTAAAGGAAAATATAGGGGGAAATTTAAAGGTTAAAATAATATAGATTTAACTTTCCATGAGAGCTTCGCTAGTAGGCGGGTTTTTTTCTTCGTCGAACTTGCATTTAAATTTAGGAGAAAAGATCAAATTTGGATTTTCTTTACTAGGTTTGAAATGACATTAAAAGTTCAGAACTTTTTAAGTCAGAGTATTCCTTTTCTTGGCTAAAAATAGGGGAATTTCTTTTCTGTTATCATTTTATTTTCATTATTAGTGGGGGTTTGATAGGATTTTCCCAACTACATTGAAGAAATTCCTTTCTTTAATCCATTTACTGGCGAAATTTTTCTTTTTCATTGGATAAAGAAGGGGGCACCTTTCTTGGTTGTAGGGAATTTGGACATTTTGATAACATGCCGAATGACGTAGCCCTCGCAGTTAATAATAAAAGGGGTTTTCCTGCCTTTTTTTGATTTGCTTTTCTATGGCGTCACCGCATTTTAAACATCTGGGTTGCATGTGGCAGTTCGCGGCAGTATGAAAAAAGTTATTACAGTTGAAACTTTGGGTTTTTCCCTCTTCGAGAAAACATCAACTTTCACTTGTAATTAACCAATTTTTTAAATCAAATATTTTGCTATTAGGCTTTCTCGAGAAGTATTAGAAAATATGGAAGGGTTTTTTTTTGTTCTTTTCGAGATAAGCTGCGTACAGCTTTCAATTACAAAACTTTCTTCTACTAAATCGTTTGTGATATCTTCGATTTTAGAGAAACTCGGGAGACCTTTTATTACAGCTTTTATCGGTTTGTCAGGTTTACGGTTAATTACATAGAATTCGAATTCTTTATCCGCTTGACTGTTTTTAATAAATGAACATGGTGTATATATGTACACTGATAGAAAACATTACAGTGGTACTAAATTCGTAGAAATTCATATTCCGCACATTAAAAAAAAGAAAGCACAAAAATAAAATCGAATTAAAAAATTCGCACAGAAACGGGTTATAATGTGTGTAAATGATAGAAATAAATTGAATGGCATCAGACACGTCAACAATAACTACTCCGTAATGATGAGAAACTCAACTAATTTATTTAGTTTGAATCAATACAATCTCTTACAAACCAATCTTATTTTGTTTTTCTTTAGCAGTTTTGATTGATTCTTTGAACATTTTGATTGACATTGGTAGGATGAACACTTAACATATTTTACTTAAATTCATGAATACGTTTACAAACTTCAAAGTTTAAATTGTAGCTTTATTAATAGGAATTAATAATCTATAGCAATTACAAGGTACTGAAAGCTTGCAATATAAAAAACTTGCACTTTAAGTTCCTTCAAAGAATTTCACTGAACAAATAATGTAAAAAACAAGAAGCAATTTTAAAACGTAAAATATACCGAAAATAAACTATTTAAGCTTTAATTGAAAGTGCAACACTTATTCTTTTAAGAAAAAAAAATATTCTACTACTCACTCGTATTATAAATATCCTTATTCGAAAATAGCAAAAAATAAAACAGAAGACGGAAACAAGAGAATAATTACACTGATAATGGTTAAATTTTTTAAAAAATCCAATTAAAATCGTCAGAAATTAATAAAGTTACTTAGGGAAAAACAAAAAAGGTTATTTCTAATGTCTGTTTTTTTCCCCTTTAACTTAAATTTCCCCAGGATCTGGGGAAATGAGATAGTGGACACTTTAGCGAAGGCTGGCGCTTGCGAGGTACCAGAGCCGTCAGCACCCCTCACCCCCTTTTGAAGATTTTCTCTAGAACTAAACACCAAAATAAGAACGCTTGGATTACCCCCCACCCCTCATAGCACCATTGGTATCAGTGTTCTCGTCCTGGAGCCTCTCTGGTTCATGGTTTTAAAAACAGGACCTCATCTAGCCCGCTTTCGAAGTGGCCATCTTAAAACAATGAAATTTTTAGAAGAATGCACACACACACAAGAGCTTTGAAATGTGCACGAACTGTTCTTCTGAGCCGGCATCGCCTGCTTACATCCTCGAAGCCTAGGGCTCTCCAAGCAGAATTTAGCAGACGATACCTTACTTGTGTTGTATTTTTTAAAAAAGTGTACGATGTCATGGATCTGGTTTAGCTCAGCTTACCAATGGGGGCGTGCAACAACAACAACAGCAACCACATCGACAGACGATAAAAATATCAAGATAACCATATTGTAATGTTATCACCCATCTTGGCAAACATAAACCAACTTGGCGCTATTACACCGGATATCAAACTAGCACCAAAAAATAGAAAAACAAGTAACATATGTAAAAAAAAAAATGAAGTCATTTCCTACTTAGGTCAACAAAGAAACATTTTAATTTAGTTACTTTTTTATGAATTGCTACAATTCATATAAAAATGTATATACATATGACAGAATCACAATATTAAGTGACAAAATAGAAAGCAATTTTCCATTTTCTCTTCTATGTAGGGTTTTGAACTACTCTATTTTTGTTTGTTACTTTTTATTCATGAATTAAAATAAATTATTCTAAAAAACAGCATAGGAAAAAAAAAAGAAATCACATTCTAAGAAATTAGGCCATCCCAGGTGAGATTCGAACCAACGACTTTTGGATTAGATGATTCAACGTGCTATCCATTGCACTACTGGGACACAACAAACGATTTTCCTTTTTATACAAGATGTTGTACTATTGTTTTTGTTTGTTACTATTTATTCATTAATTAAATAGAATTAATGAATCGATATTTGAAAAACTGTATTAACATTAAATGTCATCCACTACAAGTTTAAAAGATGTATTTGAACTTGAGTTGATGACTAAAAAGTATTTTATTAACGATTGAAGGTATATATATATATATATATAAGGATATTGTGAACCAATAGATGGAATTGAAAAAAAAAAATCGGAGAGAAATACAATGATACCAGTTAGAATGCTGCAAAGCTTGAATGGATTTTAATTTAATCTCTCGTCGCTACAGTAGTACAGAGAAACATTTTTATAAATGTGATAGGGAGAAAAAAAAGGGAAAGAAAGTATACTGAAGTATAAGCGACGCCTATATTAGCTTTGTTGATTAAAAGCTAAGCCAGTAAGAAACTTTTAAAAACGTTTTAAAAAAAATAATGATCATACACATAAGCACTATAAAAATCAGTATCAAACGATGTCGTTATTAACCAACTTGGAAAATAATTTAAAACAATATGGCGGATAGCGTACCGATATCAGATTACCAAATATTCTTACATTAAAATGAATATTTTGATACATATTTTCAATTCAAATTATCGCAATTAAATTTCAGATTATATAATTACGATATGAATACATTCTTGTTATTTTATTTTTGAAACAATAAAAACGGAATAACCTAATTTGTATTGCGAACTTTTGAAAAAATTAAAAGTTTCTGTTAAATAGTTAAAAATAAAATTTGGATTACAGAAAAAAGGGGGTGAAAAAGGGGGACCTTTTCCCAATTTTTTATCTAGATGCCAGAATGCCAGAAGAATCGGTAGATGCCAATTCTTCGTTACTTCGGCTTCGATTCACACCTATCACGGTGGTATTCTCAATCGCGAGTTAACCTCGGGTTATCCTCAAATTTCCAGGAACAGGGCAGATTGGCAAAAACATCGTTATTTTTCAAGGGGATCGCGCCAAATCCACGGATTATTCATAAAAAGGTAACCCCCGATTCTACCCCCCGTTTCCGGGGGGAAATTTCCCGGGGTTTCGACCCCCGGAATCTGTTTGAAAACAAAGATGGACAACCGCTTCGATTTTTTTTCGCTTGAGGATTTAGAAGCATTAGAAAGTATTAAAAGAAGGTCCGTTTTCTTTCCCTTTGAACATAGGAACAACGATTTGGGGAAAACCCTGGATGAAGAGGTTTTTCGTGTAAATACAGATTTTATAAAGGAAAATTTCAGAGACACTTGTAAAATTACTGCGCAAAAAAGTTAGATTCTGCTACTGGCCGAAATCATGTTTTTGACTGACCCAAAAAAGTTCAAAACTTTCTTTTTGGCCCCGAAATTAAAATTAATGTTTGACTTACCCCAAAGAAAAGTCACCCACCCACGAGCAGGGATTACCACGTGTGCAAGGGCTCTTGCAAATTACGACCGCAATATTTCCCCTTTTCCCCAAAACTGAAGATGAGAGAAGGGGAGGTGATTTTTATTCATGAAAAGTTAATTTATAATTTTTTCCCGTGAAAAAAATTCTATATGTACTTTTAAAATGCAAAATTTTTTGAAAAATAAATATATATATATTAGTTTTATCAAAATCCTTGAAAAACAAAAAAAATTAATTCATAAAATATTCTTAAAAGATTAAATATGCAAAACCCCTTGTTTTGTTGGCATTTCCAAATTTCAAAATTAGCTTAAAATGTAGAAAAAAAATTTGATACACATGGAAAGCTAAAATATATATAAGCACAGAGAAATATTACTCGTAAAAAGTCATACATGCAATAAGAGGGGCCCCCTGGCTTTCCCATGCGGGTTCCAAGAAATATATTCTTGCCCCACCCGGAAATGTTGCCCAATTATGCGTTAGGAAATGGGGATTTGAAGGTTAAAGGGGTTTTTATTACTGCATGGGGCAAACTGGGCTTCAGCCCGAAAACAAATTAAGAATGTTTTATTAACCAAGAAAAATTTTATATTTTAAAAGAATTTCCCATTGTTTTTTTAAAAAGGGAAACCCAAAAAATATTTTGAATTCCAAGTAAAATAATATCTGCTTCTAAATTTTGATGCATTTTTTGGATTTTTTTTATCAAAAATTTTTTTCCATTTAAAAAGGAAAAAAGATGACAGGGGCAATGCTTGCTTTTTTGGGGGGAGAGCTTTGGGTTTGGTTTATACATTTATCACCATAAATGGTGATTTAGTTAGTAGAAAAAAATTTTTTTAAATTTTAAATTAATAACAATGGAAAAAAAATTCCCGATAGATTTTTACCCAAAAAGTCTTTTGATAAACTTATATGGAAAGGATTAGTTCTAAATTAATTTTTCAAAATACAGGTTTTGGGAAAAAATTCACCAGGGGTTTTGGTTTTTTTCATTTCGTCAAATCATTTCCCGGGATGTAGTTTAAAATGGCTACCCCTATTGCATCGAAATATTGTAATTTTTTATTAACAAAAAAAAGATAGTTTTTAGTTCTTACTTTTGTGTTATCAAGTTTAGTCACATCTTTATGCATTACTTCACAGATCAGATTTTTTTGTCTTTTTTTTATGTCAAAGAAATCTTTTTTGATGTAATATGATTATACATCTAACAAAAAATCTTAAAAAAATTTTTTCCAATCCCCCAAGATACGAAGATAAAAAAATATAATAAAATAAAATTAAAAAATGTATAAGGGATTCCTAAAACCCTTTTGGGAAAATGCATTTTTTGTGTCCCACAAGGTGATAGAATTAAAAAAAATTTTTTTTTAAAGAAGTGTTTTTTTTTGGAAATTTAGTAAAAATTCTTTTTTTTAAAAAGTGTTATTTAGTGAAATCTATATCATTTCATAGGTATAATGAAAGCTCATCAGGCAAAAGAAATGTCGTAGAGAACAATATGGGAAAAGGAAAAATTTTTCCTTGCATTGACACCCTTTTTCCGATGTTCGCTGGGGCGGGAAAAGCGGGACGTTGCGAAAACTGTGTTTAAAACCAACCTTGCTCTCAGTTTGGTTTTAATGAGGATGAGGTTTTTCCCTTCCACTGCAGAAAGATGATCAAATGATAAACCATAGCCAAGAACATGGTGGAATCCCAAGGGAATGCAATTGTTGAAATTTTTTTTAATTTGGGTTTATTTATAGGGGGAAAATTGTTTTGTAAAAATTTTGTTAGTGGAAAACTTTTTTTTAAAATAAATACATACTCTTCAGAGAGAGCTTTTGTTAAAAAGAATCCCCAAGTAATTAAATTTAAAAATTCAGATACAGCATTTTTTGTTCATTTATTAGGTTTACTTAAAAAAAAAAAAATTTACATCAATTTTTTTTTTCAAAAATTAATTTTGATTTTTTTTTTAAAGAATTATAATGTTCCCTTTTTCGCCTTTAAAACCTTCATCTTTAAAAAATGTTCTTTTTTTTATATGTCATGGGAGCTCTATGCTCTTTTTTTCCCCAAATTTTGAAAAATTTTTTATAATCCCTTTGCATATTAACTTTTTTCCATTTTGCTTTGCAAATTGCTTCTTTCTGTTTTAAAAAGAAGGGATTTTTTTCGTTTTTGTTTTTCTTTATTTTGGGCTTTTGTAAGCTGGTTTTTTGTGGAATTTTGGGAAATTGCTCCATTGCCACAGTTTCCTACAAACAAAATACAAAAAAAGGTTAAAAATCTGTCTTAGTTTAAAACAGAAAAAAAACAACAAAAATTAAAATTTATACCACAATTTTAAAAATTTTTTTTCCCGTAAAAATTTTGTTTCTTTATGCTAGAGTATGATTTAATGTTTACAATTCATTTGATAAATTTAAAAATTTTATAAAAATTTTACACTCAAATTATTACATTTTAAAAAAAGCTGTCTATATTTATATAAATGCTAGTGGGGTTTTTTGTTTTTTCATATTCCAAAAAATAAATTTAAATAACCCCAAGGAACTAAAAAAGGGGATTTCTATTTGCTTGATATATTTGGTACTTTTCATCAGGGGGTGGTCATCAGAAGTAAAAAAATTTTCATCCACTTTGGGAATTTATAGATTCACCACCTGGGCCTTTTTTTACTATAAATTTCTACAACTAATAAATATGATGTTATATAGTCATTCATTCATAAAAATAAAAAATTTTCCTTCCTTTGTAAGTTGGGGTTTTATTTAACAAATTTAAAAATTTTAGGGGTTAAGTATATTTTTCCCCAAACAACAACTGAGGTACAATTTTTTAAAATAAAAATATGTATATTTGTGGAATTAATTCAGGCCCTTTATACAAAAATCACCGAAAATAAACAGGTTCCCTTTTTTCCCTTCGCTGCTCGGTTGGGCAAAACTCTTTTTGAAAAATTTAAATATTTTGATTTAAAATATGTTTTCTTTTCTATATTGTAAAATATTAAAATGTGTGTGTATATAATGTGTTTTTGTGACAAAAAAAAATCAGAAATACCTATAGTATAAAATTTTTTTTGTTAGTTGGGAAATTTAAAAAATTCAGTAACATGTTCTGTTTTAGATAATTGTGACTTAATGGGGCCTAAGATTCAATTAACCCAAAATTTTTTCCTAAAAAAAAAAATGGATTTTTTTATTCTAAGATTTTATAGAAATCAAAAAATTGAGAATAAATTAGACGTTAGAAATTATTTAAATTAATATTCATGGCCCTAATAAACATTCTATTTTAACACAAGGGTTTTTGGGGAAAATTTTTAAAAAAAAAGGAAATTAAAGGAAAATAACCTGTTAACAATCAAAATATAAAAATTTAAATTTTAAAAAAAATAAGAGTTTTTTTAATTTTCATTGTATAACATTTAACATTTCCCCCAAAAGTATTCCCCCTTCTTTTTTTAAAATTGGCCCCCTTATTAATAATAAGAATCTTAGCCCCCCAAATTTTGATAGCCCTTTTTTAGGCAGCATCCCTCAGAACATTTAAAAAGAGGAAAAAAAATGTAATAACCAAAAAATTCAATAATGTCAAAGCAAAAAAAGTCATTCAATTTTTTTTAGAAATATTTATTCCATTAATTTTAATTGGGTTTTTTTTATTCAATTTGTCAGCTGGGAAAGGTTTCTCAGACTGTTTTGGATCAATATTTACTTTTATGATTATTTTACTCAACATTTTAAAAGGATCAATTTTTTATTTGTATTTTTAAAAGTTAGTTTATATAATAAAAAATTACCCAAAAAAATTTGGAAAAAAAATCTATTTAGGGAAAAAACAGAAAATTTAAATTTAAAAAACTAAATAAAAAAAAAATGAAAAATCCATTTACACTTTTCCCCGAGTTCCTGAAGATTTTCGCCCCCATACTCGTAATCGCAAACGAAAACCCGAAAGGCAATGGTTCGATTAATTTTCAATAGAACCAACCGTTCATCCCAACGATGTACACAGTAAATTTTGGGGTTCCCCCCGCCAGTTTTAAAAAATTTTATTTTGTCGGAGCTTCTTTTTTTTTTTGGGGACTCCTTTTTTAAAAATTTTTTAAAATTTTTTTTGAAGCTGCTGCCAAAATTTTGTTTACATAGGCTGGCTGATTGAAATCCACCGTCAAACTATCCCATGCTTCTTTTTTTTTTAAAACCAGTTTAATTTTTGATTTATTATGTATTTATATTTTCAACAAGATTTAACAACAATTCCATTTCCTTAACTGAAAAGTTGATTTTCGGGCATAGCAAAACGAAAAAAAATACAAGTAAATGAAAAGAAATACAAATTTAAAAAAAAAAAGCGGGGTGGGAAAAAAAAAACTGATCAAGTTTTTCACGCCGGGGTACCCAAAATAAAATGTAAGAATATTAAAAGTTTTTTAATGGAAAACACAACGACTGTAACATCTTGCCCACGCTAAACCCCGGACCCAAAAAAGGGGCGTTCGAGAATAAGAAAAAGGGGAATTATTCGCGAGTTATCGGCGAGCGAGGGTTACCCCCCCCGCGAGGGCCCCCTTTAATAACTCGCGATTGGGGGAATTTCCACCGTCAGTGTTCTACCAGTTTGGCGACTAAATCTCGTCGCCAAGAGACCACATTTTACATTTAAACCACAAAATGTTTTTCAGAATATGATGAAGAGGAAAATCAAAGTATTTCATACAATGTACTGCCATAGTACTGACTAAGCAATTGCGAGGCAAAACAAAGCATACTGAAGTACAAATGATAACTATAGTAGACCATTTGATTAAGAGGACAGAGTATGATTCAATTAACTAAAATTGGTCAAAAAATCAAATCCAATTTTCTTAGCCTAAATTATTCCTTAGATATTTTGCTATAACCTCACAAAATTTGAAAGTTTTAAACTTAAAAAGCGCAGAATTACAATAGCTTTTACTTTCGTTTTTATTTACATCCCTATGGCACAAATCAAAACTTTAAATTTACTTATCTCAGAAAGATAAAATGACTAGTTCGTCTTCATTTAAAATACTATGGCTTTTTTTCATTGTGACTAATGCTTAAAATCTTTTTTACTTACCATTTGCTAATAGTAATTGTAACAAAAGTCGGTATATATCAAAGCAAAACATTTTTTTTAAAATAATTGAACTCAGAATTTATACATTTTTAAGGAATGTTTAATAAGCATTTATAAAAAGAGGTATATTACGAATACGCGAATCATGTTATCGCAAAATCTATACCAACTTTCGATGCAGAAAGTTTTACGTACTTGTAAATCACATTTCATGCATGTACGTAAATTTTTGTAGGAGTGGTAGCATTTTAAAATCACAAATTTAAATGTTTTCCTTAAAATATTAAATGGCCAGCTTTTTATGAAATTTTGAGCAAAGAATCTGTTTTACATAGTATACACACATAGAAGCAACCAAAAGATTTTAAAAATCCTTAAGTCAATTTTTTTTTTTTTGCGTAAATCGTACCATGTCCTCTTTAAAAACGAACACGCGTAGAAACTTTACAACACAATAAATGCATAGGTGAGTAAATAACTGAAAAAAACAACAACCAAAACAACATTTACGTTGATATTTTATGATTGTTCAAAATAAATATATTAAAGTATGTTTATTTAATTAAAACTTCACAGCAGAATATCAAACCAATTTATATTTATTTTTTAAAAAAGATTCTTGATTTTAAACAGATGGATATTAAATAATTATCCTAAAAATTGCAAATAAAATTTACTGTGAAATTTCGTTTCTTCAGATTGTACAAGTAGATTTTAAAACGTTATGAAAACTATGTTAAATCCATTGAAACAATGGTATCGTCAATGTGTTCTTTTTTAAAACGCTTGTTTCTATGCTCGGTATCGCTCTGGTCTTGGAAGGACTTTCCAGATGTACCTGGAGCGTTGCGCTGAAAAGCAAATTTTGGAATTGGAAGCATCTCTTCTTTTGGCTGTTGGAAAAATTCCATGGATGTACTAGGAGCGTTTTGCTGAAAAGCAAATTTTGGAATTGGAAGCATCTCTTCTTTTGGCTGTTGGAAAAATTCTCTAGATGTACCAGGAGCGTTTTGCTGAAAAGCAAATTGCGGAACTGGAAGATTTTCTTCTTTTGGCTGTTGGAAAAATTTTCTGTATGTACTGGGAATGTAAGGGGGAATAACAACATTCGAACTTGAAATATTTATACTAGATGACTTCAACAGCGGATTTTTCAAAATTCTGTCCATTTTTACAAAGTTAATTAATTTTTCTGTTAAATTTCGATAATTCCGACAGCCTTCTTGAAAAACTGGTTCTGAGGAAGAAGTTCCTGGATTTGTACTCTCAATACTCTCTACAGTACCTGAAGAAATATTGCTTTGAACTTGTGCTATTAGTTCACATAAAAACGTAGAACATTTTTTTCTCGAGCAATTCATAAAATGATTACGGACATGAATAAAGTAAAAATCACATTTATCACAATAAACCATATCCAGACAATTTGTGAAATGTTGAATATAACTCTTCATCATCATACACGTTTCAATTGGACAGTCCAAATACTCACATATGCTGGCATGTTCTAGATGCCTGTAGTCAACAATGTTTAAATCAAAATCTTTTAGTAATATTAAACTATTTACATCGTCGTCAATCGGAAGGTCCATGCTAACGAGTCGGACTATAGCACAGAGCTATATTTTAACTGGAGGCTTCAGTGTCGTATCTTACGTTTCAGGTTGTCTCTTTGTACCAGAAACGAAAGCTCGTGATATCGCAAGTGTGAGCCTAAAAAGGAACAACAACAAAAACTCATTTGAAATTTGATTTAGTGTTTGATAGTGGTTTGGGTTCATTTCATAATGAGTTTTGAAAGGCAATTGTAGCAGCATAGTGTTCATGGCGTCACGTGCTTCATTGCATTCAAATTTTCTAAGAAAGTTTTCAGTTAAGACTGAGGCTATGGTAGCCCAGTGGTTAAGGTATCGGATCATTACAGGCATGCCACGAGATCGAGCCCAGTACCACTAAAGTCCCGCCGTATAGGGGAGGGATGCACCTTAAATCTGTCGAGAACTGAAAGGTCCTCCAGGTGGTGTAGTGTGGTCGCAATCAGAAGGGATGCGAACGCAGGTGTCATCCTCGTCTCTTGACCATAGTTCGAAATTACGAGGTCCGTCGCCAAAATCCCTCATGTAGCTGAAAAATGCGACTATAATATTCACTCACTCCAGTAAAGACTATACCAGTGGGTGAGAGTTTGTTAAGGCCTAACCATAAAGATGCCCTAGTGCTTTCGGACATAGATCTCCTTATTTTTAGCCATGGTCAAGTGACGAGGGTGACACCTGTGATGCACTCCTTTCCTGACCACCACATCAGTGGAAGGACATACAATTTAATTTCTATCGGGCTTTCTGCTCGGTGGGTCTTCATCGACAAAGGCTCGAACTCATGACACGGCACTTAAGAGTCCGTAGCCTATAGCACTAGACCAATATGTCTATACTTACCGCCAGTACTGCGAAAGAATCAAACAGATGCATCAGATTCAATAAAACCGGTCTCAGAGTTATATGGTCTACTTGGTTGGAGATCAGATATAGCTTCCCTTATTTGTCTGATACAAAAGTATGAAGACTAGCGTTAAAGAGCTTCCATTTTTCTCAAATAGTATCGCTCCAAGTAGATTGAGTTAGCAAATTCCAAGAAGTAATCAAAAAAAGCTGCGAACTCAAAAATGTGTTTTAACACTTCAACACTAGTCCACTTATCATTGCAACCACTATGAGAAATCAATGCGTGATCGAGAGTAAGAAATGAGGTGCATGATAATACTTTCCAATTTTTTATAGCCAATTATATAGAATTAGGTGGGTTATTGAGTGAGTGGGGAATATTAACGCCACACTGTTCAGCTACACGAGGGATTTTGGCGACGGACCTCGTAATTTTGAACTATGGGCAAGAGAAGAGGACGACTCCTGTGCTCTCAACCCCTCTCCTTGTTACCACACCTCACCAACCGGAGAACGTTTGAGCACTCAACAGATTTAACGTGCACCGCTCCCCTATACGACGGGGTTTTAGTGGTATTGCGCTCAAACTAGTGACTAGCCAGCCATGATCCGATATATTTGCTATTAGGCTACCGCGACCTTTCAAAGTTTTTAGAGGCACTTTTGTTTGGAGATATCTTCTCGGATAATGCTTACCTTATTTGAATGATACAGAACTATGATGACTAGCTTTAATGTTCACAGTGATCGGTTGACCGGTGTTGGAGTGATGCGATTTCACATATACAAACATCCATTTATATATAGAGAGAGATTAGGTGGAGGTTCACTAATGTCACAATATAAAGCTACGCGAGAGCTTTTTATCATGGTTCTGGTAATTTTGAGCCTCGGTGAAGTAAAGAGGATGAAACCTGATATGGCCTCTCCTCTCCAAACTTTCATACCACTCCAACGGGAGGACTTACACCTCCACAGATTTAATGTACCCTCTATAAGTTGGATCTTCATTAATACTAGGCTGGAACTCTTGACAATATATAGCATTGGATTAGTCAATTGATCCATTTTATTAGTTCCACGTTCCCTAGCCATTTTCCCAAGTGATTCTTAACACCAGAACAACCATCAGCGTCAATTTGACACTAGGGTCTGTTAAGTTGGTTCTCCTTTACGCATTTTTGCAGGGAATTTGAAAGATTTTCGTGACTTTTAATCATGCTTCATGGTTATTACACAATAAAATATTGTGGTTCTAAGTTAATTAGGAGAGATTTTACAACTAAACACTGTACCTATACCGTCCACTGGTGTCATTTCAACACCAAGACAATTAATCATTATGAATAGCTGTCGTTCATCTCTCTCTCGTTACTGTTAAAAAAACAAACTTCCCAAAATACTATCGCACATTTATTTCATCTTGAATGTAGTGTTACTGGGTTAACTTTGTAAACAAATCTATTTTTCTAAATTGTTGTGTCTCAGTGTTTCTCTCGTTGCATAGCATTTCTTTATCTGCTCATAAGAAAATTTCATTCGATTTTCGAACCTTGTGCAGAGCAGTCACCCTGAAACGATGGCTAGTAGAAAAGGTCTAAGCCTTGATAAAATTGCTAATTTATTGCGAGAGATTTCTGAGATGGAATCGGATGGTGGTGAGCTGTCTTGTTTTAATTTAGATTCCAATTAAGACATAAGATTGACTGAAAGTGTCAACGAAGAATTTGAGCATATATAATAGTTAGTTATGCTCCTTTTTAATAGCTCACAAATGAAAGTATTTGTTTTAAGCTTTTTTCCAAATTCTTTCGGTTTTATTATAATGGAGATCCAACAAATACAATGAAATCCATTTTTCATGCCAACAAATAATTATTTTTCAGCTAGTTTCCAGAATATCTTGTGCTCATAAAAAAGTTTAACTTCAGCGAACTTACTAAAACCCTTGGACTAATGACTCACTCGCTCCTAATCGACGCAGTAATAGTCCTCCGTCTCTTGTCATGGCTTGTAATACAGAATGATTTTTCTGAACAATAGAATAAAATATATGATAACGACTTCACTTTTAACTGCGCCTGCCAATATTTAAGTACTCCACACAAAAGTCCTAATATATATATATATATATATATATATATTTTGTTAGAATCCAATTGTAGAGGGCACTTTGAAGGCGTGTTATATAAAGTTGTAGTGGTGTTTACACCCACACACTCGAGAGGGAGAATGTGGGCGGCCTATAGCGAGTTAACATATTACCGAGTGTTTTAATTAGGTGTATTTAAAAGAGTGTAATAAAGTCCTGTTGTATTTGTAAAGAAGTGTGAAAGTCCAATATTTCCCAGTAGTGAGTTATTCCATCCTGTCCTAACGAGAAATCACCGAGTATGAGTTCCAGATTCGAATGAGTCTTCAACAATGCATATATCATAATGTGGCAAGTGTTAAGAATTCTTTAACGATCATTCTATTTTAGATAATGTAATTTAGTGACGTTACTGACGAGGTTATCCTTGGTAGATAAATAATTGTTTATTGAAAATTGATACACATATACAGTCAGTCACAAAAGTCTACATATACCCCCCAATACACACAGATCTAGCACAATACTTATATTTTCGAAAATACAAATTTATTTTCGTAATTATCTTAGACAATAATTCATATCTAATAAAGAAAATTATGAGCATATTCATTAAAATATATCAAAAATAAACAAAATATGAAATTATATAGTCACGAAAGTCTACATACAGGGACAGAATACAATTTTCAATAATTAATAAGCAAAAATGTAATGTTAATACTTTGTAGGACCTCCCTTTGAAGCAATAACTGCCTGCATTCGGTTTGGCATTGACATAACAAAATTATTCGTCTTCTCAGGTGAAATTTGGGCCCAGGCATGTTCTATGGTCTTCCTCAGGAGTTTCGCTATTGCTTGTTGCCGAACTCTTCTATCAACTTCCTCCCTGAGGTGTTTGATGGGATTAAGGTTCCTCGACTGTGGCGGTGAATGCAGTTGTTCTTCAACAATCTTAGCTGTGTGCTTCGGATCGTTGTCTTGTTGAAAGACAAATTTGCTCCCAAGTCCCAATTTTAGACCGATTGGTGTAGATTGCCTTGCAGAATCTTTAAGTATCCAAATTTATTCATGTTGCCATCGATGAACACCAAATTGCCAACTCCAGTTGCCGCCATTGTGCCCCAAACCATTACACTACCTCCGCCGTGTTTCACAGTTGGAGTCAAATTCTCGGGTTCATTGCTGTGGTTTTTTTTCCTCCAGACTTTGCGGCGGCCATCACTTCCAAACACGTTGAATTTTCTCTCATCGGTGAATACAACTGTTTTCCAAAAGTCAAAATCCTTGTCAACCTGTGCAGAAGCAAAATCAAGTATCTTCTGTTGGTTCACAGATGAGATGAACGGTTTGTTTCTGGAAACTCTGCAATTGTAACCGCACTGATCGAAGAATTCTACGAACAGTTTCTGGATGTACTTTCTTTCCACTTTCTGTTGCAATTTGATCCACTAATTTTGGAGCACTAATTTTCGGATTTTTCTTCACTTTTCTTACTATGGCTCTTGCATCACGATCACTAAGCTTGTGTAGACAACCACATCAAGATTTGTTGAGCATATTTCCACACATAACGTAATTTCTATAGATTGTTTGCACAGTTGACCGAGGTTTTTTTTACAATTTTGGCAATTTCGGAATAAGATTTATTTTTACCTTTCAACTTTACTATCAGATTTCGAAGTTCTAAAGATGTTTCCTTTCCCTGGCTCATTTTGCTGAAGTTACAATGTTGAAAAATCGCGGAAAATGAAGATTAGAATATAGAACAATACGTGTCACCTCAAACTAAGGTAATCTTAAAAAAAAATTTGTATGCAAAATTTTTATTATAAACAATCGAATGTGCGACTTTTTGACGTGAAAATCGCTACAATTTCAAAAATTTCCCAGAAATTTTTAAATTTCTGAACTTTTATTGTAAAAAGGGCATATTTTTTGCTGAAATTGAAAGGATGGATATAATTTTTCAAATTGAAACTTTTAATCAGTTTTAAAGATAACCCAATTTTAAAGGGTGTATGTAGACTTTTGTGACTGACTGTACAACTGGATATGGAAAAATATACATCTTAAACATAACACTCAGCAGAGAAAAACCGCAGTCGTTACATTTTGACGAAGAACAAGACAAGGAAGCAAAGATGACGGATTTTCCAGAATATCGGTATTTATACGAAGCGGCAAAGGGAAGTACAACTCACAGGATCTCCGTGGATGGAGTTTATTTTGTGGTGGTTAGATATTTATAGTTCAAAAGACTCCCGTTAGGTGTTTGCCTAGTAATGCCTAGTCCCGTTAGCCCCAATTACCATTTTGTAGAAACTCGCATAAGAATATTTTTTTAAAACAAAATTTATTTATAGAACGAAAGAACATGACGCAAACTATTTTTCTACATTGTTCCCACCATTGCTCAGACATTTTTCATATTGAAAAACCAACTTCTGTATACTTTCTTTAATCTTTTAGATGCCTCAATGAAATATGCGTCTCGCTAAACCGGAGTTTTATGTGCCCTGAACGTATATATCCGTCCTTCCAAATGCAATTTCTTTTTGTGTGATTATCTATTCTGAAACTATGAAGAAGGCTTTGAAATGTAATAAAATAACCTTGACTGTGTTGCAAAGGATTGACTACTTTCAGAAAAAAAATTGCTTATTTGTGCCTATTTTCTTTCCCTCTCAATTTACTGAATACTTGCGCCTATATGAAAACTGTGGTAATGGGGTAAGTTAGTAGTTGTGTGAATATTTACGCCACACTATTCAGCTACACGAGGGTTTTGGTGACAGCCTGGTAATTTTGAGCCATGGTGAAATTACAAGGTAAACACCTGAACTGGCTCCCCTCTCCCAACTTCCACACTGGAGAGCGAATCACGTAACACAGTGTTTCTCAAACTTTTAGCATTTGCGACCGAATATTTAATGATAATTTTTATCGCGACCCCCCACCATACAAATAATATTGCATTAAATTCAATAATACTGCCACCTCTTAACTGCCACGGCGTATATTTACCCTTGCTCAGCCGGTGCGTGAAATGACGGGGCATGCGTATACATACGTATTTCCGAAGTACAATCTTTTCTGTGCACTGCTATCCATAACCTTATTTCGAAGGCTTTGGAATGCAAGTAAAATCGGTGAGTCTTTGCGAAGAATTTACTTATATCTCTCACAGAGAATTTACTTATTTATTTACATATATTTTTATATATATAACTTTTCTTCCTTCCCCCACAATACATGAAATAAGTGCGCTTACATATGGAAAACGGAGGCATAGGAGAACGAACCGAGTAACTTTTAATCGGCAGTCAAGGGATTAATTATAAACACCGGTCAAATTATCATGATAAGTGTTATATTTTGTATATAACTTAATATGCGCAATCCCAGGAGGTCACTGAAAGTTATTAAATTTGATCTAAGTATTGTTAAATTAATTATAAAATACATTGTGTGTGTGTGTGGGCAGTCCTGAAAATTTAAAAGTGTATTACATCAGTGTGAATGTTAATTTTATTTTTATCATGTCAGAATGGATTTTGTTTACTTTCATTAAATTGATAATTTTTTAAATCTTTCTTTTTCAACTTTTAATAGGCTCCGCTCCCGTCGTGGAGTTATCACCCCCTAGAGGGGCAAGCCCCACAGTTTAAGAAACGCTCTCTCTCTCTCTGACGTAACATTTAATAGACTGTTAAGAGGTTGAAGAAAGATGCCCCTAGCGAACAGTTTTTGAAATTTGTGGAAACATATTACAAAGCAATATTGTATTGTAAAATGTCTGTTTTCACGAATGTTCTCATTCACTTTTTCAACCAAATCTTCATTATCAACAAAAGGTCACCGATTCTGTGATTTGTCATGAACATTTGTGCTCTGACCGTTTGATTGTCGAACCCACATTTTCACTATTTCCACACTCACATTACGTTTTCTTTATAAATATTTGCGACCATGAATTTCAACTGGCTTATCATTTTTACGTTCAAAAAATAGATCAACGAACGTACTTTATAGTCGGCGCGATCGTCTTAAGCAATTTGAACACTCAGTAACACGTGTAAAAAATAATCTGGCTGTAATAGATTCAATGGACTAAAAATCAATCACACAGAGACAAATGTGTGAAAATGTTGCAGTACAAAACTTCCTTTGCAGTTGTGGTAGAATGCGGTAACATTTTAAAACATGTTTTTTAACCATTTCAATATAATATATAAATACAAGGAATTATGATCAACTCTAGGAAAAAATATATTTCTTAAAGTATTTACAAACTTATGCAGAATATTAAAATGCTTTTCCTCGAATGCTACACTTTATTAATAGTAAACAATTGAAAGTATTTGTTATAAGCTTTTTGGTAAATTCTTTCAGTTTTATTATAGTGAAATGGATATCCAACAAATACACACACACAATGAAATCATTTCTCGTGCCAACACATAATTTTTTTCAGCTAGTTTCCAGAATATCTTGTGCAATAGAAACATGTTTTTTTATCATAGCACAAATACTAACTTGAAAGCCTCTATTGAGAAAGAGGAAAAATCCCAAGAGAACTCAACAAAACATAATTTTTAACGTTTTTATTGACTACAATAAGTATAACACTAAATGATTCACAACATTAACTTATTTTTAAAGGACATGTCTTAAACGGCTTACAAAAGTTCCTGGAATAAAACATGAAAGATATCATTTGTAGTATAAAGAAAACAGTCTGGCTTTTCAATATGGATGTGAAGGAGCAGAAATCGTTATGTTTGGTTTAAAGGAAGAATTAAAAATTTTCAAACAGAATGCACATTTTTCCTCTATGGTATTGAAGTACAATCTTCGAGTAAATGCTTCTAAAATTACTCATTTTTAATATTTCAGACTGTGATGAAAAAAACAAACCCTCCAATTGAAAGTTTATGAACAATGTAACTTTTTTTCTTTTTAATTTTAATAGCCTTAAAATATATACCTTTGAAATTGTATTTGAATCAAATAGAGTCAAATGATAAAGAAAAATATATTGTGTATTCAGTCAAATACTTCTTTAAAATCACAGAGGGGTAAAGTTCAGTAGATGTTTTTTCATCAAAATTATTTTCTAATAAACAAAACGTGCTATAAGCAATGCTTTTTAAGAAGCATTTTGTCAAATATCTTCATAATTTAAAACTAAAGTTTTATGTACACTTATTAAAATCAATAGATTGTTATTGTATGGAGGACAATGAACATTATGATTGAAAATTGGGTAGAAAAGATTGAAAGTTTGAGAGAGAGAGAAGTACTGACTTATATATATAATCTGTGTTTGTATGATGTGCTTGTGTTTTGAAAAGAAGGTTATAACATTTAATTTAGTAGGTACTCCACAATTGGTAACTGAAATCAGCCCATAGCAAAAATATCATAAATATCCTTTAAAACTTAAAATAGTAAATATTAGTATGCTAATATTTGTATTATCCATGCACACAAACTGTGTTAACTATAATTCACTTTAAGTTATTCGAATACTTGAGACAACTTCTTTTTTTTTAAAAAAAATAGAGATATGGATTTTTTTTGTAGTTCCTTGATTTATTTAGTACATTTTTTTTAAAAAAAGGCTAAATTAATAAGAGAAAAATTAATTACCTCTACTCAAATGGGGAAAAAAAAAAGTAGAAATTGACAAAAAATTACATAAACGGGACCGCTCTGTACAAATAGTAAAAGAACAAATTATCTATATTTCAGTTTTGATGTATTACTTGCTATTCTTTTTTAAAGTGACCTTCAGGATAAGAGATATTTTATGTTTTATAAGAACTAGAGCACTTTATTTTAGTTATTATATGAAATTGCTTAAATAATTAGTGATTTTATTCACATAAGAACTGTAAACTTTGTAATAAAAGTGATTGATAAATCTGAAGGTTAAAATACTTCCATTATATATATATTATAAACAACACACGCAAAAAGTTTCAACAAATTATTTTTAAAACTTTTTTGAGCAATCGCTACCCCCGTTTGTCGGAAAAACATATTTCGAGGAAAATGCATTGCAAAGTTTGACACATCTTATATAAAGTAATAACATCTGCTTTTACTAAAACACTTGTAGTTTTTGTCCTAGTGAAAGGAAAATAAAAACACTTGGTATTTTTAAAAAGCTAATAAGATGGCATATAAAATAAAATCATAAAAAAATTTTCAATTTTTTAAAAAAATTCACGATGTTATGGTAGTAGGACAAGGATGGCGAACCATTGGCTCGCGTGCCATTGCTGGCACGCGGCATAATATTTTGGGCACGCCACCGATCAAAATGATCAATCGCGATTAATTCTTCAATCAAGGAATTTTCGGTGAGAATTTCTCTCTGTTCAAAGAATTATCAGAAACCCCCAAGTTTATTATGTCCCCTGATGTGACATCATTTAATAAACTGAACTTGTCCCAATTCTATTGGTTGGAAATTGAAGGATTTGAAATGCAACTTATTGATTTCTGGTCTAGTTCAATATGGATTCAAAAATTTATTGAAACAAGGAAAAAGTTAGAATTGATTGACACAGAAAGATTAACAAGAAATATAAGTAAAAATGACAGTAACGAAATTTTGGAAACATTAAATTCGATCGAAGATACGTTTAACTGTTTGAACATTCAAGCTACTTTAACCATATTTTCATTGATCTATGCCTACGAGTCAGTATTTTCAGAGATGAATAACATTAAAGACTCGCTTAGAAACCATTTGGCAGATGACACCAATTCATCATGCATTCTGCTAAAAGTAACATCTTACCCAATCTTAGTATAATTTATTTGTCATCTAATCTGCAATAGCAGAAATCGCACTAATTCTACTTTATAGTTAATTTGCATTACTTGTTAATAAAACATTTACTACTATAAAATACAAAATGTATATTTTCTGTTGTAAATAAAGTGTTTTCTATTGTGTTAGAGTTTAGTTTAATTATTTTCCCAAAAATCACAAATCAAATTTATCTGACACCTCGTCTATACCTCATAAAGCATTTTCTTTCAAAAAAAGCACTTTGATTCATACAGGTTCGACACCCCTGTAGTACGATACCTTAATATTCATGAAAATTTAATGTATATATATAATAAAAACAAATATTCATTAAAATTTAACAATGTTAAACTATTGGTTTGTTCACAAATAATAATTTTTTTTTTCTTCCAACTTCTTTTCCAGCAACTGGTTGATTATCATATAGATCTTACTATAATATGTAACATTTTTTTTATATGTGTTTTGTAAATACATCTACTTTAAATTACATTTTTTTTTATAAATACTTTATCATTTTAATTTATTCTGAGTTTAATATTCCCAATGCCGATATCTTTATCGATTGCTTTAAAATCTATTAACGTAAATCAACTGCAAACCCAATTTACCATCAAAAGCAAGAAACTCTCCAGTATGTTACATCAATATCCGAATACGCCCTCTCCAGTGAATATCCAGTCAATACTTTTAGAGATATTCAACCCCATTAATGACTTCCTGAAATATATCGTGTTTGCACATGCCTAAAACGTTAGGGTAGAGATGAATATATCGTCTGCCTCAAGAAGGGTCTCCTAATTGGATAATTGGTGCCCACCATGTTTGTTGAGAATCGCGTATTAAATAGTTCACTCTCCATGGTAATTACCACACCTCAATTAGCGAACCTCTCCAGGGTCTTGATGGGCCTCTTTGCGTCATCCGTCCCAGTCTTCTACGGGGCAGATGATCCAGACTACCCCCTTCTCGATGAGTGAGGTATTCATTATTCATTAATTTAAAGTATGGAGGACTTAGTTCTCTATATTTCGGAGGTCTTGCTAATTTAAAAGTCTATTTTGCTGGAGCATGTCACATACCTAGAAGAGAGTGAGTACTTTGTTACTTTGTTACCCTTAACTCAGTTAACGGTGTCTTTTATCAGTGAAATTGATACCAGTATTCTCTTGTTAGATCCCAACCAGGAAATGTATCCACTAATTCCTAACTGAAACATTTGATCAATGTTTTCGTGGACATCAAGTGCTTAACATCAAGTGGTTAACATCAAGGGCCATCCACTACAAGTTTAAAAAAT
This sequence comes from Trichonephila inaurata madagascariensis, assembly GCA_019973955.1. Lineage (NCBI taxonomy): Eukaryota > Metazoa > Arthropoda > Arachnida > Araneae > Nephilidae > Trichonephila > Trichonephila inaurata. The sequence goes on along the minus strand of BMAV01015580.1, from coordinate 408,283 downwards.
GTATTGGAACTTGAGTGGATGAATAAAACGTATTTTATCAATGATTGAAAATTTGAACAAGATATATAAATATATATAGAGAGAAAGATATAGTGTAAACAAATATAGTAGGATAAGAAAAATATAGTAAGTACTTTTAATGTACCGACACTAAGTTCATTATTTCAGTAAGATATTGATTGGCGTGAAAAGTAAAGTGTGTATATAAAATATTCCATGACTATTGTCAATGAAATATGAGCTTAAGTTTTTAAATTATAAACTGTTTGTATGAGGAATGATCAGAAAAAAAAGTTTACAAGCCGCAGCATTTAAAAACTACATATTGTGTAGAAATTTTGTTTTCTCAGAGTGGAGACAAATGGCGCTACTTGTCATACAGATGGTGAACAGATAGGTAATCTAAGTTCCCAGACGGTTCAGAACGTTTGAAAAGACAAGACGCTTAGAAAATTTATTGGCAAAGAATGTGTCCGCATATGACACTCACAATCAAATTAGGGAAGTTTATGGTGAAAAAGCAATGAGTGAGGGAGTGCCTAAGGGGTTTTTGGAGCAAGAGCCAAAAGTGGCTATGCTGCGCCAAACATTTGTTAAAATATTAAAAATGAGTAAATGACAACACTAAGTTTAATCAGAAGTTAAAATATCAATTAAGTATAAAAATCATCTTATAAGGATAAAAGATACCAAAATTTAGTGGGGAATTTCCCCACCAAATCAGTAAAGATCTTAAAATAGAGGCATTAAAACAAACGAATGAAAAATGTGAAATTAAAACAAAGTTAAAAAAATCCAGGTTTAAGGTAGCCGTCTACGTTCGAAACCATGATTTTAAAAAAAGTGCATAAATGTATACTTTTCATGATATTTAGTGTCACTTAGATTAGAATACATGTATAAAATTGTTTTAAGGACAGTATTACAAAAACAAATTATTTAAATACAATATTTTGGCAAAAAATTCTTAGAATAACCTTTATTCCAAATGTTCTCCTTTTGTTAGAAATGCTTATATTATATTAATATTTTGTCTGTATATAGCTCAGACCTCTGTACAGAGAGGCTCCAACTTCTGATTTTGAGAAAAATTCACATTATTTTCAGAGTTACAACCATTTGAAATAATTTTCGGCGTATTTTCTTAAAATTTCTCCCTTCTGTTTTCAAAAACATGGATAAACCGACTTCCAAGTTATGCATTTCAAAAACTCTAGTTGAGCCTCTGTACAAAGGTCTGAGACTCTTCTCCTGAGCAAATATTAATACAATAAGCATTTCTTCAAGAGAACATATGGAAAAAAGGACCCATTCTACTCACGTTGAGCCACGGTCAAAATATCGTACTTAAGCAATTTTTGTGTAATACTATTTTTAAATCAATTTTATATACTTTGTCTAATCACAGAAATGACGCTATCTCATTATCCATTTACACGTTTTTACACAAAAATCGGTTCCAAACGTAGTCGGATACTGCTATACCGAATAACTTCTCCAAACTTTCACTACTGGCGAAAAAATTTTCCAATCATGGTACTTTATCGCCCCCTATACAATAATATTGCGCTGATAAGCTAAAAGCTACCCTACGATCTTAACCCGCGGTCACTCGCGCCTGTTTTGCTACCTTCGTTCCTCCGCCCGGGTGTAGATAACACCCCAAATTTTTAGCTACGTGTATTTAATTGTGAAAATAAAATTAAGTCATTATGATACATATTTATAAGGTACAAGATGTTTTTTGCATTATACGAATAAAATTAAATTGATTGCAAACAAATGAGATTAACATTAATTTAAACTAAACATACAAAATTTTCATTTTAAAACACATAATTTTATATTTTTTTAATAAACAAGTATATATAAAACGTATATACCAATAATAAATTTTTTATAGTTAATGAGATATAATGATAGTAGAAAATATAGAAAAATAATATTTTAATCATTTTCCAAACATTCAGAGCAGACTGTTTACAAAGGCTTAACTTCTCGCGGAAGTTCTCAGCCCCCAGATAAACTTTTGAAGGTCATTACATTCCAATTGTTCGAGAAAGAGATATTGCATCAGGCCTGAAGGTTCAATGACCTAAAATGTGCAGCTACAGAAAGAATCGGGGTTCTGCGTATTCTTTTTAGAATCCTGGAGGATTTTCTTGTTGCTGGGGTGTACAGAACACCCCGCGCGAGTGATCGCGGGTTAAGAGAACACAGTACGGTTCAATTCACTAAAATTGGTCAAAAAATCAAATCCAATTTTCTTAGCCTAAATTTTTCCTTAGATACTTTGCTATAACGCTATAACCTCACAAAATTTAAAAGTTCTAAACTTAAAAATCAAAGAATTATGATTTTTACTTTCGTTTTTATTTACATCCCTATGGCGCAAATCAAAACTTTAAATTTACTTATCTCAGAAAGATAAAATGACTAGTTCGTCTTCATTTAAAATACTATGGCTTTTTTTCATTGTGCCTAATGTTTAAATTTTTTTTACTTACCGTTTGCTAATAGTAAATGTAACAAAAGTCGGTATAAATCAAAGCAAATTATTTTTTTTTAAATAATTAAACTCGGAATTTATACATTTCTAAGGAATGTTTAATAAGCATTCATAAAAAGAGGTATATTACGAATACCAATCATGTTATCGCAAAACCCATACCAACTCTTTTTACACATAGTTTTACGTACTTGTAAATCAGATTTCATGCGTGTACGTAAATTTTTGTAGGAGGTTAAATTTAAGTGTTTATTACAAATTTTAAGTGTTTTCCTTAAAAAATTAAATGGCCAGCATTTTATGAAATTTTGAGCATAGAATCTGTTTTACATAGTATACACACATAGGACGCAACAAAAAGATTTTAAAAATCCTTAAGTTAAATTTTTTTTGTGTAAATCGTACCATGTCCCCTTAAATAACAAACATACGTAGACACTTTTACTACATAATCAATATATAGGTGAGTAAATAATTGAAAAATAAACAACATTTACGCTGACATTTTATGATTGTTCAAAAATAATTAAATATATAAAAGTCCTATTTATTCAATTAAAACTTCACACACCAGAATATCAAATCAATTTATATTTTTTAAAAAAGATTCTTGATTTTAAACAGATGGATATTACAGAATTATCCATAAAATAGTAAATAAAATTTACTGCGAAATTTCGTTTTTTCAGATTGTATAAGTTGATTTCAAAGTGTTATGAAAATTCTGTTGAATCCATTGAAAGAATTGTGTCGTCAATGTGTTCTTTTTTAAAACGCTTGCTTTTATGCTCGGTATCACTCTGGTCTTGGAAGGAATTTCTAGATGTACTTGATCGTTGTGTGAAAAAGCAAATTGCGGAACTGGAAGAAACTCTTCTGGTGGCTCTTGGAAAAATTCTCTGGATGTACTGGGAATGTTAGAGGGAATAGCAAGATTCAAACTTGAAATATTTATACTAGAGGACTTCAACCGCGCATTTATCAAAATGCTGTCGTTTTCTACAAAGTTAATTAATTTTTCTGTAAAATTTCGATAATTACGACAGCCTTCTTGAAAAACTGGTTCTGAGGTAGAAGTTCCTGGATTTGTCACTACAGTACCTGAAGAAATATTGCTTTGAACTTGTGCTATTTTTTCACATAAACATGTAGGACATGTTTTTCTCCGACAATTTATAAAATGATGACCAGCAAGGATAAAGAAAAAATTACATTTAACACAATAAACCATATCCAGACAATTTGTGAAATGTTGAATATACGTCTTCATTATGATACACGTTTCAATCGGACGTCAAATATCACATATGCAGCATGTTTAGATCCAGTAAAGCTCGAGATTCTTCTCTATTTTAAACCATTTTCGCCTTAATAGGAAAATCATGCTATAGACGGACTAAAGTACAAAGTTATATTTTAACTGGAGGCTTCAGTGTCGTATTTAACGTTTCAGGTTGTCTGTTTTTACCAGAAACGAAAGCTCGCTATTTTCCGTATGTGAGCTTAAAAAGAACAAGAAAAAACTCATTTGAAATTTGATTTAGTGTTTGATAGTGGTTTAGGTTCATTTCATAATGAGTTTTGAAAGGCAATTGTAGCAGCATAGTGTTCATGGCGTCACATGCTTCATTGCATTCAAATTTGCTTAGAAAGGTTCTAGTTAAGACTGAGTCTGCGGTAGCTCAGTGGTTAAGGTATCGGATCATGGCAGGCATGTCATGAGTACGAGCCCAGTACACTAAAGACATACGGCATAAGGGAGGATGCACCTTAAATCTGTCGAGAACTCAAAGGTCCTCCAGTTTGTGCGGTGGGGTAGTTAGGAGAAAGGAGTTGTCTTTCAGGTGTCGTCATCGTCACTTGACCATAGTTCAAAATTACGAGGTCCATCGCCAAAATCCCTCGTGTAGATGAACAATGCGACTACAATATTCACTCACTCACTCTAGTTAAGACTATACCAGTGAGTGAGAGTTTGTTAAAGACGCCTTAGAGCTTTTGGGCATGGATCTCCTAAGTTTTAGGTATGGTCAAGTGACGAGGGTGACACCTGTGATGGCACCTCTCTACTAATCACATCAGTGGGAGGACGTTCAATTTAATTTGCATCGAGCTGCTTCTGCTCGATAGGTCTTCATCGAAACAAGGCTCGAACTCATGACACGTTACCTAGGAGTCTTGGCCTGGACCACTAGACCACTAAGTCTGTACTTAACGTCTAAACTGCGAAATAATGAAGTGGCCGCGGTAGCCGAAAAGTTTAGGTTTCGTAGCTTGGCTTGCCTTATCACAAGTTCGAGCCTACTACCACTAAAGACCCACCCTTGTAGGGCAGAGATGCAAGTTAAATTTGTCGAGAGCTGAAACGTCCTATAGATAGGCGGTGTGGTAGTTAGTAGCGGATGAGCTCAATGTCCACGTCATGCATGGTTCAAATTACGTGTCTCCATATCGTGTAGCTGAACAGTGTGACGTAAATATTCAATCAATCAATCAATCAATCAGCGAAAGAATGCAACACATGCATCAGATTAAATATAAACCGAGTCTCAGAGTTCTTGGGTCCACTTGGTTGGAGATCGGATATAGCTCTCCTTGATTGATTGAATATTAACGTCGCACTGTTCAGCAACACGAGTACTTTTGACGACGGACCACGTAATTTTGAACCATGGTCAAGTGACGTGGACGACACCTGATTTGGCACCCCCCCCTCTCCTAACTACCACACCGCACCAACGGGAGTACGTTTCAGCTCTCGACAGATTTAACGTGCATCGCTGCCCTACACGGAGGGTCTTTAGTGGTACTGGGCTCGAACTCGTGACAAGGCAAGCCACGTTCCGATACCTATACCACTAGGCTACCGCGGCTGCTATAGCTTCCCTTATTAGTCTGATATAAAACTATGAGGACTAGCATTAAAGAGCTTCCATTCTCCTCAAATAGTTATGCTCCAGGAAGATTGAGTCAGGAAATTCCAAGATGTAATCAGAAAAGCGGCGAATTAAAAAATGTGTTTTAGCACTTCAACACTAGTCCACTGATCACTGCAACCACTATGAGAAATCCATGCATAATTGAGAGTAAGAAATGATATGCAATATAATACTTTCCAATTTTTGATAGCCAATTTTTATATAGAATTAGGTGGGTTATTGTGTGAGTGGGGAATATTAAAGCCACATTGTTTAATTACACGAGGGATTTTGGCGACGGACCTCGTAATTTTGAACTGTGGGCAAGAGAAAAGGACGACTCCTGCGCTTTTGAGTATTTCGTTTTTATTTATTAATATATTTTTTCTTTTAGCATGAGGCATGAGATTTCTTTGCTTTCTCGTCAGGATAGATATTATGCTTATGAAATTATGCTAGGTTATTAATTCATGCTTATTAATTGTTTTTAGAATAAATATGTATGCTTATGAATTTCTGCTGGGTTAAATATTGTATTAGGTTAAATATTTATTCTTATGAATTGTTTTTAGAATAAATATTTATGCTTATGAATTTTTGTAAAGTTAAATATTTTTGATTATAAATTTGTTAGTATATGACTTTATCTTAAGTAATACATCTCGTTAAACTAAATAAATATCAAGGTTTGTGAATTTATGCTGGGTTAATATCATGTTATGTTAAATATTTATGGTTTTGAATTTATGATAGTTAAAATATTTGCATTTCCGATTTCATCCTAGGTTTTTCGTATTACCTCCTCCTCATTTTGGTTGACGTGGATATGTTGCTGATCATTGAAGTGCCCGGATTTATTCCGAAAGCAACATGGGGGAGAAGTCATTAAACCAAACTCAAAATGATTACTTGCAAGAAACTGATATATTTTACTTTTATTATAAGTTTGATTATATAGAATTGAGTGTGTGAGTACGCGCTTCCGATAAGACAAACTAAAGTGTAAGAATCAATTTGTACTTATCTGGAAAGAGATGTAACTTCTCCAACTTGTTAACCTATAAACAGTCCTGGACTCGATTGTTTTGTTAATGGTCGTGCGGGGTGATAAAATCACCTCAATCCTTTTTTTTTATAATTTTTATTGTAAAGGTTATAAATCGTAATTCCAACCAATAATTTAATTATAAGAAAGTATACCCTACATTCTTTTAAGGATTTTTCAATTTTTCTTTGATAATTTGAGAAAAATTCCAATGAAACTAAATTAAAATGTTTCAGAAGTGTGTGACTTTAATAAAGGACACACATCACAGACACATTTCATTAACATTACAGGAACGGTATTTGCAGGGAAAACTGTCATATTTTTAAGTTTTTGTAATTTTAATCTCACTTGATGATCAATAAATAACATGGTGAACTTTTCGTGTGCCTATTTGACTTTCTGTCTTGCCACGATAAATTCGTGTGTATTGTCTGATGCTAATGTCTATCAGGTGGCATAAGAATCAACAGCAATCGGTTCAGTCCTAGAAGAGCCCACACCCTTGGCATGAATTATTTAGGATTGGCGATAATTGTGCCATCTTTATAACCCTACTTTGATACACTAGATATGGTAAACCTAATTATTTCTGGAAATTTCATATTTTGTCGGCGGGCATTTCGAATTTCATTTTGTTTGGGGGGAACCGGGCTGGAATGATTGCATGTGTGAAGGAATATATCTTCGAATTTTTTATGTGTTGAATGCGAAAGGTTAGAAAGAATTGATTGAATAGTGTATGAAGGAAGAATTGATTGCTTAGAGTTATATGAATGTCCTAAATGTAACGATCGGCATGATGTAACATGGTCAACAGTAAAACGCTTTCTTCGAAATTGCACCAGCCTCGCCGAAGGTATGTTCGACCATTACCTCGCAGAATAAAAATGGTGGCGCTCACACGATCATTCACTTAACGATGAGACCTTCAAGACTTTTTTAAAATCTATTGTTATGCTGTACACTCCACTCGGAAAAGATCAGCAGTAAGAAAGTAAGTGCTGTTTTTATATATTATTTTTTATCTTAAATGTTTAATATCTGTATTGTTTACATATATTTTTTCATTACGCATCCACCTTATCCCGCTATATTAACTTGCCGCCATTGTCGGTTTCGCTTGGTGCCATCTCGTTCTGGATTGGCGCTTTTTGTATTGTCGCCAAGGGTGTGGGCTCTCCTAGGATTTTACCCAGCAATCCCCTAATTTCTTATTCCTGATGCAACCACTTGGAAATTCAGAGTCCCAATACGTTGAGATGTGTTGGAAAGCTCAAATTCTTTTTTTCTAACAATTTAATATTTTTATATTGTATAAATTTTAACCGTTCTAACAAAACCTTACTTTAACCTCTAGGGTAATCAGAAGCCCTTAAAACCTATTTTTAAATAATTGTTGAAATTGGGCCACGCCCATTTGAATGACGAAAAATGTAAGCAAAGTACTTCGTTTTTGCTTAAAAGTTTTCTGATATATGTATATTTTATTGTAAACTAGCTGTACCCTACCACGCATTGCTGTTGTTTAATCTGGTTAAATGGAAAAAATCTTGTCCATCCCGGCTGTTGTAAAACTTACATTGAGCATAGTTTTCTTAATTGATTGTCAGGTTTCATTACGAAAATGGAGGTCTGAGAACTTAAAATTAATTTGAGTTTAAAAACATGAGGGAAAAACTGGGCGATTCCAAAACATTTAAAGATTGAATTACCATTTTCAATCACAAAAATATAAAAGAAATAATAATAAACAAAAATCAGATTATAAATGCCAAAAATATATAAGAAATAATCTTACGCAAAAAATAAATGCAAATCATAAAAATATTAGAAATAATCACAAACCAAAAGAAACACATATAACATATATATTAAACAATAAAAAGCAAAACTTAATTAAATACAAATCACAAAATTAAATAAGAAATAATCATAATAATAAATTAAATGCAAAATTAAAGAATATTTTCATGCAGTTCCTAAAATAATAATAAAAAATATAGAAATGATAAAGAGCCTATATAAGACTGATAAAAAAATTACATTAATTTAAATAAAAAAAAACTGTCTTAAGCAATTAGGTATCCAACTGGGTTCGGAGATAATTTTCTAAAATATAACTTAAATAATTATTTAAATTTATTTTTTAATTAAGTATGTTGCGAAACTATGCAAATGCATCAAGAAAATTTTTTTGAAAGCTTATTTTTCCAAATATTGCAAAAAATTGCTCTTTTGCTCACAACTCTAGTAAAACATATATCACAAATATAAACAAATTTTTGCAGGGGTACAATTATTTATGATTAACTATTTAGTCTTAAAAAAAAATCGTTTTACAATAAAATTATGAAAAAAATACAGGTGTTCGACATAAAAAAACAGAATATTTCTGAAAAAAATTTTTTTTCATCTAAAATTATAATAAAAACTAACTTAATTTAAAAATTATCCTTAACTTTTAGCAGAATGCATTCATTATAATACAAAGACCAAACTCAAAAAATTTCATAAGAATATTTCGTTTACTTTAAGAAATATTACTCTTACCGTTAACCATTTTATGTTCAAAAATAACATTCTTCAGAAAATGAAAAATAAAAGTTTATATTTGCAATAATTTTTTTAAAGATTTATTAAGGTATTAAAACTCTCCAGATTTTTATGTTGTGTTATTTGTATGTACTTCAAAACGTTTACATTTTTTTAAGGGCCTTTCTTTTTTACGAGACAGTTTCTTATCTGGTTTAGAAGAATACTTCGTAGAACCAACACTTCTCGTTTTGTCAGGTAACAAAAATATTCTTTCATTTCAGAACATAATTTCATTCCTAATTTTTGAAGTAGAGGGAATAGAAAGCAAACCCAGAATTAAAAAGTATTATTGCGATATAATTCCTTAAACGGAGTTTTTGTAGCTCAACAAAGTTCCCTTTCGGAATTACACTCCACACGACATTGTTAAGACTTTTGTTGCAGTTCTGAGCTTTCCCTTGAAGACATTTTCTTAGAAGAATTTGATCACAAAGTTTCTTCAAAGTCTTTTTAATAGAATTAATAGCTGAAAATTTGGAAGATCCGTTGATTTTTCTTTCAAGGTTTCTCCAACAGATTCTGCTCTCTGGAAATCTCTTCTTTTTGGGCCTCATGATCTTGTTTTTTTAACTGTCAACATTAATTTAATTAAAAATCACTATAACTCTATATAACAGTTCTTATAAAAAAGTTATCAAGAGATCTAATTTTGAACACAAATGATAAAAAGATAGCAACTCGTTTAAATCAAAGCAAATATTGCAATCAGTTCACCGTTGCCTATTTTGTAGCAAAATATATCTATTAAAATTTATAAAGTGAAATAAAGTTCACTAAACATAAAAAGAATTCGTTAAAATATTTTAAATGAATAAAAATCTCATTTTTTGCCGGTGAAAATCAACCTAAAACTCACACTTCCGGTTTCGATTTTGGCTTACTACCTTAAATAAAAACAGCTAGAACTTTTTTTCTAATTGACTCAGAATTAAAAGTACGACATTTTTAGAAAGCTTTTAAAACAGGCTAAACAAAATTGGCTAAAAAAATTTCGATTTTTTTGATGAAAATGATGATTTTAAACCAGTCGGATATCTTAAAATGTACACAAATTAGAAATGGCTCTACCCTGGAGTCCTTGAGGGCACAAAGGGTTAATTTTAAAATGCTTCTGGGTACACAGCCTTCTTTAATTTTCTGTGTGTGTGTGTTTTCAGTGTAGATATACAAATTGTCTGGTTTACTTCTCTGGAACATGCAACATATAATTGTCCATGAGAGAAGCAATCTGTCTCCAAATCTAAAAACCACACAATTCTAAAGATTGCCCCTGAGCTTTATTGATAGTGATTGCAAATGCCAATCGAATTTGGAATTGCAATCTCTTAAACTGAAATGGCATATCTGTTGGTATCATAGGAATGCGAGGAATGAGTGTATCTTCATCATTGAAGGTCCTGTCAAAATTGTTGCCTATATGATGTTGCTCATTATTTTTTTACTGCAAGTCACATACCATTACACAGCTTTGGCTGCTTTATATTTCGCAACATGATAATTGGCAAGCTAAAATACAAATACAGTATATGGGGTGGAATTCTTTCAAAACATTAGCCAACTTTATGGTAAATTTGTCCTTAACTTTGAAAGTTGGCATGAAATGTGTTGTTATAATTTTTGCTCCAAATGACGTCATTTGGAAAAAGGAATTATATTTCCTGATATTAGAAAGAAAATGCTTTGATTCCGCAGTATATCTAGTAAGCCAAGTTTTTAATGGCTGGGGTGGTTCTCTAAGTTGAGGCAGTTTAACAGTTGATTCAGCACAACGCATTCCTTTTGTTTCTCCTCTAAATTTCAGAGTCTTGAAATAAGGACACACTACCGTCATTTTGTCAATAAGAATATGCTGGTTAAAACTATAATAATCAGCTGGGTTGTACCGGAATGCCAAGTGATTTGTAAGGCTGATATGCTGTTCCTTCTTTACGTCCTTGAACCATTTGTAGCCTATTGTGTTCTTTGTTCAGAATGGTGTTCATCTGATGTTGCAGAACGTGACTGCCGTACTCGCAAACGAGGATCCTCAAGCTTGTTGCACGTTGATCTGCTGCTTCCTCAACAGTACTTAAGCCATTTTTTTTGTCTGCTTTGCCTTCGCTTTTCCCCCGTTCGTCCACAGTTTGATGCGTAGTTACTCGTCGCACTGATTTTGTTTTGCGAGTATTGTGATCTCTATGTTTGATTTTCGGCAATTCAATTTATTTTATGTACTGAAGCTGATTGTGACTGCACTTAAAAATAAGATAGAAGGTTCACCCTAAAACATATAAAATGCAAAACATAAAAAAAGGGGAAAAAGAAACAAGAAGGGAAAAAATAAAAATACTAACGAAATACTTTACTTTAAACGTAGACCACTCACAACATGTTAATTTCAATGGAATGGGAAACAGAACATTTCATTCCACTTGAAAAAACAGCCCAGAGAGGTCAACTTCAATATATAGTTTGGATTCAAATGAAAATTAGTTGACAGAGCAGAATTCTCACCATATGCAAGGAGAAATAAGAAAAACAATTTAAAAAACTAAATGAAGAACAATGAAAAAATAAACTACTCAAGCAAAATTTAACACTATCGTAAAAGACACAGCTTAGTAGTAATGCAATATGTCACAAAATGATTAAGATGACTGCTTACATTTATAATGTAACAAACACCTAGAAGTTTCATAAATGAGGCGAGTAGCATACACACTGCCAAATCAAATTTGTTTATCGTTTGTAGTCATTTATTAAATGGGTCTGCTCTCCAACAAATTTAAGGAAGAAATATAAATCACACATGGTTAAAGATGTTTTACATTGAATACGCAAGGAAAATTCAAATATGAACATGATTGATTGATTGATTGAATATTAACGTCACACTAAATATGAGCATGGATTTCACATGATAAATTTCGACAAAGTGTTGATAATAATTCAATATTTTTACAATTTCCAATCGTTATCAACAAAGTTCGTGGCATATCTTTAAAATTGAGTGGCTTGGATCTAGACACAGATTTTTCTCACATGAACAATTATTTGATGTGTTCTAGAGTAGGCAGGTCAAACAATCTTTTTGTACGGAAAAATAAAAAAAAATATAGTTAACCAAAAACATTGTAAAATCTACCCTTGACCTAAAACCCGGACCCACACAGAACCATTTCATCACATTCGAAAGAATTTTATTTGTATAAGTTAGTTTTTGATACAAATTAATATAGTATTTTTTTCTTCTGTTTAAGGCTACCCTCATTTATGAACAGAAGTAAATTTTTTGAACTGCATAAACTTATTTATTAATTTTTGAAATTATTTGTAACTTACATATTATCGCAGGCTATTGGTGTCATTATATGGAACAAAGCACCTGGTTGCAAAAAAGTACACCCCAAAGAAAATAGAGGTTTCCCTTTTTTTAAAATTAAAAATCAAATTCATTTTCGTTGAAAAACATATTTCTTTAAATATTAATACCCTTTGTTTTTGTTCAGCTTTTTCTTTTTAAATTTTTTCTTGATTTCCCAATTTTTCGTTGAAAATTTTATTTTTAATTTCTTTGTATTTTGTATAAACCCTCTTTTGTCCCCTTTGAACGAACACTGGTTGTCTTTTTCAACCACGCCCTGAGGAAATCGTTCCCCAACTTGGCGAGTTTAATAGATTGACGATTGTGCAAAATATTATACCTCTTTTTTAATTTTTAAATTTTGTTGTATCATAAAAATACTTTTGGTAACCTCACCATAAAATTGTGGTAAAAAGTACGGTCTTTAACCAACTAAAAGAAACAGGTAACTTTTAAAGTAAAAATAAAATTTTAAAAAAGATTAAAAATAAAATAAGGCTCAATATTTTGATTTATAAAATCAATATAAAAAGTTTCAAAAAAACACAAAAAATTAGAAAAATCTTTAACGTTTTTCAAAGGAACATCAAAACAACTTTAATAAAATTGTTCAGAAAAGTTTAAAAAGTATGGACTTATGAAACTCAACTAAGAAGAAAGAGAGAGTTAACTGGCGTAACAAGACGTGAAATCTTATAAAACCATTAACCAGGGCGAGTTTTTAAGGAAAAAAGGGGGTCGTGAGCGATTTGAAGGATTTTAACCTTAAGGTCAATGGACTCACCCAAATCCGAGATAAGATTCAAGATTTAAATAATTTTAAAACCCAGCACACAGGAAACAATAGGACAATAACATGGTTTTGGCAGTGTATCAGAGATGAATGAACGAATGTTAACCTGAGACTTCAAAAAGTGTCCGGGGGAAGAAGCTACAGAAATTCATCCGGAAGAAGGATTTTTGGGAAATTTTAAAATAATTAAAGCAAATAAAAAAGAACAAGGCACCCAGTCGAGAACTTGACCTGGTTTGGGGAAACCAAGTGGAATCCATTCAACCGGCCGGTCAGTTGCAAATGAAGGCGGCGTTATTGGGAAAGGGTTAAACAACTACAGAGGGAGGAACACGAAGGTCCAATTCCAACGATAACGAGGTGTTTTCGAAAATTCACCTTTCTATTCATAATACCTGACGTCATCCAAAGATGAAACCATAGTGAATAAATGGGGATTCTATTTTAGTGTTTAAGCCCCCTGGCCCACTATCTACACACGAATTATAACAGATGGAAAGGCTAACGGAGAAACCCAGGTTGAGTTTCAATCAAGTCCAAATTATCGGAGCTTTTGGATTTTAAAAAATTAAACTTTAAAAATAATTTAAAAAATACTAAACATGGGTCAGAAAAGCTATGTTAAAAGATATAAAATAGGGTGCAAAAAAGGGGAAAAATAATAGCCAGGTTGTCGCCAAAGTAGCATGGTGGAGTTATTCTGGGAAAAGCAATGGAGGGAACACCGGAAGGGCCCAAATTACATAAATTTAGCGCAATAGAAAATATGGGAACTCTCAAAAATCAAAACCAAGTCATCTCTAGATTAAAATTTTTCCATTCCCAATAATGATTATTAGGGGAAGCATGATATTTTGTCTTAAAGTTTCCCATGCTACAAATGCCATAAGTAAATGACGAATGGCCGACGCAGTGGAAAAAGTTAATTAAATCTCAATCCAAGACCTCGAAGGGGGCCAAAGTAGTGAATTTAAACAAATTTAAAAGTTTAAAAATAAAAAACGTAGAAGAAAAGCCCTTGGGAATAAAATATATAACTAAAGGGCCCAAAAAGAGGATAGAATGAGATATCCTGGATTGTGCGGCTCGGGCGATTATTCCCAAAACGTTTGAGGGGGAATGCACGTTAATTGAGGGAAAACTCCAACATAGCACCCGGGATGGTGTATTAAACCCTCAAAAGTAGGAAAACATACATTTCCAAAAATACAAAGTAAAAGGTATTTCAATCATTTTTATAATATTTTTTGATATAAAAAAAAAACTAAATAATTTCATAATTTAACTTGTTGGCACAATATCATATATATCAAAACCTTGTGTTTTTACTATAAATTTTCAACTTAAATTAATAATTCAATATTAAATCTAAATAATTAATAAGTTAAAAAATTATATTCCATAATTTTTAAAAGAAAATTTTAAATTTTTTTTTTTTTTTTTTTTTTTTTTTTTTCGAATTTACAATAATAATCTATTATTATAAAGTTTGGGTTAAAAAAAAAAAAAAAAAAAAAACATTTTTTTTTTTTAACATTTTAAATAAAAATTTTTTAAAAAAAACCAAAATTAAAAAAAAAAAATTTTTTTTTTTTTTTTTTTTTTTTTGAAATTACAGAATAAAAACAATATTAAATGGCACATTCTTAAAAAAAAAGAGAAAAAAGAAAGTATATTTTCATTATATTATTATGGCAATTTTTTTTAGCCATTTGTCTTACAATTCTGTTGTTTTGGATAAGTTACCAGTAATTTTTAATTAAATTTTTTTTAATAGATAACAAATATATAATTTAAACATTTGTTTAATAAAATTTTATAAATTATAAGAATTTAAAAGTAAAATAAATATACAAAACTTAAAAGTAATAATAGGAAAATAAAAAGGTTAAATTTTAATCGAACTATATAAAATTTAAACTAATAAAATAATATTTATAAATACCAAGATATATAAAGTAATTACATAATATAAAACTTTTTTTTGGTTAAAAAAGTATCCAATATATTCTACGGATATCCATTATTTACTGAAACACTTTACAAAAAATCATTTATTATTTTTTGGTCATTCTATAAATATGCTAAATTGATATAATATTATTAAAAAAGCATTATTTTAATTATTTTTATAAAATTTTATATTTGTTTTTTTACATATACATTTTTTAAAAATTATTTTTTCTATAAATTGGTAAAAATATAAATGAATTTTCATATATTTTGAAAAATTTTAAGCCTGTTTTTTTTAAGGTACTATTGCAAGTAAAAATTTTTTTCCTATTTTAAATTAAATGTGTTTTTTTTACTGATATATATTTTTTTTTTGTTATTTTATTATAAGTACATTATGATATGTGTTGAAAAGACATAAAAAGGGATCATACATAGTTTTTAAAGATGTGTTGAATTATATGTATATATAAAAATATATATTATATATACATATAATAAAATATATATATATATAAAAATATATATATATATATATATATATATATATTTTATATATAGGATATTATAATAATAAGATAATAACAAAAATTAGAGAATAAATTTACAAATACCATTAAATCTAAATATAATGGATTTTTAATTAATTTTTTAAAAATATAAAAAAATTTTATATAATATAAAAATAATAGGAAATATATAGAATATAAAATATATATTTGTTGATTAAAATAATAAGAAGAAATTTAAAAAAATTTAAAAATAACGATCATATATAAATTATAAAAAATATATCAAAAGATGTGTTATAAACAATTGAAAAATAAAAATGAATAGCTTACTCATACCAGATTAAATATTCTTGATTAAAATAATTTTATATATATTTTCAATTAAACTGCCCAATTAAATTTTTAAAATAATAATATATAATTGTTATTTAATTTTAAAAAATAAAAAGATATAATAATTTTTATTAATTTTTAAAAATTAAAATTTTTTAAAATACTCGTGTGCGGGTGTGTTCCTTACACCCGAGCAACAAGAAAATCCTCCCACAGGATTCTAAAAATAAATGCGCAGAACCACGATTTTTTCTGTAGCTGCACATTTTAGGTCATTCAACCTTCAGGCCTAATGCAATCCCTCTTTCTCGAATGATTATATGTGATGACCTTCAAAGTTTATCTGGGGGATGAGAACTCCTGCGAGAAGTTGAGCATTTGTATACAGTCTGCTCTGAATGTTTGGAAAATGATGAAAATATTATTTTTCCACTTTCTACTATCATTATCTCATTAATTATAAAGTATATTTATTACTGGTATATACGTTTTATATATACTGGTATATGAAAAAATACAAAATTATGTTCTTTAAAATGAAAATTTTGTATGATTAGTTTAATTAATGGTTAGTCTCATCTGTATGCAATAAATTCAATAATTTTATTTGTATAATACAAAAAACATCTTGTACTTTATAAATATGTATCATAATGACTTAATTTTATTTTCATAAGAAAATACACGTGTTAAAATTTGGGGTGTTCTCTACAGCCCGCGAGTAACGACGGTAGCAAAAACAGGCGCGAGTGACCGCGGGTTAAATAGTTAAATACAATATGGATCACAGAGAAATTTTATAAAGCGTAGAATAGGTGGCTTCTTCGATTTTTATTTAGATGCCAGAAGAATTGCCGGTTGCCAATTCTTCTTTTCTTCGACTTCGCTTCACACCTATTAGTGTTCTATCATTTCAGCGACTAAATCTCTCTCGTCGCCAGGAGAACACATATTCTACATTTAAACCGAAATATTGCTCACGATGAGATGAATTCGATTCGATTCGATTGAATATTAACGTCGCAATGTTCAGCTACACGAGAGCTTTTGGCGACGGACTACGTAATTTTGAACCCTGGTCAAGTGACGTGGACGACACCTGAGCTGGAACCCCCTCTCCTAACTTCCACACCACACACACGGGAGGACGTTTCAGCTCTCGACAGATTTAACGTGCATCGCTGCCCTACACGGCGGGTCTTTAGTGGTACTGGGCTCGAACTCGTGACAAGGCAAGCCACGATCCGATACCCATACCACTTTTGGGCCCCCGGCCCACAATATGATGAAAAGGAAAAATCAAAGTATTTCGTACAATGTATTGACATAGTACGACTACACAAAATTGCAAGTCAAAACAAAAGCATACTGAAATACAAACGATACCTATAGTAGTCATTTGATTAAAAGGACACAGTACGATCAAATTACTAAAATTGTCAAAAAATCAAATGCAATTTCTTAGCCTAAATTATTTTTGATACTTTCTATAACCTTCAAACTTTGAAAAGCTTCTAAAACATAAAAAAGCAGAATAATAAGAGTCTACCTTTTTTTTCTATAGCACAAATCAAAACTTTAAATTTACTTATCTCAGAAAGAAAAAATGATAAAATGTTTCATTTTAAAATACTAAGCCTTTTTTGACTAATGCTTTAAATTATTTTATTTACAGTTTGCTAATGGTACATGTAACAAAAGTCGGTTTGAATCAAAGCAAAACATTTTTTTTAAATAATTTAAATCGAATTAATACTTTTATGAATTTTTAAAAAGCATCAAAAAGTGTATATTACGTATACCAATCATGTTTTCGAAAAACCCATCAACTTTTTTTTACACATAATTTTACGTCCTTGTAAATCCCATTTCATGCGTGAACGTAAATGTTTGTAGGATGAGTAGCATTTTAAAAGAAAAAACACAAATTTTAAGCGTTTTCCTTAAAAAATTAAATGGCCAGCTTTTTATGAAATTTTGAGCAAAGAATCTGTTTTACATAGTATACACAATAGAAGCAACGAAAATATTTTAAAAATCCTAAGTTAAATTTTTTTGTTAATCGTATCATGTCCCCTTAAAAACAAAGACGCGTAGAACTTTTACAACACAATCAATACATAGGTGAGCAAATAATTGAAAAAGAAAAACAACCAAGACAACATTTACGCTGACATTTTATGATTGTTCAAAAATAATTAAATATATTCAAGTCTGTTTATTTAATTAAAACTTCACACTAGAATATCAAACCAATTTATATTTATTTTTTAAAAAAGATTCTTGATTTTAAACAGATGGATATTAAAGAATTATGCTTTTTAAATAAAATTTACTGTGAAATTTTGGTTTTTTCAGATTGTACAGTTGATTTTAAAAAACCTTATGAAAATTTGTTTAATCCATTGGAAATAATCGTATCGTCAAGTGCTCCTTTAAAAACCTTGTTTTATGCTCGGTATCGCTCTAGTCTTGGAAGGAATTTCCGGGTGTACTTTTTAGCGTTGGCTGAAAACCAAATTCGGACCTGGAAGAATCCTTTTGGTGGCTGTTGGAAAAATTCTCTAGATGTACCAGGAGCGTTTTGCTGAAAACCAAATTGCGGACCTGGAAGAATCTCTTCTGGTTGTTGACAAATTCTATGCATGTACTAGAAACGTTGGGAAAAAAAGATTCAAACTTGAACATTTATACTAGTTGATTCAACAGTCTTTTCAAATTTGTCTTTTTTTACAAAGTTAATATATTTTTCTGTTAAATTTCGATAATTTTGACAGTCTTCAAGAAAACTGTTTGAGGTAGAAGTTCCTGATTTGTACTCTAAGGTACCTGGAAGAAATATTCCTTAGAACTTGGTCTGTTAGTTCACATAAAACGTAGGACATTTTGTATCGGGAAAAACGCAAAAATGATAACGGATATGAATAAACAAAATTACATTTAATACAAAGACCCGAAATCCGAAATTTTGAAATGTTGAATATACCTCTTTTAAAATCATACACCATTCAATCGGACAGTCCAAATCGTCACATATGCTGCAAAAGTTCTAGACACCTGTTGTCAAATTATTTAAAGCCATCCTCTTCGTAATATTAAAACCCTTTACATCGTCGTCAATCGGAAGGTCCCTAACATGAGGGATTAAAGTACAAAGTTATAATTTTAACTGGGGGCTTAGTGTCGTATTTAACTGTTTCAGGTGTCTGTTTCTACCAGAAACCAAAAGCTCGTGGATTTTCGTATGTAGCTTAAAAGGAACAAACAACAAAAATTTTATTTGAAATTTGATTTATGTTTGATAGTGGTTTGGGTTCATTTCATAAATGAGTTTTGAAAGTAAATTGTAGCAGCTAGTTTTCATTGCGTCACGTGCTACATTGCTTAGAAAGGTTCCAATTGAGACTGAGTCTGCGGTAAGCTCAGTTGTTAAGGTAACGGATCATGGAAGGGTATGTCACGTGTTCGGGGCCCCGTACCACTGATGACCTACCGTATAAAGGGGGGTGATGCACCCTTTAAAACTGTCGAGAACTCAAAGGTCCTCCATTTGACCTGGTGGGTAGTTAGGAGAAAGGAGTTGTCATTCAGCGTCGTCCTCGTCACTAGTTCAAAATTACGGGGCCATCGCCAAAATCCCTCATGTAGCTGAACAGTGCGACTACAATATTCACCACTTCCCAGTCAGACAATACCCAGGCGTGAGAGTTTGTTTAAAACCTCATCCCTAAAGATTTACTGAGCTTTTTGCATGGGTTCATAATTTTAGCTGATCAAGTGACGGACATTTTTCGGTGATGGCACCCTCCCAACAACCACATCAGTGGAGGACGTTCAATTTAATTTGCATCGGCGTTCTCCGGTGGTTTCAGACACAAGGCCAAACTCATCACACGTTCCCTATTAGTCCGTGGCCTTGAATAATAGACCACTATGTCTACTTAACGCCTGTACTGCCTAACAATGAAGTGACCACGGTAGCTGGAAGGTATAGGTATCGGATCGTGGCTTGCCTTGTCACGAGTTTGAGCCCAGTACCACTAAAGACCCGCCGTGTAGTCAGAGATGCAATATAAATCTGTCGATAGCTTAAACTTCCTCCCGTTGGTATGGTGTGGTAGTTAGGAGAGGGTGCCAGTCAGTTTGTCCATGTCACTTGACCATGGTTCAACTTTTCGTGGGGCCGTCGCCAAAAGCCCCGTGTAGTCAACACAAATTTCCAATTTTAATATTCAATCAATCCGCGAAAGAATTGAAACAGGCATCAGATTAAATAAACCGGGTCTCAGAGTCGGGTCACTTGGTTGGAGATCGGGTATAGCTTCCCATATTGATACAAAAAGTAGGAATTGGTTAATGAGCTCCCATTTTTCCAAATAGTAATATCCCCGGGAAAATTGAGTTAGCAAATTCCAAGAATTAATCAGAAAAGCGGAATTAAAAAAATTTCTTTTTTAAAACTTCAACACTAGTTCCCCCGATCACTGAACCACTATGAGAAAAACCAAGTAAGAAATTTTTGTGTGTGTGAGGCATGATAATACTTTCCAATTTTTTTTTTAGCCAAATTATATAGAATTAGGTGGGTTATTGATTTTGGGGAAATTAAACCCCCAGTTCAGCTACACGAGGGGTTTGGCGACGGACCCTTTTAATTTTGAACTTAGGTCAAGAGAAGTGGACGACTCCCCCCCTCTCAACCCCTCTCTTTGCCCACAAAACCCCCCCAACGGTTGGGCGTTTTAGGTCTTACAGATTTAACGGGACCCGGGCCCCATAGTATAAAGGGGTGCGCCGCAACCTTTTTATCGCTGCGGACCGGTCATCTTTTGATAATTTTACCACGGCCCTCTGAGGGTGGGACACGTTATTTGTTTTGATTTAACAATTTTAATTTAGGTATATTTAAATATAATTTCAGAATAAAATATAGTTAAACAAAAAATAAATAAAAATGATTTACTTTTGAATGTAATGTGATTTCTGTGGAATGTTGAGTAAATTTAGAGAAATGCCCCCTTTTAAAAAAAATGGTAATAGTTTAATGTTCTTTTAGGGGGCCCGGCACTAGCATATATTAGATTTAGTTATGCTTCACTTTCTTAATAGTTCAAAACAAAAGTTTTTTTTAAGCTTTTGGCAAATTCTTTTCGGTTTTTTTTAATTGATGGGATCCCCCAAAATACAATGAAATCCTTTTTTTCATGCTAACAAAAAATTTTTTTTCAGCTTTTTCCCAGAATTTTTTGTGCAAAAAAAAACATGATATTTTTTTATCTCATAGCACAAATACTTTTAACTTGAAAGCCTCTATTGCGAAAGATGAAAATTAACAAGACAACTCAACAAAGTCATAATTTTTAACGTTTTTATTAACTGTAATAAGTATAACAATAAATGATTCACAACACCCACTTATTTTTAAAGGACATGTCTTAAACGGCTTACAAAAGTTCCTGGAATAAAACATGAAAGATCTTCTTTGTAGTATAAATAAAACAGTCTGGCTTTTTTTTCAATATGGATGTGACGGAGCAGAAATCGTTATGTTTGGTTTAAAAGAGGAATTAAAAATATTCAAACAGAAAATGCACATTTTTTCTCTATTGTATTGAAGTACAATCTTGGAGTAAATGCTTCTAAAATCTCCCATTTTTAATATTTCAGACTGTGATAATAAAAAAAAAATTCATTTTAAAGTTTATGAACCATGTAACTCTTTTTTTCCTTTTAAATTTTAATAGCCGTAAAATATATACCCCTTTGAAACTGTATTTGAATAAAATTCAAATGACAATGAAAAATATATTGTTATTCAGTCAAATTCTTCTTTAAAATCACAGGGGAAAAAAAAGTTGAGTAGGAAATGTTTTTCATAAAAAATTTAGTTTCTAAAAAAAATAAAAGGGATATAATTATTATTTTTAAAATTTTGTCTAAAAACTCTTCACAATTTAAAACAAAAAGTTTTGCATACACTTGGAAAATTAAATGGGATTGTTATCGTAGGGATGAAAAATGAACATTATGATTGAAAATTGGGTAGCAAAGATTGAAAGTTTGAGAAGTACTGATTTATAATTTATTTGTATGATGTGCTTGAGCACGGAAGAAGGTTATAACTGTTAATTTAGTAAGCATTCTCCACAATTGGTAACTGAATTCAGCCCATTTCAAAAAAAAATATCATATAAATATCCTTTAAAATTTTTTAAAAAATACTAAATTTAAATTTTAATATTTGTATTACCCAAAGACCCCAAATTTTAATTTTGTGAATTATAATTCATTTTAAGAATTACGCCTACTTGCGACAGCTTTTTGTTTTAAAAAAAAATGGACATATGCAATTTTTTTGTAGTTTTTTATTTATTTGGTACATTTTAAGAAAAAATGGCTAAATTAAGAAGAGAGAAATAAATTATTACTACTCAAATGGGGAAAAAGATCAGAAATTGACAAAAATTGCATAAACGGGACAGCTCTGTCCAAATATTAAATGAACAAATTATCTATATTTCAGTTTGATGTATTACTTTGCTATGCCTTTTTAAAGTGACCTTCAGGATAAGAGAATTTTTGGGTTTTAAAAAAAACTAAAAATTTTTAGCTTATTTATTATTTTTAAAAAATTGTTTGTATAGTTAGTAAATTTATTTTTCCCATATAAAAAACCCGTAAACTTTGTAAAAAACAGTCCCGGGATAAATCTTTTTAAAAATAATTTAATATTATAAAAAAACCCCAAAAAAAAGTTTCAGCAAATTATTTTTCAAGTTTTCCCAAAAACCCCCCTTTTCCCCTTTTTTTAAGCTTTTCCCGAAAAGGGGAAACTTTTCGAGTAAAACGTTTTGGTAAAGTTTGACATCTTATATGTAATGTCATCTGTTTTTCCCAAAAACACTTGTAGTTTTGTTCTAGTGAAAGAAAAAAAAAAAAAAAAAATTTTGGTTTTTTTATAAAACCCAATAAGAAGCCCTATAAAATAAAATCATACAAAAAAATTTCAATTTTTAAAAAACAATTCAATGATGTTAAGGCGGGGGGTTTTGGCCACAAGGGGGCCCGGAAATTTTGGGCCCCCCCGAAAAACCAAAATGCTTTTTTTCTTTAAGGGTTTTCAGGAGACCGTTCAAAAATTTATAAACCCCCGGTTTTTTACCCCTTAAGGGAGTCATTTAATAAACTGAATTTTGTCCCAATTCGAAGGGTTTTTGAAATTGAAGGTTTTTGAAAGGCAACTTTTTTATTGATTTCGGTCTGGTTCAATATGGATTCAAAAATTTGCGGGAAAACAAGGAAAGATTTAGTTTTTTTTGAAACAGTAAGATTAACAAGAAATATAAGTAAAAATAACAGTAACGAAATTTTGGAAACATCAAATTCGATCGCAGATACATTTCACTGCTTGAAGAAGAAGATTCAAGCTACTTTAACCATGTTTTCATTGACTTACCCTAGAGTCATTTATTTTCAGAGATGAATAACATTAAAGACTCGCTTAAAACCTTTTTAGATGACACCAATTCATCTTGTATTCTGCTAAAAGTAACAGTTTACCCAACCCCTAGTAAAATTTTTATTTGTCATCTAATCTGCAATAGCAGAAATTGATTTAACCCTATTTTTAGTTAATTTGCATTACCCCTTTTAAATAAAAATTTACTACTATAAAATAAAAAAATGTATTTTTCTTTTGGGAAATAAAGGGTTTTCTGGTGTTAGTGTTAAGTTTAATTATTTTCCCAATAATCACAAATCAAATTTATTTGACACCTCATATATACCTCATATAGCATTTTCTTAAGAAACAGCACTTTGATCCATGCAGGTTTTGACACCCTGTAGTAGATATCTTTAATATTCATGAATAAATGCAATAAAAAAAAATATTCATTAAAATTTAAAAAAATGTTAAACTATTGGGCTGTTCACAAAAAAAATTTAAATTTTTTTTTTCGAACTACTTTTCCAGCCCACTGGTTGATTATCAAGATCTTACCCCATAATATGTAAAATATTTTTTTTACGTTTTTGGAAATACATTGTTTTTAAATTATTTTTTATAAATACCTTATCATTTAATTTATTCTGAGATTAATATTTCCAATGGGATATTTTTTTCGATTGCCTTAAAAATCTATTAACGCCCGTCAATCCCAAAACCCAAATTTTTTCCATGAAAAGCAAGGGAAGAAAATTCCAGTATGTTAAAAATCAATATCCGAATACGCCCTCTCAAGTGAATACCCAGTCAATACTTTTAGAGATATTCAACACCATCAACGACTTCCTGAAATATATTGTGTTTGCACAGGCCTTAAACGTTAGGGTAAAGATGAATAGATCGCCTGCCTCGAGAAGGGTCTCCTAATTGGATAATTGGCGCCCACCATGTTTGTCGAGGATCGCGTATTAAATAATTGTCTCTCCATGGTAATTACCACACCTCAATTAGCGAGCCTCTCCAGGGTCTTGATGCGCCTCATTGCTCCTTCCCTTCCAGTCTTTACGGGGGAGGGTGATTCCCGACCAATCCCCCCTTCTCGACGAGTGAGGTATTCATTATTCATTAATTTAAAGTACGGGGACTTAGTACTCTAACATTCGGGGATCTTGCTGATTTAAAAGTCTATTTTGCTGGAGCCTGTCACATACCCAGAAGAGGGAAAAATTTGTTACGTTGTAACCCTTAACTCAGTTAACGGTGTCTTTTATCAGTGAAATTGATACCACTGGAGTATTCTCTTGCTAGATCTCAACCAGAAAATTTATCCACTAATTCCTAACTAGAAACATTTGATTAATGTTTTCGTGGCCCAGTTGTTCTGCTAACCAGGCTTAAGAATTTCTATTTAATTTGATATTTGACAAAGGCCATAACTAAAAGAGTAAAGTAAATACTTTTGAAGTGCCGAGGCAAGGTTCGTTATTTTATTAACATATAAATTGGCATAAAAGGCAAAGTGAGCATATACAAGTAATATTTTTAAAAAAATTCTTTTAAATCAATTCCTACTACTATACTTAGATCAACAAGAAAAAATTTATTTCAATTACTTTTTTTGGGACTCTAGGTAATTGTGCCGACAAATACAACACAAGGCTTATAAACGTAAGTCAATACTCCAACAATAGTGATAGGAAGTTACAAGTAGTAGGATATAAGCACAAATAGGTATCAAAAGTCTGAAATATGAGGAGAAAAGGTGGATGCAAATACAATAAATACAGAAAAAATACTATATTGCTCACATGCAAATGGAGATAATCAATAATTAAATATACAATGAGGAAGATTAGAAAACATGGTCAAAATAAGGTTTTCAAAACACAAATACATCAAGCATACAAGCACACATAGGCACACATGTAGAAACATATATATATGCAAACATAGATGCAAACATATAGACGCAAACATATAGACATATGCATACACACATATATACACTGGTGTGTAAAACTTAAGCAACAATGTAAAAATTTAGCAGATAGCCATGAAATTGCAGAAAAGGAGGTCTGGAGATCAGTACAGTGAACACGTAAGTCAGTAGAAAAAGTTCCTTTTCGGGGATGCAAATATCAGGGAAAAAAACGTCAGAAGCGATGTGAGCGTACGCAAAACGCGTTATGTTTGCCGCGCTGCTCAACAGTAGAATAAAATGAAGGACGGAGACGCAACCCAAAATATTCGCCAGTGAGTTTATTTAAAATATGGCTTGGGAAAAAATCACCTGAACGATTTCACACGGGAAGAATGATCGGGAAAACTGGAGGAGGGGCGTACTGGCCCCCCGTAGCTGCAGAGTTCGGAATCAACAAAAGTGTCGTTTCGCGCGCTTGAAAAACGTTCCAAAGCGTTGGTACAGCTGTTAGAATTTTGGGGGTAGCCGCCCGAGGACGACAACCGAGGGGATGACCGAATTTTCATCCTGAGGGAGAAAAAGGTCGACAGAGGGGTGCAAGCGCCATTGCTCGAAAACCCCCCCCAGCAACGTTGCAAAGGGGGCCAGACGCCCCTTTACAAAAGGGAGCCTGTTCGCCCGCCGTCCTGAACGCTGCCTCCCGTTGAAAGTTGGCCACCAAAGCCATCGTTTACAGTGAGAGAGCACAAAAACGGGACAAGGATCAATGGAGTCAGTCCTTTTACTGATGAGAGTCGGTTCAGTACCAGAAGCGATTCTCAACGCGTTTTGATTTGGGAGAGATGGGGCCCCGGGTTTATCCCAGTAACATAAAGAAAGACACCGTTACGGTGGTCCCGGAGTTCTTGTCTGGGGAGGCATTATGCTGAACGGCGAACTGAGCTTCACATTTTCGACAGAGGTCTGTAAATCGGGGATCGCTATTGTGAGGAGGTACTTCTTCCCCATGGTCTTCTCCGAGGTGCCATTGGCCCAGACTTCATTTTATGGATGACAATGCACATCCACATCGCACTCTTGATGTTGGGGGAGCTGCTGGGTAGGAAGATATCACTGAATGGGGTTCCCGCGTGCTCCCAGATTTAAATCCCATCGAACATGTGGGATGCTTTGGGAGACGTATTGCCACACGCTACATCATTCGTAGAACAAACCAACAACTCAAACAGATATTGGTTGAGGGAAAGGGCACTCCTACCTCAAGAAATGTTTCACCAGCTGGTTCTGAGTATGGGAGACGGTGCGAAGCAAAACCCTTGTAGAAGGGGAGGGCATATACCATATTAAGTACCATCTGCTTGTTGTTCTTCCTGTTGGATAGACAATCATGAGTCACGATATTATGCGTTCAAAAAGCTTGTTTTTGTTTGATTAAATACCATATGCGTTGTATTCCTTTTTCACCCCCCATGCTTTCGTCATCCTTAAGTACATAATACTCCCCCATTTCAGAACTTCATGTTTTCAGATGATTTTTCTTGAAGTTATGGCAATAAATCCCCCTGTTGCTTAAGTTTTGCACACCAGTGTATATACAAACACTTATATATACACATATACACATGTAATTCACGTACAGCAGTGTTTCTCAAACTTTCAATACTGGCGCCCCCCTTTTCAATCACAATTTTTATCACGCCCCCCTTATACATTAATAAATTACTGAATGCAATAATAATTTCCTTTGACGCTAAAGCTACAATACACAATCTTAATTATAAACCGTAAAAATTAATAACATAATTATTAAATTTTGTATATGTTACTTTTAATCAAAAAAAAAAAATTTAAGTAATAGGATACATTATGTTATTTTTCCTTCTCTGTGTGATTTTTAAATTGGAACATATTGCAAAAATGCGGTGGCTGCTTAGAAAACAAAAATATAGATATCAGCTATATATAGAAAAAGAAATCAGAGGGTCAATTTCTAAAAAACTTGTTTGCAAGACAAGCCCATGTAGGAGTGTCGCTAATACTTATTAAACTTTTTCTTAATTCAGTATTAATAAAATAAGTATTAAATTTTTTCATATATGTTACTCTTTTAAGTAATATATATTTAAGTAAATTATATATAATTTTAAGTAATAGGTTAATTATTTTATTTTCTCTCTCACTAATTTTAAATTGAAACAGATTGAGAAATAATATTTAATTAAAGATTTATTTCCTTCAAGATCCATTTCTAAAAGTATACAAATGTCATTAAAAATAGCCTAATCTATTTTAAGGTTTTTATCATCCATTACATCTGGCATTTTCGCGAACGTTCACGTGAGTCTAGGCAACCTAACAGACGCTCCGCACACAACATGTAAAAATGCTGTACTCGTACAATTCTAGCCGTCTTGGCCGAATCGATTAGCTGGCCGAATCTCTCTCTTGAATGTACATTTCATACCCGCGTGTTAATTATAATTCACGGTATTAAGTATGGCAGTGGATTAAAACAAAAATCATAGATATAGTTTTTAAACCACATCGATCATTCGACGATAATAAAGCATCAACAAGTACACAGACGAGGCAAATTGATAGCAAGTTACTGAATGGGTTAGGATCCATTTCAAAATACTTCTGTAGAAGGGCTCTCAACTGCCGAAAAGAGATCTTCATAGATTTCACAACCAGTGACGAAATTAAAGGGCAATTTTGTAATAAATCACACTTTGAATTCTGATGAGGTGTATGCTGAATTTTCTGCACTGAAAACAGTAAAAGCATTTAGTATACTATTACCATTTTTACTAGCATACCTTTGTGAATCCGGATTTTCTGCGATGGTTACTTTGAAGACAAAATATATATCTGGAGCTAAATATCAAAAATAACCTGAGTGTCAATTTCTAATTTTAGCCTTCCTTTGAAAAAACTTTGCTCTGCAAGACAAGCCCATGGAAGTCACTGATAATTATTAAACTTGTTCTTATATTGGTTGAAGTACCCACTCTTAACACGAGTTTATTTTTTTTTTTTAAATTATAATATATTATTCTTGATATAATAGCTTAATTGTAAGGAGAGTAAAACCAAGTGCATGACAATGTATAAAAAATGTAAAATGATTTATTGAAATGAATACTCATATTAGAAACGGTTTTGAATGAACTGTAATTTTAAGCCTTGCAGAATTAGCATTTAGAATAAATGTTAAGTAATAAAAGAAGAATATAAAATTCTAATGAATAACAGTTCTGTTATTTTTTTGATATTTAAAGCGAGAAAGCCCGGGATCTGGTGTGCACTCGATACTAACGTTAATGGTTGCTGGGAGTGATGCACCCCAATTCTTTTTCTTTATAATTATTTTTAATATACAAGATAAAAATCACAATTTCAGTCAATAATTTAACTAAGAGAAAATATACTTACCTATTTAAAGGATTTTTCTATTTGTCTTTCATAATTTGAGAAAATATCCAATAAAACTGAACTAAATTGTTCCAAATGTGCGTGACCTTAATAAAGGACACAAATCACAGACACTTTTGCTAACATTACAGGAAAGCTATTTGCAAGCAAAACTGTCACATTTTGTTCACGTTTTTGTAATTTTAATATCCTTTGATGATCGACAAATATCCTGTTGAACTTTTTCTTGCTTGTGTCTTTTTGACAGGAGGAAGTGCATTTTGCGGTACACTTATGGCTTCATATTTTCTTGATAAAGCTCTTAATGTAGCTATTGAAAATTTTCCTTTCGTTTCATGTTTATTGCTTTTCTCAAATTTACTATCGCTATCATGATTAATATGCATTATTTCAGCAAGTGTTTCCCTTGTTTGATCAGCTTCAATTTCCTTTCAGAGAGATCACAGATGCCCAATTCTCTTTTTTTAGATTCTGCTCATTTACATTTATAAACCATAATCAGTCGTACAACATCACAATTAAAACCACTAAGTTATTCATAGTGGAAAATGCACATTTCAAAAAATTTTTGAAAATAGTTCGTCCCGGGGCGGTCTAATCAAATACCTTAAAATTTAAAAACGTTTCCCATCCAAAAAAAAGGGAGATATTTATAAATTTCTTTTTAGCTCCCATTAAGACTGTCATATTAAAGGATTCTCTGTCAAGGTCATTGGTAACAAAAACATTTTTCCCCAAATTAAGATTTTGATTATATGTTTAGTATATTTAAAAATAAATTTTGGGCCAATTAACCCTTTCAAAGTGCTCAATATGCTTATAATGCCCCTTTTCCATTGTAAAAAAAAAAGCGCAACAAATTATAAAATTTTTTACAATTCCCTAAAAGAAAAGGGATTCAGGTAACATACCAGTGTTGAAACCAGAAAAAAGTAATATTTTGTTAATAGAAACGTAAAAAAAAAATTCTCATCTAGGATTACAGAAAAAAACAAAATTTTTTTTTTATTTAGTTTTTGGGATCAAAGATAGCAATGGGCGTTCAAAATAGATTCTTTTATTTTTGAGGGCCCTTTTTTTCACCAGATTATATATATAAATCAATCAATGTAAATTTGTTTTTTTTATTATATCAGAAATATTTTTTTTTTTCATTCCAGAAATTTAATTTTTTAACTTTTTTTTTTCGATATGCTCGCGCCCTTGAAGTTTTGGCCCCGGGGGGGGCGCGCCCCCAGGGGCATTTACGTCATAAATTTACGAACCCAAAAAACCCTAATGGAAAAGCAAAATTTTTTTTACAAAAATTTTCGTTTTAAAAATATAAAATAAAAGAATGAATCCAATAACGGAAAACATAATTTAAATTAACATTATAGACCTTTTTACCATATTAAATTTTTTAATTTCATTTTAAAAAAAATTTTTTAGGTAAAGAAAATATCTTTTAAAAAGATTGTAAAAAAGGGAATTCTGACGTCTAATTTAATAAGCAATTGATTATTAAAGTTAAGTTAACTCTCTCTTTCCCTTCCCCCCAAAAAAATTTAAAAAAAGCTGTTTTGTACAATGGTCTGCCACTAAAAGGGAAAAATATCGATTAAATATGTTTCGCTTAAATTTAAATTTAAAGTAAAAATGGGGATAACACAAAAACCATACTTTCAAGCTGATTTTTTTAATTTTTGGGATATTCGCCTATAAAAAGGGACCCCCTTTTTAAAAAAAACCCCGTACAGCAATGCTATTATGTTTTTTAAACCATTAGTTCATATTTTCCAAGGAATTTGACAAAATAGTTTATTTCTAATATAAAAGCATTTTTCATAAAATAATGTTTTAAAAATGTCCTTTCTTTTAAAAAAAATTACATTTAAGTAATTTGTTATAGTAATAATTATCTTCAAACAGTTTTAAATGTGAATTCTAGTTCAGGTGACACTAAATATGAAAAAAATAATATTCATTTATGTACTTTTGCTAAATTACGTTTCTGAAATTAAGCAGATATCTTAATTTAGGTATTATTCTGTATTATTCTATTCATTTGTTTTATTTCACGTTCTTCGGTTTATTGAGCAAAATTTATACTTGATATTTACACTACTGTCAACCTTAAATGCAATACCAAGAAATATATACAAGAGATAGCACAACAAAATTTATTTTGTAGATAACATGTTGACCAAGTATTAAATGATTAAATTTATAGACTTTTGTGAAGTGTGGTTCCTGCCAGAATTAGTAGACAAAGTAGCCGCCATTATTGGAGATCACCACTGCCACACACATCAGCATTGATTCAAAGTGACTTTGGATGTGTTCTTGGGGCACATCAAACCAAGCAGCTTCCTCACGTTGCCAAAGGTGATCTGGTGTGGCAACTGTGGGTGTAATCTGGGTCTATCGTTGAGCAACCATGGGCCACATGTTTCCTATTGGTGAAAGATCCGGACAGCGAGCAGGCCAGGGAAGAAATTCAATCTGGTGATTGACGAAGAACCTTTGCACAATGCGTGCTACGTGTGGTCGCGCATTATCCTGTTGAAATATGGCTGTGGCCAAGCCCTGAAGGCAAGGAACGACAACTGGCTCCAACACCTCGGAGATGTAGTGCTGACTGTTTAAAGTACCGGCAATGCGTACTAGAGGAGTACGAGAGTGATATCCAATACCGCCCCATACCATAATTATCGGTGCAGGACCAGTGTGGTGGTGCATAACGCAGCTGTTCCGTATCCTTTCCCACGGTGTCTCCAGACTCTAATCCGACCATCGTGCTGGTGCAGAGAGATGCGTGACTTGTCAGTAAAGACAACTTCTTTCCATTCTTCCATCCACATTCTTGTTTCATCGCACCATTGGCGGCGGTGACGTCTGTGGTTCTGCGTCAAGGGTAGAGCAAGCAATGGAGGTCTTGCGACAGACACCTGCTGTAAACGGTGCCGAATTATACGCGCAGACACTGAATGGAGCGTTACAGACTCTGTGTGCTGTGCTATGGT
The DNA here is from genome assembly GCA_019973955.1 of Trichonephila inaurata madagascariensis. Lineage (NCBI taxonomy): Eukaryota > Metazoa > Arthropoda > Arachnida > Araneae > Nephilidae > Trichonephila > Trichonephila inaurata. The sequence goes on along the minus strand of BMAV01015580.1, from coordinate 376,471 downwards.
TCGTAATGTGACTGAGCGATCCTTCACTGTCATGCACACAATTTGCCTGTCCTCACGTGAAATGGTGCACTGAGATGGATTCGATCGACCACTTCAGTCCGTCATACCCTCATGCACCCAACGGTCACATATCCACATTACAGTTGTCTGGTTTCGTCCAACACGACTACCGATTTTCCTGAAAGGTAATCCACAATCTTGGTAGGCCACTATCCTTCCTCTGTCGAACTCGGATACTTGATCAAACGCTGATCGCTGTTTTCTACGAGACATTACTGATCGTTTTTTGAAAAAAAAACCTCAAGAAAAACACAATTTCCGAATTTGAAATCGTCGAAATCTGCAAGCTTTAAATAGAGCTTTGAGGTGGTGCCATAGTCGCGCGTGTTGTGTGTCTGCGCTGAAATTCTAATCATTTGCATACCTCACCTCCGCCAATGCATGTTGTAGATTTGTTTATTTGCATGCTTTCTTCAGGGTGTTGCATTTACGGTGGCCAACAGTGTATAAGTACAGAAACGTACTACATGATCAGCGTAACGTACACCCCGCATAGCGGGGGCTTGGCAAGATTCTACGGTTCCCAAGGCCTGATTGACGCTGTGTACGTATCCTATGTAATTCGTCTTGGGGCCCCAAACCTGATTTTAATGGGGGGCTCACATTCTCCGTTTCCTACTGAGTACAACAGCGTTTCTCAAATTATAGAGCTAAAAACTGCTGCTGTAGTTTTTTTAAGAACCTTTATAAAATTTACGTTATTTCTTTTTTACTGATAAAACAAAAATATATAATAATTAAAAGTACGATTTTCAAACCATCTGCAAAATTATCATTAAAAAATGATTCGGGATGATTCTTTGTAGTGTTTTTTTTTAGATAAAAAAATTATTTTATATTATCATCAAAATTATTCTTCCAAAAAAATTACAGTTCTTTTTTTTTTTTCATTCATCTAATCATTTTCATATACAGATTCAGGATTATAAGAAAATGATGCCTGTATTTTGTTTACTTAAAATATTTCTTAAAACTGAAGATGAACAGTCAGTTTCTAAAAACTTTAATTTGTATATGAAATTTTAAAAAATACGAAGCTTTATTATTTCAATCTATTTAAGGTACATAATGATGAAAAGCTAATGCTTTTGAAAAAATCAAGTTTTTTCCCCTTGTCCCCAAATTTAAATTTAAACAGTATAGTTTATTCTGTTTGTAAAATTGTGATAAATTTATTTATTTTCCCCCAAAGAACATAAGGCTCAAAAAGAAAAGAAAAGGATAGCGGCGCAAAAAAAAGGTCCGATTTTGTAAAGACGTATATATACGTCCGGGAAATTTTTAAACACCGATTGAGTGTGACGTATGTACGCCGGTGTCAGTTAAAGGATAATTAATAAAGTAAACGATACAAGATACATTTTCTTCCGCACTTCTGTGCTTGTTAGTACGCATGCCAATTAATTTATCTTTTCATTCCTTCATGTTCAGAAAACCCTTTATCGATTCTGAGCAACATGAATAGTAAAACTATTAGCATTGCCATTTATTCAAAAAAGCGCACCCTAAATTAAATGTAATTCGTTTTATTATGAATCGTCTGTAACTTATGATGGATGTTCTACAAATTGAGTAACGTTACTTCCTTCAATGGAATTTGGAAATTTCTTTCATTTAATCAAAGTCGATATGATTAATAACCTGCTGGTTCAGTGCGAACATTCCATGAACATTTTCAAAATTCCACTTCATTATTGACAATTTCAATTAAGCTTTCGTCATCATAGCAGAGTTGGCATTTGCATTTTCTGTCTGTGTAAATGACTTTCGACGAGAATGATCTAGATTATCAGCGGCACGGCAGATACCCCTGATTGAGATTCAAATGATTTTAGGAAATGACTTCTACTTAAGATCGGGAAACTAATTTATTTTTTTGAGTATTTGTTTTACTTTTTAATTTTTCTTCTTTGAGCATGAGGCATGAGATTTATTTGATTTCTCGTCAGGCTAGATAGTATGCTTATGAGTTTATGCTAGGTTAAATATTCATGCTTATGAATTGTTTTTAGAATAAATGTTTATGCTTATGAATTGTTTTTAGAATAAATATTTATGCTTATGAATTTATGCTAGGTTAATTAATGTATTAGGTTAAATATTCTACTTATGAATTGTTTTTAAAATAAATGTCTATGCTTAAGAGTTTTTGTAAAGTTAATTTTTTTTAGTATGAATTTATGGTAGTATATATGACTTTATCTTAAGTAATACATGATGTTAGACTAAGATATATCAAGTTTTGTGAATTTATGCTAGGTTAATGTCATTTTATGTTAAATATTTACGCTTTTGAATTTATGATAGTTGAAATATTTGTATTTCTGATTTCATATTAGGTTTGTCCTAGTATCTCCTGCTCATTTTCTTTGGAGGTGGATATGTCGCTGATCATTGAAGTGCCCGGATTTATTCCGAAAGCAACATGGGGGGAGAAGTCATTAAATCAAACTCGAAATGATTACTTGCTAGAAACTGAGCTAATTTACTTTTATTAAGTTTGATTCGAGAATTGTGTATGGGAGTACACGCTTCATATAAGACAAACTAAAGTGTAAAAATCAATTTGTACTTATCTGAAAAGAGATGGAATTTCTCCAACTTGTTTAACCCTTAAGCAGTCGTGGATTGTAACGTTAATGGTCGTACGATATGAGGAAATCACCCAAATTCTTTTTTCATAATTATTTTGATTGTAAAGATTAAAATCGTAATTCCAACCAATAATTTAACTAAAGGAAAATATACGTTCTTTCCTTTAAGGATTTTTCAATTTTTCTTTGATAATTTGAGAAAAATTTCTAGTCAAACTAAACTAAAATGTTTCAGACGTGTGTGACTTTAATAAAGGACACACATCACAGACACTTTTCGTTAACATTACAGGAATGTTATTTGCAGGCAAAACTGTCATATTTTTTTCAAGTTATTGTAAATTTATTCTCATTTGGTGATCAATAAATAACATGTTGGAAGAATTCCCTAATGTAAATTTTTGACGTGTTTTGTCTTACACGATAGCCCCCGTGCATTGATCTGATGCTAATGTCGATCAAGTGGCATAAGAAACAACAGCAATCTCCTATTTTCTAATTCCTGATGCAACCACGTGGAAATTCAGAGTCCCTATACGTTAAGATGTGTTGGAAAACTCAAATCTTTTTTTTTTTCTAACAATTTTAGATTTTTACATTTGTAAAAATTGTATAGACAACCGTTCTAAGAATACCTTACTTTAACCTTTGGGGTAATTAGAATCCTCTTGTAAACCTTATTTTCTGGTAATTTTTGAAAACTTAGCCAGCCTGCATTTAAATGATGAAAATGCTAAAGTACTTCGTTTTTGTTTAAAAGTATTCTGATATATGTATATTTTATTATATAAATTGAGCATTTTATTAATTTCCTAGCCGATTAGAAGTCTCACTGAATACATTAAAATCAATTTATCTCAAAATGTAAATTTTGATGTTCGATGTACCTTTTCTGAGAACCTACTGTTCATAGGTATGTAAACATTATACGATATATTTATAATGATGGCTAATATATACTGAAATGAATTTTTGGAAAAAAACTCAAAAATATTTTTTTTACAAATTTTTTGCGTGAAAGTACGCGTCAAATTTCCCAATGTTTAATAGAATATTTCATGAATTATTAAATTTTCAAAATTAGCTGAAAGCTCATTTCAGTATGATGAAAAAGGCATACTTTAATTTTATGAAAAATTTCGAGCATGTACATATAACAGATTTTGAGAAAAGGTAATCGAAAACAACCAATTTAACATTGTTAGTATAGAAAGAGAGAGAGAGGTTTCCAACTCTCCTTAAACTTCTACAAACAGGTTTTTTAATGATCATTTAAAAACATTTTTTTAAAAAAAAACACTAATTATCGTGTCCATATTTTTTAGTCCATTAACTAGGTTAACGTGGCATCAAACATTTTGTATATTTAATTCTGAATTATTGAGAAATCATATAAACTGTAGCTAACATCTAAATTTGTAGCTAAAATAGTTTGCTCTGTAACAAAGTTACAGAACAAAATATTTTTATTTTAAATTAATCAATATCACATCATTTTCTTAAATTTTTGATTGCATTTTGATTATGTATACCCTGTTAGACAGTTTAATCATTAATGTTCATTCTGTGCTTAGTGGACTCTTTTAGAAATGATTACTTCACTTCGTTTCAAGTTTTAACTATCTATTATTTTAGGGTAATAAAACCACGAATTAAAATTTGGGTGCTTTTATACCGGGTGATTTTTTCCTTATATTTACAGGCTTTAGATTTATCATATCTAAAACCAACTCAAAATCAGACGCCTATCTCCAAGCCCATGTTGCATGTTATATTAACTTAAAGTAGAAACAAATAAATTTAGGCTTTGGACAGAATAAATACAAATATGTATTTTTCGACGTTGATGTCAATCACTTTTAACTTATGAGACACACTTTACAATAAAACTTAGAAATACTTAAATAAATAAATTAAAGTATATATTTAAGAATAATTTGAGAATGAAACAAAGATCAATCGAATGTTTATTAGATCCATACTTAAAATTAAGGTAAGGTATATTGGGTACGGGTCTCATTATATAGAACAAAAATCCATTAATAAGGTGCAAAATGGACTTATCTAAATGAACCACAGATGAACTTCTGATTTGATTTTGTAATGAACTCATCTAATTTTCGTTTCAAAAGCTTTGCGCCTTCAGTGATTTGATGGCAAATAATTAATTATAGAAACTTCTCTAACGTAATACGTAACGTTTAGTCAGCAGTTTGAATTTGCATAACTATAACTTTTTTTGTCAAACTCCTATCATTTTGAAAAATTATTATGTTTTGTTATTTATAAATTTAATTTTCAGATCAAAACTTTACTCTTCGGAAAAAGTATCATGAGTAATGACAGCATCTTGCTTTACCAATATATCTCTAGAAACAATTTCAAAAGTTTATTTTCCAAAAATATATTTTAATATAATTTCGGCAAAATTTAAACACATTCAAATTTTATTTAATTTCTGAAACATTTCAAATGGCAACGCATATGCTAATGAAATCTTTAATTCTAAATTTCAACATGACGTAAAATAAGAATATTTTCGGCGACACTTTAGAAAACAAAACCATGACATTACCTAGATACTGTGACTGGTAGTTAAACTACCAGTATCAAATACTTAAATATTTTTTTAGTTGAATATTTTTTTTTATTTCCAATACATTTTATTTAACATTTAATATACAGTGGGCCACAAAAGTGTTCGTACACTTGCAATTGCTTATAAAATATAATGTTTTCGACTAATAAAAATTAATATACTGTAATTGTAATTTTTTACAAAATCTGCAACTTGTTCTTAATGGAATGACATAATTATTTTTTTTAAAAATAGTATAACTATTTTTTTAAAAAAAAATTATTTATCAAAACGCTACTAAAAAATTACGCCACAAAAGTCTTCGTACACTTAACAAAAATCTGAATTTTGCTTTAAATATTGTATTTCTTTCTTAACCCGCGGTCACTGCACCTGTTTTGCTACCTTCAAATACTGCGGGTGTAGAGAACACCCCAAACTTTTAACGCGTGTATTTAATTATAAAATAAAAAATTAAGTCATTATGATATATTTTAAAAGTATTTTATGTGTTTTGTATTATGCGCAAAATAAAATTATTTAATTTATGCACACAAAATGAGACTAACACATTACGTAAACTAAACATACAAAATTTTTATTTTAAAACACATAATTTTATATTTTTCATAAAACCAGTAAAACGTGTATATGCCAGTAATAAATATACTTCTTATAATTAATGAGATAATGATAGTAGAAAAGTAGAAAATGATATTTACCATTTTCCAAACTTTCAGACTGTATACAAATGCTCAACTTCGCGGGAATTCTCACTCTCCAGAGTAAACTCCCTTTCGGCGCCTGCCACATTCCAATCGTTCCTTAAAGAGGATTGCATCACGCCTGAAGGTTCAATGACTCAAAATGTGCAGCTACAGAAAAAAACGTGGTTCTGCACATTTTTTTAGAAAATCTGAGGATTTTCTGTTGCCGGGGTGTAGAGAATACCCCGCGCGAGTGACGCGGGTATTTAGTTTCATCGTGATATCTTTTAGCGTCCATAACATTTTTTGCCATCTGTGTGTATAGTTTTTACCGACTGTAAGGGGTTTCTCATTTTTCACGTTTCGTGCTTATTAAAGCGCATTGCCATTATGCGTTTAGCCGTGCTTCTTTTTTCATCGCACTGGCTCACAGTCATACTTACTAGGCTAAATAAAAGTGCGGTGATTTCATATTTGAGACAGTACTGGCGCTATGCGTCATTACCTCGTTAAAAATAAGTCGCTTTCAATATTTCGCGGATAAAATTTCCTTAAAATGGACACTGGCATTAACCACGGCGCCTGGCGGCAATACTGGCATTTATTTTTAAATTACGCACATTAATAACCCACGAAGTAAAAACAATAATCACAGAAGAATGGAGGAAAACTGATGCAGAAATTGTTGTAAAACTGATTAAATCTGTACCAAGACACTAAATTACAGGATACTAAAAATATCCTACTAAGTAACAAATTAAGAAAAGAAATACAATAGTTAAAACTTGCTGAGATTTTTGTTGCCGTACGAAGACTTCGTATGTATCACCTCTTTAGTAGCTTTTATAATTAATTTTAAAAAAAATTATACTATTTTTAAAAATTTAATTATGTCATTCCATTAAGAATAAGTTGTAGATATCATTAAAAAATTACAATTACTATATATTAATTTTTATTAGTCGAAAACACATTAAATTTTGTATGAAATTGCAAGGGTACGAACACTTTTGTGGCCTACTGTATTTAAAATGGATTGTAAAGTTGCCGCTTTTCTTAAAATATTTTTTAATATTTCTTTTAATGTAACCTAATTTTTAATAATAATTAAAATGTAGATATTTTTAAAGTTTGTAAGGATATATAAATTTATCCATATCAAATTTATTTATTCATAAATTCTTCGAAATATATATATATATTTCTCTTTCATACTCTATTATCGTATGCCTTAATTACATATAATTGAAAAAAGAAATCGTCTGATCAAACATTATTTTGAGCCAAATCTAAAATCTTTTGCAGTTCTTTTAAATGCAAAATTTCTTCAAAAACATTATTAAAAAATTAAAAAAATAATAAACAGAGCTGTCTTTTTTATTCAACTGATTTTTTTTTAGATAATTGTTGTATTCCCCTGTTAAACTTATTCTGTTCAGGTAAAAATTTTAAATTGTACTTATTAAAGAGCAGCAATTGCTTTCCCTAAAAATAAACTGAAAACTTTTTGTTTTATCAAAAAAAAAGAGAAAGATTTTAAAAAAATTTTTAAGTAAAACAGAAAAAACTTAAATATCTAATTGATATTATCTATGTCTTTAGAAGTTTGCAATACGTCTAAAGTTGGATTAGAGAAATTTTAAACAGATATTTGTGTGAAAACAAATTTTTAGTAAACCAATTCATTCCTAGGACCCTATTCAAATCTTTTAGGGAGGTTAAAAGAATTCCTTTTCTTATTTCATCAATTAACAAGTGTACCTCTGGTCCGCTTGGAGCGAAAAGCTATCTTTCACTTAAAGGTGAGATAAGACATTTCTCTGAATACTGAACATGAGATTACTTTTAACAAAGGAAGCTATTATCAAAGGGAATGGATTACAGTTAACAGAAATCAAATAACATTAGTTTGTTTTTATACTAAAGGAAAACAATTTAGTTTACAAGAATTCTAAATCATATGTCAATGTCTTTTAAAGGAATACAAATATTTGTATGTGTGTATGTATCTATGCGAGATTTGACTTCTCAAATAAAGACAGGTTTGTATTGTATTAAGGTATCTGCAAGCGTTCGGAAACAAATTTTCAAAAATGCAATGTGATTGGTAATTTTTTGTTATTTTGTTGGTGCATATGACTTAAAGTAATAAAATTAAACTTGAAAATAGTTCATGAAAAATACCAATCATGGAAATGATATATGATAATTTATAAATTTATTAAGGTATCCGACTACGTTCGGAACCATGATTTTAAAAAAGCGCATAAATGTATGATATTTAAGATATTTAGTATCACTTAGGTTAGAATACATGTATAAAATTGTTTTAAGGACATTATGACAAAAAAAATTTATTTAAATACAATATTTTGGCAAAAAATTAACTGAAATGTATCCTTCAAATGCCTTCCTTCTTTCTTTTGTAAAAAAAAATGCTTCTATTGTACTCAATATTTTGCCTGTATATAACCTTCAGAACTCTGTACAGATGCTCTTCACCAAGTATTTTGTTATCTCTCAAACATTTCAGATTAAATAATTATCAGCGTATTTTCTTAAAATTTCTCCCTTCTGTTTTCGTAAAACATGGATAAACCGACTTCCAAGTTATGCATTTCAAAATTAATTTCTAAGTTAATTGTTTGCCAAAATATTGAATTTAAATAATTTTTTTTGTCATAATGTCCTTAAAACACTTTTATACATGTATTCTAACCTAAGTGACACTAAATATAAATATTATCCATTTACACGCTTTTGAAAAATCACGGTTCCGAACGTAGTCGGATACCTTAAAGTGAAGTGTTTTAAGTAAAATTTGATGAAAATTATGCCTAAATTTTAAACACTCTGCATGCTGTTCAAAGCCATATATTTGGTTTATTTTTTACGCAACATACAGACAATGAACTAAAATTTAAAAAATATACTTACAAGTACCAAAAGTTAGGTCTCCCTGCACATTTTCTTGTCATAAATTTTATAAAGTGCATTGTGGTTTGTAACAATAAACTTTTAAAAATAAAAATAAAAAAAATATTATTGTTAGGTTAAATCCCCTCCTAGTTCATTGTCTTTATCATACATTAAATAATATGTTTACATAATATGAAAAAATAACATTCATAAAGTTTTTAGATATTAGGTTTTAAGTAGCGTAGCTTTGACAAAAAAAAATGTACAATCTTCATACCTAAAGTTTTGATTCTTATTTCATGAAAATAGCACTTAGCATCAGATATTTAAAGTTCACCTTTCATATCATACACCTTTCTTGTTTACTAATTTTTTTTCTTTCTTTCTGCTGAATTTTTTTCTTACATAAAATGTCAGATATATAAAAAAAAAATTCATATCAAACAATGCTTTAAAAAGGTAGACACCTTAATCTTCTATTTCGGTAGAATGTTATTTTCTGCTGAAGAGATCTAGTATTCAACGTAGAAACATAAATTAATATTACTAAATTGGTATATTCTTCGATCTATTACTTCTGTATAAAATATTTTTCAGATAATTTAACCCTTTTTAGGACTATTTTCTTTTAATTAAATTATATGTTAAATATTTTTGGGGTTGAGAATTATTTATAGAGGGAAGTGTTCATTTAGCTTATTACTTAAAATTAATTTGATTTTTAAGTTTATTTTTTGGTCTAAAACCACATTTTACAAACTGTGGGGTGCGCCCCCCCCCAAGAGGGCGTGTTAACTCCGCGAGGAGGATGCGGGCATATTGAAAAGTCGAAAACAAAAGATTAATTTAAAAAACATATTAATTTATTGAACGTAAGCAAACAGAATGCATTCAGAGATAATAAAAAATAAAATACACATTTACACTGATGTAATACACTTATAAATGTATCAGTACAGTAAAATGTATTCTATAATAAATTTAAATATAGTAAGTTAAGAACAAGTTTAATCATTACCAGTGACTCCATGAGCTTGTCGTACTTAAAATTATATACAAAAATTAAGACTTTTTTGACAAATCGCCCACTTTATAATTAATTCCTTAACTGCCAAATAAAAGTTACGCGATTTGCTTCCTAATGTCATCGTTTTCCACGTAGGCACACATATGTGAAGGGGTTCTTTTCGAGGGGGAGGAGAGAAAAGGAATAAATAAGTAAAATGCTTTGAAATAAGTAAATCTTTTGCAAATACTGTCAAGGTTTTTTTATTGTATTCCAACGCCTTCGGAATAATTTTATGGATAGCAGTGCACAGAAAAAATCGTACTTCGAAAAGACATGCATATGCGCCTGGGATGATTAATGCGTTGGCTGAGCGATAAGGAGGTCAAAGTCGTATTGAGCCTTAGTGTCAAAGCATAGTATTATTAATTTCAATACATTGCTATTGTATGGAGGGGAGTGCAATTGAAATCGTGATTCAATATTAAGTCAAAATTTAAAAGTTTGAGAAGCACTTGTTTAAAGTTTGTTTCTCGTCGCTTACGAAAAACTATTCAAAGGTAGGGTATCTTATATTTTCCATTTCTTTTTACATCGCATTACATCAGAGATTCTCGAAATGCGGGGCGTGCCCTCCTAGGAAGGGATGATAACCCTGAGTGGGGGCGCGAACATATCTAAAAGCTGAAAATAAAAAAGATTACAAAAAAACAACAACATTAATCTACTGAAAGGAAACAAAGACACATTCTGACATATTAAAAAGTAAAATACACATTTACACTGATATAATATACTTATAAATGTATCAGTGCAGTACAATATATTTAATGATTAGTTTATCAAAACTAATTTAGCAGTAAGTTTAATAATTATACTAGTGACTACCATGGGCTTGTACTTATAAATGAATCAGTGCAGTACAATGTATTTAATGATCAGTTTATCAAAACTAATTTAGCAATAAGTTTAATAATTATACTAGTGACTATACCATGGGCTTGTCTGACAGAACAAAGTTTTTCATAGGATGGTTTTACATTAGATATTGACGCTTTATGTTCCTCCTCTATATTTAGCTAATAATTGAATGAGATGCAGCATTTATACACGCGTTTTTTGCGCAGATGCAAGGGATGTTTTCTCTTTGAGGCCCTGGCCCCAGAGAAATACTACAATTTTTATAGGCCCAGGTTGCTATGCAAAAATAGCCCTTACCTAAGATTTTTAAATGTAAACAGTATATATAACACGCATCATCAAATACTCGTTCAAACGGTAGTTTAAAACAATTAAATGTGCTCGACGCACTATCTCAAAAACCTATGCACAAACGTTCAATCGATATGGCGACATTTCGACTAAATGAGTTGAATATTGTTTTATGATATTAAGCCTAGGGCTAGACATCGACAACGGTCATCGCATAATAACACAGTCTTACCATTTTTGCCAGTTGACATGCAGTTTGAAATACCTTGTTTTTATGAAATTATGTACGGGAATAATATTTGTCCATTAAAATTAAAAGGAAAATGATCTTATTAAGATAGAGTAGAGAACGAAACGGGGCCCCCACCGAGTTTCAGTCCCTGGACCCGGGCTTAGTTGACCCATGCCTTAAGACGTCTTGCGCAGATGTCCGATAGGCAGCCTGGATGATTGCTCAAATGTCAGATGATGCATATAAAATAGAGAGAAACAGTTTAGAATATTTTTCTAATAATATTTATACTTTACAAATGTATGACTGAAGAAATAAATATTTAATTTAATTAAATATTATTTTACTATATGTCCCAATATAAAAATTAGAAATTAAAAGGAAAATAATTCTTATCCTATTACTTAAAAATAAACTACTTAGAATATATATAATTTAAAAGTAACGTATATATAAACTTTAATGCTTATCTTCATAATTTTTCGGTTTCTCATTAAGATCTTATAGTAGTTCTATTAACAAAGCGAATTATTATTGCATTCAATACAATGTTATTGTATGGGAAGGGGATGCGATTGAAATTCTGATTGAAAACTGTGTCGCCGATTTCGAAAGTTGGAAAAGCATTGGATTGCATGATATTTGTAAAATGTTATTGATACATACTCAAATCAATAAAAAGAAATCAGCAAATATCTAAAAGAGACTACTCTATTCTCCAAGACTTTTAATTTGTATAATACAACCTTGTTAATAATACTGCATTCATTTCTGTTAAACCAGCGTTTCTCAAACTGTGGAGCTTGCCCCCCTAGGGGGGCGTGATAACACCACAAGGGGGCGCGAGCATATTGAAAAATCGTAAACAAAATTTTTTAAAAGATTATTAATTTACTGAAAGTAAACAAACAAAATACATTCTTACATAACGAAATACACACATTTGCACTGTGATATAAGAAAAAATATAAATGTATCAGTACTGCAGAATGTATTTTATAATTAATTAAACAATACTCTATAAAAACAAGCTTAATAATTATTAGTTAACCCTTCGGGCTTGTCGTATATAAAATTATGTACAAAAATTAACAATTACCTTGATAATTTGTATGGTTTATAATTAATCCCTTAAAAATGCCGATAAAAAGTTACTCGATTCGCTTCCCAATGCCACCATTTTGAGGGGGTGGAGGGGAAAAAAAGGAATAAATAAGCAAAAATCCTCTCTGAAAAAAGTAAATGCATCACAAATACTGTCAAGGTCATTTTACTGCAATCCAAAACCTTCGAAATAATTTTATGGATAGCAATGCATAGAAAAGGTCGTACTTTGAAAAGACGTATATGTGGGGCAATTATCGCTTTGGGTGAGCAATGCGTTTATATACGTCGGTGGCACTAAATAGGTTAAAGTCGTATTGTAGCTTTAGCGTCAAACTATAGTATTATCGAATTCAATGTATTGTTATTGTAAGGAAGGGGGGCGAAATGAAAATTATGATTGAATATTGGGTCACAAATATTGAAAGTTTCAAAAGCACTGTGTTAAACAATATAATGCGTATATTTATATTCTATTGACTGTTTCCATATTTCTAGATGTTTTATTTTACATTCCACAACTTTTAAAATCAAAATAAGGTTATTGCCCAAACTTAAATATTTATATTCATCATACTAAAAGAGCTAGAGTAATCCTTATGCTGCCTTGGATTAATTTGTCAAGCAATAATTACGTAATCATACAACAGAATCTACTGCTTTGGAGCGCCTCATTTGATAGTGATATCGGATTTCCTGAATAAGAGGACAGTATATCAGATATCTTAAATATGCTCAATTATTATAATTGCATGGAGCTATCAATTATACTACGGTTAGTAAATTGAATTCCAGCTTATGACGACGGAAAACTTTCATAGGAATCAGTGTATGATGCTATGTAATTTAGAATTTGGTGATTTCTGAATATATTAATATAAATAACAATTCTAAACATAATAATTAAGTTCAGATTTCAATTTTACCGAAATGTGTTAAAATAAGAATAAATTACCGTATTTACTCGAATCCAAGCCACTCACTAAATGATCAATAGTTCTTTGTGGAAAAGGAAAAATAGTGTAAAATAGTTTAGAATCTGTAATTGCTCTAATTGTCCCATCCAACCCATTATTTTAAAATTCAGTTCTAAGCGGCAACCGATTTACAGTAGCTTTAAGGTATACGACTACATTCGGAACCGCGTGATTTTGCAAAAGCGTATAAATGGATAATATTTATGATATTTAGTGTCACTTAGATTAGAAAATGTATATAAAATTGTTTTAAGAATAGAGTATTACAATAAAAAATTATTTAAGTCAATATTTTGATAAAAAATGAACATAGAATGACCTATTTTCAAAATATTCTCCTATTGTGAAAAATGCTTCTATTATAAAAATATTTTGCCTGCATACACCTCAGACCTCTGTACAGAGGCTCAACTAGGAGATTTGAAATATATAACTTAGAAGTGGGTTTATTCATGTTTTACGACAACAGAGGGGAGAAATATTAAAAACCCAAAAATAATGTGAATTTTTCAAAATTCATAGTTCAGTCTCTGTAGAAAGGTCTGAGCTATATACAGGCAAAATATTATTATAATAGAAGCATATTTCACAAAAGGAGAACATTTTGAAAAAAGGTTATTCTAAGTTACTTTTTTGCCGAAATATTGTATTAAATATTTTTTTTCAAAATGTCCTTAAAACAATTTTATACATGTATTATCTATTCTAAGTGACACTAAATATCATAAAAATCATCCCATTATGCGCTTTTTTTAAATCACGGTTCCAAACTAGTCAGATACCTTAAGATTGGGGAAAAAATGCGAATTAGATTCGAGTAAATACGGTATATCATAGATTAATATTTAGAGTGAGTACAAATGATTGACTTCATTTTAAAACATCATATTATCGATCTACTCCTAATATTACAATTAGTTATACATGAATGTTAACCCTTTATCTACCGCATTATGATTTACTGCAGTTTTTTTCATGCAATATATATTTTTTGTATCCCTAGATTGAAAACTAAGGTATGCGTATAAAAAAATTACTCAACTATGGGAAATTTAATGCGTTAGAACTAATTAATGAATTACAGATATTCAATTGTAAAACTAATTACATACACTGTTTACTTAAAATAAATAGTTAAATCGTTTTCTAAGGTCATCATTAACATCTTACATTTTGATATTAGCTACTTTTTCAAAACGAAAATGACAATCTTCGCAATCCGATCAAAATGTCAGCTGAAAGCGCAACTTCTACTATAAAACTATTCACCTTACCCGCTAAAATACTCATTATAGAACCCGTGCTGTCATATATCTTGGAAGAGTAGATTAAAAAAATATTCCTGCTAAGTATCGTCAGAGTATTCGCAAAAGTGCTTATTCTATGTAATTTTAAATAGAGTGGTACTTATAAGTAACGTCGGTAGATAAAGGGTTAAGAGAATTATATGCCAAGTTTTTCTTTTACAAATACTCAGTGTGGCCCTCTTGTTATATGGCATACGTTAAATCCGTAATCCGTTCGTTCTGTATATTTTGCAGTATGGTTCAATGGTTCGCAGTGCTGCACGAATGCTTATTGTCGTTCTCTGTTGTTTGTTGTGGGAATTGGAAATGAAACAGCTTGAAATATATTTTTTTTAGCAAAATTTTTCAAACAGTTTTCTGGGGCATTCCGAGATTACAAGCCGCTCTCTCGTATACTTCTGTGAACTTTGAACAAAACTCTGTCTCACCCTCTCCACTGCTTCTTCTGAGATGCTTGGCGGGCCGCTGTTTTTCTTTGTACTCAAGCAAACTATTTTCTTCAATTGATGATACTATCCAAGAATTCTTTTGTTGGTTGATGCTTCTTTTCTTGTAACGATTTCTAAATACATGTTGCACCGAAATAACTGGAAAAAAAACCCTAATATGTGAAAGAACTTCTCTGTCATTGTCGCCGTGTTGTACTCTCTTAAAACTTAGTGCATTTCTTTTTACATTCATGTACCACTTATTGTAATATATGTAGTAGTTTCGAAAGTATGATTTTTTAAGGGGACACAGTACGATTCAATTGACCAAAATCGGTCAAAAAATCAAATTTAGTTTTTTTAGCCTAAATTTTTCTTTATATACTTTTCTATAACCTCACAAAATTTGAAAGCTCTAAACTTAAAAAACGCAGAATTATGATAGCTTTTACTTTAGTTTTTATTCACATCCCTATGGCAAATCAAAAATTTAAAAACTGCCGTATCTCAGAAAGCTAAAATAACTATTTTGTCTTCATTTAAAATGCTAAGGCTTTTTTTCTATTGCGCCTAATGCTTTGAATTTTTTTTACCTATTCCCAATAGTACATGTAACAAAAGGTGGTATGCATTTTTGAATCAAAACAATATTTATTTTTTTAAAAATAATTAAACTAAGAATTTATACATTTTTTAAGGAATTTTCAATAAAGATTCATAAAAAGAAGTATTGTAAGAATACCAATCACGTTAACGCAAAACCCATACCAACTTTTATTATACATTGTTTGATTTACTTGTAAATCAAATTTCATGCGTGTATGTCAATTTTTGTAGGAGGAATAGCATTTTAAAATCACTTCAAAAATTTCAAGTTTTTTCCTTAAAAAATTACATGGCTAGCTTTTTATGAAATTTTGAGCACAAAATATGTTTAACATAGTGTACATACATAGGAGGCAACCAAAAAATATTAAAAATCCTTAAATTAAAAATTTTTGCGTAAATCGTACCATGTCCCCTTAAAATAGGGTCCATCAGTTGTACTTACCATGTACTACTTTTATCANTTTATCTTTAATTTTTGTAATTCTTGACTTTTAAAATTTTTCTCATCAATGCACCCACCAGGCAAGCAACCTCTTATTTCAATTTCCCCAACTTCAGGGCAGCCATTAGAGAGCTTCCTCTCTTATTGCTATCAACTAATAACAGTGTTTACGCTACAGCTCCCAGTTGACTGTCAAAATTCTCAGGACTTTTTTCCCACCTAAATCAGAACACTATTACCCCCAGACTGTGACGCCATTCGCCTGCATTACCCTACCAAATTCAGTGAACTTTATTTTTCCCACTCAGGTTTTCCACTTGTCAGCGCCAAAATACTTATCAGATAGGGGATGGAGGATCTATTGCAGATCCATATCCCTGTGACGTGAAGAAACGTGAAGACAGCTAGCTTCTAAGTATGAAATAAGTTAAATGCACTGCTGGCCACACAAAATGCAACAGTTTGAAGGAAGCATGCAAACTATGTGTAATTTGCATCATGCATTGGTGGCGATGAAATACGCAAATTATTAGCATTATAGAGAAGACGCACATTACGGCAGACGGGTATTTTTAGTACTTCAATAGTAGTGTTGATTATCAGTCTGACTACTGATGTGTGTGGGAACCCACTCATATCACATATTTAGGCAATTCTTTGATTTCGAATCGCTGACCGTGAGGGCCCAGCAAGGTCATCATTTTCCATCAATTCCCCTGAAAAACGCTTATGCCATTCAAACGCATGTAGCATGAGACAAAGTTTCAACTCCATAAGCCTTGGTTAATATTTTTCGGGGCTGATTTCTTAATTTCACTTGAAACGTGATGTTGATTAAACATTTTTCCGGCAGAATGCAGTGGCACGTGTTCACTCAATGACGCAATACTCCCAATTCGCTTGATAGGTTAAGGTGAAACTGGCCACATGGACAGATTAGATACCTGAGATGACGTCCCTAAAACAGTTGCTGCCAACTCCACTTTTTTCAAGCTACACTGTTAGTCTTGTTTTTGTGTGTCATACCTTATATATATATATATATATATATATATATATATATATATATATATAGTAATATAAAATAAAAGTGAAGAAGTACTAGAACCTACAGTGCTAAAGCAGGAAGAAATTGGAATTCACCAGACACAACAAATGTAGATACAAAAGTCTTTGGACTAAACTGGAGACCTATTATGATTTCTAAAGCTGTCGCTGAATTAGGCCAGCGAATTAGTGTTAGCAATGCTTTATGAATCCAACCTTCCCCGTACAGCAGAAACTTTCGACATAATAGAAAATAAAAGTTGAAAAGTTAAGCCTAATACAACACGTGGAA